>OY728149.1:36522500-37122500 GCA_963277665.1 Viscum album | reverse complement strand
AACAAACTTTTTGTTTTAAGTTATTTTTCATAATGTAAATTTATTTATGGTATTAACTAAAAACATAAGGAAACATGCTTACATGTCATGTAGACTTTCATCCTATACAACATTTCTAACACAAATTCATATTTTCTCCAAACAGTGAGAATTTAGGATGACTAGTTCAAATTAAAAGTGCTATAATCAACTTCTAGAGAATCAGCTAATCCAGAAATGATGAACAATATATTTCCCTTGTCTTCAGAAATTAAATAATACCAAAATGATTAGTGAGAGATCAGATAATACCCAAAAAGGACAATCTTTTACAAGAATAAAAAGTACTCGTATTCTCCAAAATGTGTCAAACAAATCCCAAAGATCCATAAAGACTACTCAATAAACAATTTTCCAAAAATTTCTTCAACAGTAATCCAAAATGTGATTTTAACCAAAATCACATATGGATTTAATTACATAGACTTCCATTATATATATTAACATTTATCTCCAAATAACACCAGTTACTCATAAAGTCTCATATTAAAAAGTAATTAACCTAATCACATATTCTCTATGACTGGGTAATCATTTTCATAAATAAATCAAATCATCATTTTTACAAAATAAAAACATATATTCTTCCAAACTAAAATTTCAACCATTACTCCACAAATGAGATTCCACAGTATTCTATTTCCCTTATGAATATTAAGTTTCCCCAAAAGAGAGAACATCTTCCAAAATAAAAATTGTTATATAATCACCAAATCATTTTCCTATATTGAGGATATTCATTTGAAAAAAAAACATAGGTTCCCAAAATCAACTTATTCTTGATTCATAAAATCATTCCACTAAAAATAATAAGTCCTACTAAAAAAGGACTTCACGTAGGATAGTGGTAGGCGATGTGCTCTTATCACCCTTCTGTTGTGGGTTCAATTCCTAAAGCCTTTCTAGACCCGACGGGTTGTCACCCATCTATGGGTTTTCCTTTTTATACAAATAAAAAATAACCCTAACATGTTTTAACATCAAAGGTTTTATTATACCTTTAATTTTCATCCAAGTACATTAAGACCTCATCATATTATATATTGTCATTTTTTACCTCCAAATTATAAACTAAAACTACTCCCAAAAGAAAGAACATCATACCTTGATCATGGTGTCCATATGGTTTCGTCATCATCTTTTTCACACAGGTAGAACATCCATCCATTTCAACAATGATTTAGAGATCCTTCGAAATCATTTGCTTCCTTCATCCAAATACACCCTATACAACATGGGTCTTATGGGTGTTCACAGAATTTTTTATTTGGAAAATAATCATTTATGAAATATAATTTTGAAACATCGGATAAAACATGATTTCTAGAAAACAGGCAAACCGAATTTGAGTTGAAACTTTCAATTTACAGTCCTTTAAAAATATATTAAGTATGTGAGGAAACAATATATTTTGAAAGAAAATATAAATAGGTTCTGCAAGGGTCTCCATATTCAGTACCTTTTCTAAAATCATAATATGCTTCAAAATCTTGTGATAAAGTAAAATATTTGAAATTTCCTTGAAAATATTTACCTTTTGTGAAAATATATGAGTATTGTGAAAATAGGATTTTATTAAATAAAAACCATGATCCATGATGATATTGAGGTATCATGGAGGTGTTTTATATCTCAAACAAGTTCATACAAGTGTGTTTTATGCTATAAAATGTTTCACAATCATCCGAACATGACTATGCAACAATTATTGCAAGCATGTCATCCGGAAGAGATAAGAATTTAGTTTGAGATCCTCCTCCTTCCATTTGAGACCAGATTTCCTTGATATAAAAAAATTATAAAACAAGGATTTAACTGAAATAATAGACATAGGGACTAATAAAGTGTTTAACGAGAAATCTTAATCCATAAAGTTGTCTAAACCGATCTCTGATACCAACTTTAAGGACCCGATCTTATTACAGTACATAATATTGAATTAAATGAATTATTCACATTGAAGATATTTTTGTGACTATAGTTTTAGAGAATTAGGCCATAACTATTACATAACAACATTAATATTACAAGTAGACACTACTACTCATTATCTATTTTTTTATAAAAAAATACTCCAAAAAAGAATCATGTCTAGTTCCATATTTTAGACATCAAGACATTTCCTTGATCTCATCCTTGACTTTATTCATCTTTAAGTCCTGTGGAAAACATTTCAAAAACTTGGGATGCGCATAAAATGTTCAGTAAGGGTTATAAAATAAAGAAGGAAAACATTATCCCATCAATAAATATAAATCACTAAAACTATAATTTTCAATCATAACATACCTTATGAAATCATAAGATTTATGAATAACACATAGAAATCATAAATCATAAATGTTACTTATGGAATCCATATCAAAATTACATTATAGCTATCACAGATACATAGGGAGTTACACTTGGAATACCCATCACAGTATATTCCCTAAATCTCTTAGGAGAAACATCACGTTTACATCCATCACGTTATCTAATGCATTGTAGAGATATCTCAGACTCACCAACCCTAGGTTTATCACGGAACCACCCATATACGTAAACAATGCCCAATAATCCATAACATAATCATAACACACAACAAAATTATAATGTAAAGATAATGTTTCCACTTTCTAATATATCAAATCAAGATATTGAAATAAATAATGCTTTATCAAATCATTTCCAATACCATTTAAAAAGTGATTGTTGAATCAATGTGTCCCATACCACATTGAATATTTTAAATGAATTATCATTTGAAAACATTAATTTCCAAATAAAAAAATCCTAAAACCCATTTTGAAATCATGAACATTAATGAGAAATATTTAGAAGAATAAATCTTTAAAACATTTAAATCGATATATTAGTTAATGATTTTTTTGACAAAAGAGAGATAGTTGAATACAAAAACATGAGGAATAAAATTTAATCATAGGTTTATAATTTCGAGAGAATAAATAGATTCATGATATAATATGTCAAAGGAAATTATAAAGACCCTAAAAGTGTAAATTGATGCATAACAACAATGATGACTCAGTGGAAATATAAATTGAGATGAAATCCCTTATAAAGATGGTATCCTTAAATTAAGGATAAATCAATCACATAATTATGTGTGGAAAATATAAATACACCCAATATAAGTGTTTATTAATTTTAAAAAAATCATAGGTTATTCACATATATTCATATGGTGATATCTTCAAGAAGTACAAGTTGAACCCAAAGACTAGATATTTGGTTAAAAAGTTACATTGTAAAAATTCGACAGCCTAACGACGTCACTTTAAAATTAAGAAAATGATTTGATGAGATAAAAAGGGTATCTCATCACTTGGATATAATGTTTAAATCAATAAATATATATTAGAAAATATCCCATCATAATAAGATGTAAATTAAAAGGCATAACAAAAAGAAGACTTTTTAAAAGGGGAAGGTGAAAGATTCCCTTACCGATTTGGTGACATACAAAACATACGCCAAATGAAGAAAGGATCATATAATAAAGGCATAAATACTAATAAATTAATGTAAATTACACAAATATTACAATCATAGGCAGTAAATACACCACAAAAAAGGAAATAATGCAAAACTATATCATGAATCTCATGAGAATAAAAAGTGAGATGAAACCCATTACTGTGTTGTAATCAATTGAGTCATATGACCAAACGTTAATAAACACAAAATTAATAAAAGAATACCATGAATATAATGATAACAATGATAATAAATATCAAACACTAGTACACTATACAAAAAATTCAATGAATAATTTGAAAATAATGGAAATCTCACGGAATTAAAAGTGAGATAAGAAAATCCATTACCTCGTGTCCGACTTGACTCATTTGTTACTTGTTATTCTTAAATAATAAAATAATGATTTGTATACTTTCTTAAGAACAAATTTCATGCTTATTAAACTTTTTATATTACTTATTACTATGTTATAAACATTATTCAATCATTTAAGTTAATAATGGTCATTCAGTCGATATTTGGTACTTGAGTCAAAAAATGAACAACTTATAATTACAATTTATCAATGTGGTAAATAGTACATTATCTCCAAAATGATATTCATGATTTAGATATCATATAAATCATATATATCTAGTATATATCTCTATTCATAATAGTACACATCATTTTGGAGACTAGAAATGAAATACACCGTTCATGGAGAAGGTATGCCATGTGTACACATGAACACTACTTTCATTTATATTTCATATGTTAAGGGAATTAAAACATCATGATACAAAGTTATATTATAATTACAGTATAATATCATATATAATATTATTAAATATATCCTTTATACAGCCCACATATTGAATTAACGAGTCATATCACTTTGAGGGGGTGGTAATCCGCACTTACTCAAATGATATTATCGGGTCTACCCATTATGAAAACCATAAAGGTAGGATATAAAATGTAAAATACAGAAGAATAAAGAAAATTTAAACATAATATATACCATATATAAATACAGTGCCATCTTAATGGCCACCATGTGAGGTGGTAGGAGATAATCGAACAATCATCATTTCGTGAGGCGTCAGTTTGCCATCCACAGAAATAGTGTGTTCTTCACCCATTAGATGGAGGTGTGTGTAAGTGAACTAAAACTCATTTTCATAAACACATCCTAGTATATTTAGGATACTGGTGTTTTAATAAAATAAATTATTAAAAATAGTTCAGGGTTTGGAGATGTAAAATAAAAGAAAATAAGTTAAGAGGAACCATTACCTATAATTTGGGTAACTACCTTTGGTTTGAACCAAAAGGACTTCTTGAAGTGCCTTGTGCCTAAGGTATGGCTTCTAGGAGTATATGGATGTATAAAGATTTATTGGGTAGAGGGTGGATGATCCAAAAAGCTTGAGATGTGTGAGGAATTAGTTATAAGTGGTTTCCTTTTATAAGGGGGGGGGGAGATCTTTAGGAATGTATGAAAATATAATTTTATTATATAATGGAATTCAGTTTCTAAAGGTCCAAAACTAATTATAGTAGAAGATAAGATGACTCATGGTCGAAATAAAATCATAAAATAACAATTGGATAGATTTTAGATATTGTTTTATGAATTAAAATCTTATATATTTAAATCGTTTATTAATGAGGTAAATACTGTATCATTATTGTGTCATATATAATTTAATTTACATGATGTATATAAATTATAATAAAAAAACCATGATTTAGAAAATCGTTTTAGCTTTGAAATTAATATTTATAGTAAAAAATATAACTTATATAACCCCATGTAAAAATTAATCGACTAAATGATATTTGTTTGCGTCATTTTTTCCTTTACAATAAATTAATTAATCTAAAGTGTCCTTATCACTCTTAAGTGGCTCCATGAGGTCCACAAATAGACCCAAAGATTCCCATAGTCGGCCATGACTCATCCAATAAGGTTAGGACAAGTGTTATGATAATTTATTATTATTATGATATTCTTTTTACGTTGAATTACCCTATTTAACTTTAATTGTGATAAATAAAAGTCAAAAGTTACTATTCACCAAAAATTATTTTCATCTTATTGAACCACATTTTACTTACTAGTAATAACCTTGTATATCGGATTTTTGAAATTCAATTCACAAAAGCGGTAAAAATTCATTTAAATGAAAAAGTCATTTTTTAACTACTATAAAGTGGTTTCACTATTCATAAAAAATTGATGTTTTTCAGAAAAATACCAAAAATTCAGCCTATGCTATATTTTATATTTCGGAATTAAAAAATTAGGTCTATTTTATAAAATTATAGACATATAAGTTGCATTAATTAAATTAAAATTAATTACCATTGTAAAAACAAATAGCGTGTTTTTAAGAAATAATAACTATCAAATGATTGACACTTGTTTATGTCAAATTATAAAATGTAACTATTTCCAATGAACAAAATTAGATTAAATGGTAGTAATATATTGTAATTGCACTTTAAAACCAATTAAAAATATAATCTATCCATATAAATAAATTAGATTTAAAGGCACTTTTGAATTAAAATAATGTATTTTTCACTTTTCATTAAAAAAATGAACTTTATTAGAAAAATACCAAAAAATTACCCAAAGTAAATTTTGATGTCCCGAATCTAAAGAAGAATTTTATTTTTTCAAATAGAATAAATGAGAATTACCAAAACTATATTTAATGAGGGTACTCCATTAAAAGGTGGTAAATCGACCTTTTACAGAATATTAGAGTATTCATGCTTAAAATTAGATTCATTCATATTTTAAGCCCTTATGTTTTTTTGGATAATTGTAAAACCATTTAACAAAAATATATAATCATATTTTAGTTAGTTCTATTTATTCCTTCCAAAATAACGACTAGGAATTAACTACCATTCAAAATAATAACAATATATTATTAGTGTGCAACGTAATATTTCAATGAAACCCCTTGTTGTGTATCGGGTACGCCGTAGAACATAGCTAACCCATTAATATAAATTTATATTTAATTCAAAAATATTAATAAATATTAAAAGTGTCTTATTCCTTATTTATCTGGGATGTTACACAGGCTCAGAAAGTTTTTCTTGATATTATTCCATATATAGAGAGAGGTAGGGAGGTATGTATTATAATTTTACAAATATGTTAGGATGATATACCATTTATATTCAATAATATCTATCAAATTTTCATCCAAGTACTGTGAATATCCAACAATTCAATCAGCTAGAATGACATTTTCAATATCCTTTGCATGCAATGGAGAAGAAGCAATGATTGGATCTTTAGGTTGATTCTTTATGTATTAATTTGGTTCTTAAATAAATGTAGGAGGAATATGATTTTAATTATACACATATTTTATTTTTTATCCATTCCATCCATAAAGTAATTGATATCTTCATCATCAGCTACTAGCGATGATACCATATTTCATACTTTTCCATAATTTTGAAATTAATTTCAATCACACGGAACATGGTTTCATCTTTGAAATCAATGTCAATTCCCAGTGAGAAAATTCAATACTAGGCTATGAAAATAAAAAATAACTATTTTATTCCATGACCTGAAGAAACATTGATACATAATAAATCTCTTTTTTATAGATTTTGGTATTTTTGATAATGTTGGGATTTTTTATGATAAACACTATGCATATGCTTCTGGCCTCCCTAGAAACAACACCAAATTGATGATATCAGTTTATAATGAAACCATATTCAATTATATTCTTATTTTCCAATTAATTTAACATATCATCACACTCTATGTTCTATATTAAGGAGGCCACTCAAAACATAAATATTTATCTTATTGTACCCGTTTTAAAATAACTACAATAAAACTGACGTATATAATAATATAAAGGGGGTGTATTATTTTTAAAATATATTAAATGATATATATATATATACATTAACATGAATATTACAATAAAAAGAATAAAAACGTGAAGAAGTCAATAGAAAAAAATGTTGCTCGCAGTGGGTTACAATGGTGCTATCAGTATTAGACAAGATATTTGCTCGTTATTTTAATCAATGTCGATATAAAGAACTATAACTATGACCCCTAAAATTTGAATTTTATTGAACTATATTTATACTTATTCATGTAGAAGTAATCTCTTCCACATTAATACCAAATCCAAGCTCCACTGTTTGAATTCTTTAGATATCAATATGAAGGAAAATTAATAAATGAGAATGTAGAAAAAATAATAGAGAATGTGGGGAGAACACTCATGAAGATCAATTTAAATGCTACATAAATCCTATAATAAAACTCGATAAATAATTAAATCATAATAAAATAAAATTTCACCATTTACCCCCTCTAAAAATATTGATTATGAGATAACTAAAGTGAAAGATAAAAATGAAACATGGTGGGAATATGAGAAAATTAAAAGGAATATAAATTTATAGAAGTATATGAATAATAGATAAACTCATATATATTAAAAGTAATAAATAACTATTATAGAATAAATACGTCATATTAGTACCATGAAATGGATATCCATTGGTATGGGAGGTGAGACATATATTCATATGGAAAGAGTGATAATGTTTGGCTCCAATATATTTACCATAAACTCTGCATAGATTTATCCCCTGTTAATGGACTAATAATGGTATATGTTCTTCATGAATGTCATTACGTTTTTTCTCCCTCATGCACCCTAAAATGTATCGATTTTTTGATAACTGGATTAAAGAGTTCTTGTAACGCCCCGACCCCAGCTACCCAGAGCCGGTGCATTACTTCGTAACATTGGCATGATCACAAAAGATCAAGTCTCGAAAGACCGATTAGTTTAGTAGCCTTGGAAACACTAGATACATTCATAAGTCTTTCATTACATCAAAATTAAACAAACTACAAAAAAACATGGTCTTCATAGTCCACACTCATATCTTCACTGATTATTCTTGCAAGTCAGTCATAAAATACTTCTTCACAACCTGGAAAATTTTTAAACATTGAAAGGGGTGAGCTCAAATGCTCAGTAAGGATAACAATAATGCGGAAGCTTTCATAAATAAACATTAACATTTAAGGCAATGTATAACTAAAACAAAAGCCTCTTAAACATGAACTTCAACATAATATGGCAAAAGTAAAATGAGATAATGCCATTTACTTCTTCACATGGATATTCTACTGGTCGAATAATCACATGTAATATCAATAACCACTTTCATAATGAGGGAATGTATAATGCCAGACATTCTGAAACACTTTGTCAAGGCCTCGGCCAAGACGTCTAAAATGATTAAGGCCTCGGCCAAAACCATAAATCAAAATGGGAAAGGGCCTCGGCCAATTCCACGTCTAGTTGTCTCATGAGACCTACCGATGCATCGAGGAGCTATAGCGGGCTCCACCCGTCACTTATTAAGTCCAATACATTCCTCATATGAATAGGTTTAAACATATCATAAACCATAACATAATCATATCACATAAAAAATGCATAAAGGAAACATAACATTTCCACATTTCAATCACAAGATATCAATACAACACATTGATATAATAAAAACGCTTTCAAAACCATTTTCAATACCAAAATAAAAGAAAGTTAAAGCTTTGTATTTATTTTTCATTAAAAAAAAGATGGCTTATAGAGGAAGCCGAAACTCAAATAATGGTCACGGCGGCAGAGAAGTCGTTGTCGCCGCATAAGTACGGAAATAAAAACATTCCCTTTTGTCGTTTAGCAAAACGCTTCGTATAAAAAAGATTCCTTTTGAATAAACGTAAAAGTCAAAGGGGTTTATACATCGTATAAAAGAAAGTTGTGTATAAAGCCAAATATGCCTCAATGAAAGGAGATTGAGACAAAGTCCTTAAAATGATCATTTTTAAAATAAAATAGATCTATTATGTGTATTCACTATAGGTACACATAAAGAAAGTAAAAATACAAAATAGGACATAATAATATCATGACATAATTTGAAAGTAGGAGATTAACCCAAAGAATGGAAGTTGGGTTAAGAAGATCCCTTACAAATAAAGTAGATTTATTAGGTGTATTCACTATAGATACACATAAAGAAAGTACAAATACAAGATAGGACATAATAATATCATGAAGTAATTTGAAAGTAGGAGATTAACCCAAAGAATTGAAGTTGGGTTAAGAAGTTCCCTTACCTCGTGTCTGACTTGACTCAACCGTTCTTTAACCTCCTGAATAATAAACTAGAGTTAATATATACCTTATTAAGAACCATTTTCAACTTCATTATCCTTATTATATCACTTATTACAATGATATGAACATTATGTAATTATTTAAGTTAATAATGTTCATTTTGTCGGTATTTGGTTCTTAAGTCAAAAATAGGCTTCTTACACTTACATGTTGTTAATTTGGTCAAAGGTTCATTATATCCAGAATGGTATTCATGATGTAGATATCATATATGTCATATATATCCAGTACATACATTCATTTATAATATTACATCACATTTAGAGGTAAGAAATGAAATGCACCGTTCATGGAGACGGTAAGCCGTACGTACGCATGAACGCTACTTCCATTTCTATTTCATATTTTCTGGAATGGAATCATAATGATATGAGAGTATATTATAATTCCAGTATAATAACATATATAATATCATTAACTTTATCCTTCACACATCCCACATATGGTATTAACGAATCAAATCACTTTCAGGGGGCGGTAGTCCGCGCTTCCTAAAATGAAGATATCGTGTTTTACCCATAATGGAAACCATAAAGGTATGCCCAAAATGAAAAAAACAGAAGCTTAAGGAAAACATAAACATATTATATATCATATATAAAAAAAGTGACATCATAATGGCCACCTTTGAAGGTGTTAAATGAGTGTTGAACAATCATCGTTTCGGGAGGCAGAATTTCGCCATCCACGGAAACCTTATGTTCTTTAACCATTTGATGTAGTTGTGTGGAAGTGTAGCTCAAATAAATCTTATAACAACATCCTAGTATATTTAAGATACTGGTGTTGTTACAAAAGAAGTAAATAAAAAGAGTTTAGGGGGTTGGAGAAGCAAAATAAAACAAAAGAACATGAGAGAATGAATTACCTTAAAAAGTGTAACTCCTTTTGAGTTGAGCCTAAAGGCTTCCTTTGAAAGGATTCTGCCCAAAGGGAATCCTCTAGGATGAGGAGAGGGATGTGGAGAGAGAAAATGGGCAGGGGTTGGCCGAGCCAAATGGCTTGATGGTGTGAATAAGGTGGGAGAGGTGGGGGCCTTTTATAAGTGGAGAGGAGGGGCACTTTTGGAAAGTAATGAAATGTTACATTATTTCAAAATGCTTTTCGGATTCTAAAGGTCCCACATCTATATAATTCGAGGCTAAGGTGATAAGGTTTCGAAATATCTTCATCCAATAGGCTTTGGACAAGTGTAAGCCTCGGATTTTGCATTATCTTCTCATTTTATTTAAATCGTCAAATAATGATGTCATCGCTGCATCATTATTATGTCATAAATAATTAAATTTATTTAATGTCTAAAAATTATAAAAAAACTACTATGATATAGGAAATCTTTTTATCTTTCCAATGACTATTTATAATCAAAATTTGGACTTGTGTAACCCTACTTAAAAATTGTTTTAGTAAAACACTTTATGTTAGTGTCATTTTCACTTTAACATTAAATAAAAAGTAATTTATGTTATTTCCCAACAAAAGTGGATCCATGGGGTCCCCAAGTTAGGCCATGGCTTGTCTTGGTCGGCCATGACACAACCAATGAGGTTGGGACATGTGTCTAGGTCATTTAATATTATTAAAGTATTATTTATACCTTAAACTACCCTAATTACCACTAATCGCGATTAAGAACTTAATAAGTTACTATTCACCAAAAAATTATTTTTATCCCATTGAACCACATTTTACTTCTTAATGACAACCATGTATGTCGGATTTTTGAAAATCAAATCACAGAAGTGGTAATATTTCATTTAAACGAAAAATCAGTTATTTAACAACCACTTAGTGGTTTCACTATTCATCAAAAATTGAAGTTTTTCAGAATAAGGCCAAAATTTCACCCTAAGCTATAATTGATATTCCGAATTCAAAAATGATGTCTATTTTACAAAATTCCAAACATATAAGTTGTATTAATTAATTTCATAATTAATTCCCGCTGTTACAACAAATAGCGTGTTTTTAAGAAACAATTTATATCAAAAGTTTGGCAATTGTTTATGTCCAATTTCAATGTTAAATTAATTCTAATGACCACCATTGGATAAAATGGTAAAAATATTTTCTAATTATACCTTAAAACCACTAAATAGTATAATTTATCTGTATAAATTATTTTGATTAAAAAAGTTGTTTTTATGTATTTTTCACTATTCATAAAAAATTAGAAGTTCTCAGAAAAATGCCAAAAATTCAACATAGGCTAATTTCGATATTAGGAATACAAGAATGAATTCCATTTTGAAATATAAAATTTCTATAATTTTAAAAAGTGGTTATTACTATTCATAACGACTACTTTGATTTGTCGCGGTGTTTTAGAACTCGAAGTTGCGTTCAATGCAAGCTATTTCATTATTGAATGAGAAGCGTATCGTGGAAGCTCGGGGTGTTACATTCTCCCCTCCTTCAATAAATTGCGTCCTCGCAATTTGAAATTTTTCTTTGATAATAAAAGGTTCAAAATAGAAAATACCTTTGTGGAAAACCCACATCGGAAATAAGGTTAATAAATATATAACATTAAAAGAAAACAGGATAAGTACAAAGGTCACCCGATATAGCCCATTATAGGATTCTATGAAAATATGGATATGGAGGAGAAACAAACCATCAAGGTCTGATGGGGAGTTATAGAAAACAGGATTAGGAGAAAGTTTAACCACAAGAAAATCACAAACTTGTGATTGGTTAAACGGTCATTGAATCCCTAGTTGGAAAAGTTAACCGACAACATTTTTGTTTTAAGTTACCTTTTATAATGTTGAGGATTTTATTTAGGAGATTTACTAAGAACGTAAGGGAATATACATACTTGTTATGTATACTTTCATTCATTAATGAATTTTTACCACAAACCCATCTTTTACTCCAAATGGTAACAGAACTCAAAAATATTCTATTTATCCTAATTGTATAAGGTACCAAAGGTTAACACATACCATTTAGATTAGTAAAATTATTTTGTAATAACCAGGGACTTCCTGTAGGCTAGAGGTAGGAAATAAAGGCCTGTCGCACTTTGATTGTGGGTTCGATTCCTACATCTTTGTCTGACGCGACGGTTTATGCCCCACCCTGCAGGTTGTCCTTTTCCTAAAACTATAGTATTATAATACTCCAAAAATAATCTTCATAAATTTTTTAACCTTAAACCATACTATCCAAAAATCAACTTAATCCACTCCAACCTTTATAGTTATCCAAAATACCTCTGTCCAGACTTTCTCTAAAAGGTCTCTTAATTCCAAAATCAATTTATCAGATTCCCCAAACAAAGAAATGTTTCTCTTATTGTCACATACCAAAAATATGATTACCTTAATCATATTAAAACCTTACTGAAATCAATAAGTAATGCAGTACAATCCATATATATATATATTACATTATTCTTATAACCAGAATATAATCCTTGAGTCCGAAAGCACCAATACATTAGTTATTCTGCTTCAACTGTAGTAATAGCATAAGATTGTCCTTGATCCCTTGTCCTTTTCTGAGGTAAGTTTCCTTGACGCTTAGGACATTCATTTGCATAATGACCCATTTCTCTACAATTGTAGCATTCAACTTTGACAGCCTCTTTCTTTCCCTTGCAATCACGTGCCTGGTGACCTTTTTCTCCACATTTATAACAGACTCCCATTCCTTTTAGGCAAGTACCAGGGTGATTCTTCCCACAATTATCACATAATGGAAAATCCTTCTTTCCCTTTTTCCCTTTATCTGTCTCTTGTTCCACCGTTCTCTTCTTCTCTTGCTTTACTTTGTTGTCATAAGACTTAGAGAATTCCTTTTCTGTCTTGATAGCACATGAGACTATATCTTCGTATGATGAGAAGGATTGTGATACTAAAGCTCGACGGAGAAATGGTTTTAACCCATCAAAGAAACGATCAATCTTACTCCTTGGGTTACGTATATAATCGGCAGCATGCCTCGCTAACCTTGTAAAGTTAGCCTCATACTTTGCGACATTCTCATCCTCCTTCTGCCTCAGACTCAGAAATTGCCTTTCCATATCTGCTCGATGGTCACGAGGAAAGTATTTTTCTAAGAAAAGCTCTTTGAACTCCCTCCATTCCATATTCGATACGTCATCATCTTCCTTTGTGTTTTGAATCAGTGACCACCACTGATCGGCATCTCCAGTGAGGCGGTAAACTGCCATGACAACCTTCTCCCTTTCACTACTCCCCAAGGCATGGAATATTTTCTCTAAGGAATTTATCCATTGCTCAGCTACTGTAGGATTTGTACTCCCATTGAAGGTTGGCGGTTGTTGCCTCATGAAACGGTCTAGCATTGATCCTCCACGTTGCGAATCAGGGTGCTCCATACGAGTAAGGTTGTTATTCATAACCTGCGTGAGTTGTCCCAGTATGGTAATAAGTTGATCAGCACCAGTTGTATCTCCAGGTCCACAATAATTATCTTGAGCAGGAGGGAAATCCCTACATGGAGTTCGTGCATTGATACAGTTTCAATTCCTTCTACTAGGCGCCATTTCTAAACAATGGCATAATCCAGATTAGTTTATGAATCAAAATACATAATTCCATACTTGTATAATACTTAACATAAATTGAACTATTTATGGATATAATCCATAATCATAAAAAGAAATGTTTCCTTTGAGGAAGTATGTACTCATAAACCTTACATAATGGTTTGTAAAGAAAATGAGAATTATCCTAAGCATATCCCCCGGGAGTGTCATAACCAAGAGTGCAGCAAGGCCCGTTGTCGTGCACCAGTTCCCGTTTGAGTCTAGCTCAAAGCGGTGTTTTCGGGTTTTACCCCTAGGTACATCTGTGCCAGAGCCACCTCTACCTGCTCGTATCCAGACAGGGATGTATTGCTCGGAAAACTCACAACATCTCTACAATACTAAAATTCTAGGAAGTTCTTCTATACTAATCCTCAAAGTCTATCTTTGGGCTATGTGCTCTAATCAGAGTTTATCTAAATCTAGCTTCCAAGGTTAGTACTAAACTGCCTCTGATACCAACTGTAACGCCCCGACCCCAGCTACCCAGAGCCGGTGCATTACTTCGTAACATTGGCATGATCACAAAAGATCAAGTCTCGAAAGACCGATTAGTTTAGTAGCCTTGGAAACACTAGATACATTCATAAGTCTTTCATTACATCAAAATTAAACAAACTACAAAAAAACATGGTCTTCATAGTCCACACTCATATCTTCACTGATTATTCTTGCAAGTCAGTCATAAAATACTTCTTCACAACCTGGAAAATTTTTAAACATTGAAAGGGGTGAGCTCAAATGCTCAGTAAGGATAACAATAATGCGGAAGCTTTCATAAATAAACATTAACATTTAAGGCAATGTATAACTAAAACAAAAGCCTCTTAAACATGAACTTCAACATAATATGGCAAAAGTAAAATGAGATAATGCCATTTACTTCTTCACATGGATATTCTACTGGTCGAATAATCACATGTAATATCAATAACCACTTTCATAATGAGGGAATGTATAATGCCAGACATTCTGAAACACTTTGTCAAGGCCTCGGCCAAGACGTCTAAAATGATTAAGGCCTCGGCCAAAACCATAAATCAAAATGGGAAAGGGCCTCGGCCAATTCCACGTCTAGTTGTCTCATGAGACCTACCGATGCATCGAGGAGCTATAGCGGGCTCCACCCGTCACTTATTAAGTCCAATACATTCCTCATATGAATAGGTTTAAACATATCATAAACCATAACATAATCATATCACATAAAAAATGCATAAAGGAAACATAACATTTCCACATTTCAATCACAAGATATCAATACAACACATTGATATAATAAAAACGCTTTCAAAACCATTTTCAATACCAAAATAAAAGAAAGTTAAAGCTTTGTATTTATTTTTCATTAAAAAAAAGATGGCTTATAGAGGAAGCCGAAACTCAAATAATGGTCACGGCGGCAGAGAAGTCGTTGTCGCCGCATAAGTACGGAAATAAAAACATTCCCTTTTGTCGTTTAGCAAAACGCTTCGTATAAAAAAGATTCCTTTTGAATAAACGTAAAAGTCAAAGGGGTTTATACATCGTATAAAAGAAAGTTGTGTATAAAGCCAAATATGCCTCAATGAAAGGAGATTGATACAAAGTCCTTAAAAAGATCATTTTTAAAATAAAATAGATCTATTATGTGTATTCACTATAGGTACACATAAAGAATGTAAAAATACAAAATAGGACATAATAATATCATGACATAATTTGAAAGTAGGAGATTAACCCAAAGAATGGAAGTTGGGTTAAGAAGATCCCTTACAAATAAAGTAGATTTATTAGGTGTATTCACTATAGATACACATAAAGAAAGTACAAATACAAGATAGGACATAATAATATCATGAAGTAATTTGAAAGTAGGAGATTAACCCAAAGAATTGAAGTTGGGTTAAGAAGTTCCCTTACCTCGTGTCTGACTTGACTCAACCGTTCTTTAACCTCCTGAATAATAAACTAGAGTTAATATATACCTTATTAAGAACCATTTTCAACTTCATTATCCTTATTATATCACTTATTACAATGATATGAACATTATGTAATTATTTAAGTTAATAATGTTCATTTTGTCGGTATTTGGTTCTTAAGTCAAAAATAGGCTTCTTACACTTACATGTTGTTAATTTGGTCAAAGGTTCATTATATCCAGAATGGTATTCATGATGTAGATATCATATATGTCATATATATCCAGTACATACATTCATTTATAATATTACATCACATTTAGAGGTAAGAAATGAAATGCACCGTTCATGGAGACGGTAAGCCGTACGTACGCATGAACGCTACTTCCATTTCTATTTCATATTTTCTGGAATGGAATCATAATGATATGAGAGTATATTATAATTCCAGTATAATAACATATATAATATCATTAACTTTATCCTTCACACATCCCACATATGGTATTAACGAATCAAATCACTTTCAGGGGGCGGTAGTCCGCGCTTCCTAAAATGAAGATATCGTGTTTTACCCATAATGGAAACCATAAAGGTATGCCCAAAATGAAAAAAACAGAAGCTTAAGGAAAATATAAACATATTATATATCATATATAAAAAAAGTGACATCATAATGGCCACCTTTGAAGGTGTTAAATGAGTGTTGAACAATCATCGTTTCGGGAGGCAGAATTTCGCCATCCACGGAAACCTTATGTTCTTTAACCATTTGATGTAGTTGTGTGGAAGTGTAGCTCAAATAAATCTTATAACAACATCCTAGTATATTTAAGATACTGGTGTTGTTACAAAAGAAGTAAATAAAAAGAGTTTAGGGGGTTGGAGAAGCAAAATAAAACAAAAGAACATGAGAGAATGAATTACCTTAAAAAGTGTAACTCCTTTTGAGTTGAGCCTAAAGGCTTCCTTTGAAAGGATTCTGCCCAAAGGGAATCCTCTAGGATGAGGAGAGGGATGTGGAGAGAGCAAATGGGCAGGGGTTGGCCGAGCCAAATGGCTTGATGGTGTGAATAAGGTGGGAGAGGTGGGGGCCTTTTATAAGTGGAGAGGAGGGGCACTTTTGGAAAGTAATGAAATGTTACATTATTTCAAAATGATTTTCGGATTCTAAAGGTCCCACATCTATATAATTCGAGGCTAAGGTGATAAGGTTTCGAAATATCTTCATCCAATAGGCTTTGGACAAGTGTAAGCCTCGGATTTTGCATTATCTTCTCATTTTATTTAAATCGTCAAATAATGATGTCATCGCTGCATCATTATTATGTCATAAATAATTAAATTTATATAATGTCTAAAAATTATAAAAAAACTACTATGATATAGGAAATCTTTTTATCTTTCCAATGACTATTTATAATCAAAATTTGGACTTGTGTAACCCTACTTAAAAATTGTTTTAGTAAAACACTTTATGTTAGTGTCATTTTCACTTTAACATTAAATAAAAAGTAATTTATGTTATTTCCCAACAAAAGTGGATCCATGGGGTCCCCAAGTTAGGCCATGGCTTGTCTTGGTCGGCCATGACACAACCAATGAGGTTGGGACATGTGTCTAGGTCATTTAATATTATTAAAGTATTATTTATACCTTAAACTACCCTAATTACCACTAATCGCGATTAAGAACTTAATAAGTTACTATTCACCAAAAAATTATTTTTATCCCATTGAACCACATTTTACTTCTTAATGACAACCATGTATGTCGGATTTTTGAAAATCAAATCACAGAAGTGGTAATATTTCATTTAAACGAAAAATCAGTTATTTAACAACCACTTAGTGGTTTCACTATTCATCAAAAATTGAAGTTTTTCAGAATAAGGCCAAAATTTCACCCTAAGCTATAATTGATATTCCGAATTCAAAAATGATGTCTATTTTACAAAATTCCAAACATATAAGTTGTATTAATTAATTTCATAATTAATTCCCGCTGTTACAACAAATAGCGTGTTTTTAAGAAACAATTTATATCAAAAGTTTGGCAATTGTTTATGTCCAATTTCAATGTTAAATTAATTCTAATGACCACCATTGGATAAAATGGTAAAAATATTTTCTAATTATACCTTAAAATCACTAAATAGTATAATTTATCTGTATAAATTATTTTGATTAAAAAAGTTGTTTTTATGTATTTTTCACTATTCATAAAAAATTAGAAGTTCTCAGAAAAATGCCAAAAATTCAACATAGGCTAATTTCGATATTAGGAATACAAGAATGAATTCCATTTTGAAATATAAAATTTCTATAATTTTAAAAAGTGGTTATTACTATTCATAACGACTACTTTGATTTGTCGCGGTGTTTTAGAACTCGAAGTTGCGTTCAATGCAAGCTATTTCATTATTGAATGAGAAGCGTATCGTGGAAGCTCGGGGTGTTACAGTTCTAACTATTGTACTTGATGACATTTAATCCTTCTGGGTGACTCATCAAATTCTATAATTTAAAATTTTAAAACATTTTATTGTACTCTTCATAAAAAATATCTAGATTTATGCATCATTTTGGTTGTCTGGATTATGAGCTGTTTTTGGGGTTCCAAACGATGAATTTAGCTATAGTTACAAAGTGATGACATGAATCCCAAGATTTACAGAAACCTAAAAAATATAATTTTACAATTCAAATCAAATATAAAGAAGTTATTTTTAAAATATAGAATACAAATAAAATAGATAACATCCAAATTTAAGAAAATTTTTTCATTTAAGATCAAAATACCAAAAAATCATAAAACAATTACAATTCATCATAAAATAACATAATGGTGGGATTATAAATAATAAATTAGAGGATTAAATGTATGAAATAATATCTTAAAAACTCCCCCACACTTAACCATTTAACTATTGATAAATCATCAAATACTAAGGTCCAAAAAAACATTGCATAGTACTAATGACAACATAGCTCAGTTATAACATATAAAGAAACATAATTATTCTTATTTGGATAAAAATGTCCCAAATACTCAATAATAATAAAAATACATGCAATTTATTTTTAATATTCATGTTCAAGTTGTACAATCCACCCCGATGAATTATTTCACACTTCATTGAAGGATTTTTTTAGAGTTTTTTTCCACCCCATGAACATGTGTTATTTACATAGGGTTTATTTCCATTTAATATCTCCAAATAGAAGGGAAAAAATATATTTTTGGTTAACATCAATGGGTTTTTTTTAATACTGAGATTTGGAATATTTTAAATGTAAAAACGTCAAAGTGAGAATGAGAAGGATAAGGCTCTAAATAGAAGTAAGTGCATGAAAACTATTTTTCTCAACAATGGTGTGCTCCTTAATCAACTTAAAAATAAATTTCCAATAATAAAAGATTAATTTTATTAGCAGGTTATTAATATTCATTTCACTATAAATTATATATTTGTTCACACCTTTCCCCATTTATATCATTTTATTATATTGAATTCAGTTATAGGATTTCTCATCAGAATTAGAATTATTATGAAAAAAGAAGAATCTTTTGATAAAAAAATTGTGTGATCTATCATCCAAAAATTATACTACTATTAAGGATACCCATAAATCATTCCATAATGATATTTAATAAAAAAAAATAAATAACATAGAAACAAGATTTATATATCTCAAGTTGATTCTTCATTAATGAAAAATACAGTGCATCATCTCCCTCACCCACAGATGAGTTCAACAAAAAGAATATATTTAACTTATATAAGATATTTTAAGGGTACAATTTTATTTTAATGTATTTACCGAGAAAACTGTCAATGGATACTTGGGGCTTAATAATGGGAAGATGAAAAGGTATCCCGAAATTAGTTTTCAATGCAAAGATGGATTTCAATGTGCTACCTCAATAAAATTTGTGACATTCTAGGAACACTAAATGATTTGAAAAAGATAAAAATATAAAGCTATATATCACAAAAAAATTAATGACTTTTTAGAAAAATATAAATGAAAATAAGATGAAGAAAACTTTAAGAAACTTATTAGGTTGTGCAGGATTTTCAATTTTGACTGTACTAGTGAAGATGAGTTTTAAAATTAATCAAACATCATCAAATGTAATGATAAGAAAAAAAGAAACAATATCAATTAATAAAACATATAAATCCTCACTAATTGGAATAAATATATGTGATAAAAATACCAAGATGGTTTAAATTTTCTCAAGTATTTGATTCAGTTAATGAATCCAAAAAACAAACCAAAAATGAAAATAAAAACATGAAAAATTATGAAAAATAAAACATGAAAAAATAGAATCTAAAAAAAATTCCTACAAAACTAATGAAATAAAATATAAATATTACAACTACAACCCTCTTCTATGTTTAACTGAGATATATATACACATACATTATTTGAATTGTGTAGTAAACAAAAAAAATTAATGGATAGACACAACAAGATATAATTTTGAATTTGTAGCATGGAGTTTAGATCTAAACATCTACCACAATAAACATAAAATAATGAAAATAAAATTATGAGAAAAATTAAGATAAGTAATGATATAGGTGAAAGAAAATGGATAATTATTTATTTGACCACTAAGCAGGTGTAAGGTTTTTGCTGCCTCTTGTGATGTAGTTACAACAGTTTAATCCCAATCTAAAGGTGTATGAGGTTTTTGGTTCAGAGACCACGAGAAAATCATTATTAAATTTCTATTAAACATATGAATGTCTTAGAAAAAACTAGGACATTTTATATCATATAATCCTCCATAAAATATGGTATAACTTGAATTATGGGGGAAGGATGAATAATCATTCTACTTCTTAATCAAGAACAACATTAATTACATATCCATGGTCTACATTGGTGAATCAACTAAAACCAAAATTTTAGGGGTGTTAATTTTAGTAGGAGTTAAATTTTTATGAGAAATAATATAATTATAATAATGAAAATAATATATCCATTTATTTGATTTATATTAAGTGTCTATTTCCTCAGGAAAGACCACAAAAAAGTCTATTTTAGGAGGGTTTTTTTCATCATATCCCATATCGAGAGAGAGGTAGATAGGTACTGAATAATATTTTCAAAATATTGGAGTATTAGTTAACTTTTTTTGTGAAAAAAAATCTAACCAATGTTCATCCATTTAATGTTTATCTCCCATAGATTTATTTTCCATCATGGAATCATCAGGAACCTCGATAAGCAATATCCAACGAGTGAAGATTTGAGCTTTATGTTTCATCTTCAAGTATTAATTTGGTTTTTAAACTTTCAATGTAGGTTGAATGGGGTTTTATTTTTACATAGATAGTATTTTTTTCTACTCTCTCTATATAACTTTTATATATTCTTCTTTTTTCCTTTAGGGATGCTACCATCTTACTTGGTTTTTCAAAAATAATGTAATTGTTTTCAATCACATAATTATTTTGTTCCATCTAAAACACAAATTTCTATTCCATGGAATAATATTTAGTACTACGACATGAAAATAATAAATCACTAATGTAATCTATGACCTAAAGAAATAATGAATCGTAATATTTTTTTTATGTTTTTTTTATTTTATGATTTGTTGGGATTTTGTTTATAATAAATAGTGCATATAAGTATTTGGCCTACCCAAAAATGGTTCCAAATTTATGATAGTGTTTTTTGGTAACCAATATTCAATTAAATTATAATTTACTAAATAGTTTATCATTTTGGCAGAGTTTAGTGATGATCAGAAGGAGTCCAATCACAACAAACATTTTGTTTCTTATTGAAGCTATTTTATATTAACTAATATAACACTAACATGTATACTTAAATAAATACATGGGGTTGATTCTGAAAATATATGAAATAAAATATCAATATAAATATATAAATATTAAAAATAAAAAAATATTTAATAAAGGAGTAAAAAAATGAAAATGAATACGTTAGAAGAAAAAGATCATTGCTCTGGGTGTTTTTAGTGGTGTTATCATTGTTATTAAAAATTCGTCTTCATTATTTTACTCGACGAACAGGTCATGATCTGTCACTATAAACCCTATCATTTGAATGTTATTACCATACAAAGATAAATCTTCATATATGAATAAATTATTCCACACCAATACCTAATCCAAACTCTACTATTTGAATGACTTAGATATTAATGAAAGAAAATGAATAAATTAGAGGAAGAAAACAATAGTAGTTAAATTAGGGTAACCACTCACAAAAATCAATTTAACCACTTCAACAATAATTGAATAATAATTAATAAATGATTAAATAACAATAAAATAAAATATGAAAAAATCCCACCTTAAATAAAAGTGACGGTTTCCACTCTATAATCATTGAGATAAAAGATGAAGATTTGGAGAAACACAAAATTAAAAAGAATAGAAATTAATCGATGAAAAAAAGAGTTATAGTAATATATATTCAAAGTTAAGAAGAACTATTATAGTTCAAAAAGGCTACCTTATCCCAATGAAATATATTTCCTTTTGCATGGTTGGTGAGAGAAATATTTATTTGGAAAAAGTGATAATGTTTGGATCCAATATATTTCTCTCAAAAGTTACTACATTTTATCCCCATTAAATGTATGAATTGTGGAATGTGTTATTCATCAAAGTTATTACATTATTTTCCCACATGAATTTGACAAATGTATTCTTTATTAGACATATGATGAAAGTGTTATGTCTATTTTACATAGGAAAATAAATTCTATCCAGGTGTCTCACTATATTCAAAAACTCTAAACTTTAATGCATTTATAGACATTAAAAATGAAGGAAGAACACAGGTCAATATTAATATAATTAGTTCTTATGGATTTACTATGTCTCAATGTCTATTTTGACAACATTTGTGTTTATCCATTTATGTAATATAGACATAAAATATAATATCTCTAGATATTTTCATAGTTTTTGATGCTCGTACTGTGAAATGATTTTGGGCCTCCAAAAGATGGAAAGAGATTTTGGTCCAAAAGGGTGAAATGAATACCAATATATCAAGAAAACTAAAATATGAATTTTACAATTTCAATCACTTTTGAATTGTATTTTCTAAAATAAAGAATATAAATACAATAGTTAAAATCCAAATTTAGATTATTTTTTCATTTAAGATGAAAATAATATAAAATAATAAAAATGTAAAATTTTACTATAAAATAACACTACATTAGGATTATAAACATTACGTTTCAATATAAAAGGTATAAAAATATTTGCTTCATCATGCATCAATACAATGAAATAATTTTCCAAGACATATGGCTTTGAAGGAAAGAATGATAAGAAGAGGGATGCTGAGTAGTCGGAAAAATGAAATAAGGTAAAAGGGAAGAATTGAAGAATAGAATATCCGACCTTAAAATAAATCTGGAAAGAAACATCCTGGAAGATCCATAATGGGAATGAGAGTTTGTTACAAGTGTGGAGACATGCCTCTGGGCCAGTGATTACATCAGAATGGAAGAAGATGGAAGTGTCAAAATCATTAGTTTTAAATGGATGGGACACTATGCACATGATTTTCCTTAATGTCATAGAAAAGTTCCCTTAAAACGTCCAAGGGAACAAGGGAATTCTTATATAGTCAGAAAATCCTTGGTTGAATCTCCTAATGATTAGGGGGTAGGTACTTTATTCATATACGGAAATTTACCTAAATCCATTTTTGATTTTGGATCATCACATTATTTTTTATCTTCCCAATTTCTTAAAAAAATTAGATATTTCCAATTCACCTTAACTATGGTGTTTTCAGTCAAAACTCTTAGTGAATGATTATTATAATAATGTTGTGTCATGAAGTTTTTATTATGACACATAAATGTGCTCTTACTGATGGATTTATGTTCATACCTACTGTTGATTTTGATATAATCCATAGTATAAAATGGATTCTGAAAATAATGAAAAAATCTATTAGAAATAGAAGGAAATTATGATTCATAATGAAGATGTTGAAATTCTCATATTTAAGGAGAGACATTCTCATATGATTCATATATATATATATATATATCCAAATCCTATGTCTCTTTTAAAAGAGATTCATCGAAGAGTAGATCAAATAAAACCTACTGTTGAAAATGGTTATCCTCAAATTCAGGATGTACCAATTCAATAAGAATAAGTTTATGTATTTCAAAATGAAAAATTCGAACATAATTGTGAGTGGGAATTTGAGATTTCTAATTATTTAATCCCATACACAAGATCTATATCTAAGAATCCTTATATAAATTTCATAGTTGAGTAATTACATTTAAATAGAAAACTAGATGAATCGAGTGGTAATGGATTTATAAAACCTTGTGTTTATCATTTAAGAGCTCCCATTTTCATCATTAAGAAGAAATATGGTTCAATAATGCTATGAATTTACTATAGAGAGTTCAATTCCATTATGATTAAGAGCAACTATCCTCTGTTCAGTATTGATGACTTACTTGACCAACTTCACAGAGCTCATTATTTTTAAAATATTGATCTTCGTTTTGGATATCATCATTTTTGTATAATGAAGGTTGCTGTTCTGATGATAGTTTTTTGAATAATTTATGGACTTTACTTGTTTACAATAGTCACTTTTACACTAACCAATTAACCCTCAATTTTTATGGATATATTGAATAATGTATTAGAAGAATATCTTTAAATTTTTTTGGTGGTTTTTATTGATGATATCATGGTGTACTTAAATTGCAATGTGGACCATGAGAACCACTTACAAATTGTTCTGGAGACACTTAGAAGAAAATTGTTATATAGGATGTTTAGAGAGTGTGAATTGTGGATTCAAAAAGTTTCTTTTCATGGCTATATTATCTACAAGGATTAAATCATAGTTAATGGTATGGATAAATGGGTATTCCAGAAATTGATTTCATTAGAGAACAATACTAAGGTATATTGTTTTAAATTTTTTAGTAATTTACTACTGTAATTTCATTTAGAAATTGTTCCAATTAGATATCCTATTAACCAAGATTAATTGTAAAGTGTTTACATTAATTTGGAAAAAGGAATGTGAAAAATGATTCGAAAAATTGGAGAGATGTTTAGTGAATTCCATGATCTTGACTCCACAATTGAGAAATAGTGGGTTTGTTTTTTATAGTGATACATAAAATAAAGGACTTGGTTGTGTCCTTATATATAATGATAATGTTATTGTCTATGAATCAGTGTCATTAAAAACTCATGAAGAGAACTATCCAACACACGATCTTTAGTTATAGGCTATAATCATTTCTCTGAAGATATGTAGACACTATGTCTATGGTAAATTATGTGAGATATATACAAATCCCAAGAGTCTTAAATATATCCTCTACTTGAAAAGGATTATCGTAAGAAAAAGGTGAGGGATTGAGCTACTCAAGGATTATTATTTCTCAATACACTACCACCCATGGATAGAAAATAAGGTAACAAATGCATTGAGTAGGAAGGATCACAGATTTGTGAAAACAAATGATGATTGATAGAGATCATGTGTAAATAGACCTAGTAATTACAGATATATGAATTTTCATGAAAGGTGAAAATCAATAATTTTTAACATTGTCTGAAGAATAGTATTTTAGGAAATGTTAATATGTTCTCAGTGAAATAATGAGAAATTTAGAAAGAAAATTAGAGATGTGAATGATCAGAAATTGGAATAATTTATATATAAAGACGGAATTTTGAAATTTTGGAAGAGGATTTTTGTTCCCTAAAAAATCCACCTGAAAATAATTATTGGATGATGCTGATAGATAGAATTTCATTATACACCCAGGTAAAACTACGATGTATAGAGATTTGATGGAACATTTTTTGTGGAATAATATAAAGTAGGAATTTGTTGATTATATATAAAGATGATTAGTTTTTCAACAGATCAAGGCTAAAAGATATCATGCTAGGGATGTTATGTGACTTCTACCAATTAAAACATTTAAATGAGTTGACATTACTAAGGATTTTTTCAATATATTACCTTGACTCTGAGAAATAATGATGAAATATGGGAAATTGTTGATCGAGATACCAAATATGCTCAATTACATGATAAAAGGGAGTATTTTCCACAAGATAACCGTACATGAATCTATTTTAATGAAGTTATAATACATAATGGGGAACCTCTTTCAGTTATGCCTTATCTTGATCCATGATTTACATCAAAAATTTGGAAAATTCTTCTTAATGATTTGGATACTAAGCTTAATTTCATTACTACCTCTCATCGTCAAATAAATGAAATGTTTGAAAATAATATTCAACACATAGTATACATGTTGAGATCATTCTCATATGACTTTTAAAGTATTTGGGATCAATATTTACCTTTGGTAGTGTTTTCTTACAATAATATTTATCATTCTATTATTGAAATGGTGCCATATAAATCATTATATAGAAAGAGATGTCATACTCTAGCTTGATACGACAAAGTTGGTGGGAGGAACATTATAGGCCAAGAACTTATTGAAGATAAAAAACAATGGTAAACACTATCCAGAATCAAATTAATTAATATAAATGTATTCAAAAGAGTTATGATGATAACCGATGGAAAGATTTAGAGTTTACAGTGGGAGATCATGTTTTCTTGAATGTGTCTCAAGGAAAGGGTTTCATAAGGTTTTTTGTGAAAGGAAAACTGATGCCTATGTACATCATACCATTTGAAATTATAGAATATTTTGAAGAAATAGATTATTGTTTTGCAATGCCACTAAGACTTTCAAAAGTATCGGATGTGTTCCACATTTACTGGTTAAACATGTACTAGATAGACCCTACATGTCTACTCACCTATGAGGAAATAGGATCAGAATCTATTTTTTCTTACATTGATGTGCCTATCAATATTCTAGACACTAAGGAGAAAGTATTGATAAATTGTACAACTCGCCTGGTAATGGTTCTTTGGAGAAACAATAAAATTGAATTAAAAATATGGGGACTAAAAGAAATTTGGATGAAGAAATACCCTAATATTTTTTATGAGGTGACATTATGGAAAATTAATGGAAGAAATTTTGACTTAGATAAGAGTATAAACCCCAAAATTTTATAGTTTTTATCATCATAAAAAATTTATTAACTTACATTGCACGAAATATTATACTAAAATGAACTGTGATATACTGTTAAATATTATCATGAATGTTGAAATAGTATTATGACCGCAAGGAATAAAAATATTACTGTAAATATAATAAACTAACCTATGAAATTATAAATAAAAATTAAGTATCTAATTATTTAAAATATGATATATTTATTTCATAGAATTGGTAAGTAATTTATTCAAAAAATGTTAAATTAAGAGTTGGTATTTTGGTAAAACATTAATGTTTATTTACAATTTTATAATTTATATGATTATTTTATATAATTTATATTTTAATAAAATGTATTCATACATTAATAATTTTTTAATTATAATTGTTATATAATTTTATGAGAATATACTTAATTTGTAAAAGTGTCGTAAAAATTCGTTATAATATTAAAATTGATATTTTTTAAATAAATTATGATTTTATTTTAAAAACTTAATTTACCATATTTAGATATTTATTTCATAAAATGGAGTCTATGTTTAAAATTTAAATGCTGGAAAATGGTTATGGTGAATTATTGCGATTTTTATAAAATAGTAGAAGTATTTTTTAATAGTAAAATAAAATAATTTATCGAATTTAATGTTATATGTTAAATACATTATTTTTTGAGTCATTTATGATTTAATCACCCATTATTTCGAACTAACATGCACTATATACTATACATAGACCCATGAGTCAACACTATTGGTCGTCCTGGTCTAAAATAGTAAATAAATGAATAAAATAATCAAAACACCTCTCTCCTCCCCTATAAAAACCACATATCACCAACTCTAGTCCTCATAAATTCTATCCCTATAAGGTTGTGTAAATTCTACTAAATTCAATTCCCAAGCCCCATTACCATGTTTCGTACCGTATGGTTTTACCAATAGAACTAATCCATGTTCCTTAAGGAGGTTCCCAAGGAGGTGCTATTCAAGGGGTAAAATCCAATTTCATTTTCTATTAATTTCTTTTATTTTTTTTCCACAACTCACCTAGCATGTTCAAAGTGGAATGGTAACTATAATATCATATATATACTGTAATTTTATTGTGTTAATGTAATATCCATCATCTAATATATTCTCTCCTCCTTTTGTTCTTAAAATGAAAACAACGTCTGTATCATGTCGATTCTCCAAATTTGTGGACGACAAGTTTTCATTTTCCAATGCCACATTCGTGGATGGCCATGAAACCATTATTATGTGTAAATAATATTATTATATAAATATTCTAAATTATATCATGTTCTGGATCTAATTTATAATCATAATAATATATAAAATGACATATGTTTGTGATGGTCCTAAATCCGAAAAAATAAATTAAGATAATTTCATAAACTTTTTATACAATTAATCATCCTTTAATCATATAAATAAATGGTATATGAGGATATTTAAACAAATGTAATTTCATTAAGACAAAATAATTTATCATCTATATATGTTATTTCAATTTTCCATGAGCTCCCATATTTATACTCAAGGGAACCAACCATAAAACCATTAAACACACCCTCCCAGAACTACAATATTAAACATTATAACTCATTTAATACCCATAAAAATAAATAATTAAATCATAATAAATAAAAGATATATTTAATAGATTATTAATTAAAGAATGAATGATTATAATTTTATTATTCAGAACATTAAATAAAGTACAGAATGCTTTCACACATGAGGTGAGGGTTTCTTGTCTCACATTTACTCTTCTAATATATATTATTTATCAAACTATTATTTCTTGTGTATGTTGTATATAAATTTCTTTAATATATCATATAACTAGTCTATTTATCTTAATGGAATTCAAAATTTAATTTGATGGCCATTATTTTTTTGAGCCATACGGTTTGGTAGATTACAAAGCTGTAAGGGAATTCTTTACCCAATTTTCATTCTTGGGGATAACCATATACTCTATTGATTATGTAATTCTATGATGATGTGACAATTAATTTTTATTATCTTATGTTTTATTCTTACTTTTTTCTATTTAATTATAGAGAGTCAATTCATTCGATTAACGTTCACACATTATTTTAAAAAAATATTTTAATTATTCCATTTCAAAATTTAATAGGAATTTTTTTCAACCCATATTACATTAGAATATTTATTTATTTCATGATTCCTTAATGTATTTACGAATAAATTATATGTTTAAAAGTCTATTCTCAAATAAAATAATTTCTTTTATTATTTCACAACATCATAAATAAACGATTTCAAAGTAATGTGGTATTTCACTAAAGATTTTCTCAATGATTTTATTATATATATTTTTATATTTTTAAACACCCTTTGAAAGATCTTATTATAAATTGAGGGTGATCTATTAGGATACCATCGAAAAAATTTTATTGAGTTCTTTATGATTATTTTTACTATGGAAGTGCTATTCTAATACCATTCAACATATGAGATAGGATGGTTTATGATTATGTTCATTATTAAGGGATAATTATTAATATTTCATATACTAGTTTCAATATGAATTTATTTGTTAATTATCTTCCATCCCTTTTATTTGAGGAATGAATTGGACTTACTAAGTTACGGTTAGGTCATTATATAACCCCTTGATTCATTGGTAGGAATCATGTGGCAAACTAGTTTGGGTATTGGATTATGTCTTACTTAATTTTGTATGGTGTATTGGTAGAGGCCTTGAAAGTATGTTTACGTTGTCCAGAATTATGCATTACCTCATTTTGAGATTAGTTATTGATAATACATATGATATTTTGACTTGTATAATATCCATGGTAAAATTTAATTCTAATGTGATTATTTATAAGGAATTATTTGATCTGTTTTTATTCCTTCCATGTTATTCTCAATATTTTGTTTAATCACATTTATTTTTGGAAATTCACCTTGAATTATTATTTATAATTATTTATGATAACATTTTCTGCATCCTTACAATTACTATGGTTTTCATCTCACCCCTTTCTTATGTTTTATTTTTCATTGGGATGGTAAGATGCATATTCTGAATGACATGTATGGATAATCATGGAGAGTAGAGATGTTTCCATTGAATTTACAATATTGTATTTCATTGCGTGTTGTAATGTAATAAATATGTTCATATATAGTATTATAATTATAATAAATTATTTGGTCCACTAGGATTCGGTCACACGAATTTAGTACTAATGTAATAATGTAATCCACCTGCTCTAGGATATTGGGGCTAGTGTCGTTACAAATACATAACGAGTACCTCTGACATAAATGGTGTATAATATTGTGTTTTCTAACCATATTACATATACCCTCCAGATGAGATCATAAAATTTATTTCATTCATAAAATTAATCTACTTGAAAATATTTACAATAAATGATTATAAATAATTATATCTCACAATTCTGAATTGAGAATTACTAAACAAAAATTGATAACAATATTGAAAATGTGTTATTTAATCAATGATATTAATATTATTAAAAAATAATTTTGTAGAACCTTATGATACCACCAGAAGATTCTATGAACAATTGATGTTTGTGATGGTTAATACCCAATTTTGTTTTATTGTGATAGATGATAAATAAGATATTTTCATGAATATTAGTATAGTTGTCAACAGAATATAATCAAAGAATACAAAAAATAGATAAACCTTTAAAACCAAAGTTTAGTATCATAAAATATTATTTAGAAAATTTTTAATCAATTAAAGAACTACATTTTGAGGAATTATTTATTAGTTGATGGATCTGAAAAGAGATCTACATAATACAATCATTCAGTTGTAGAAGTAAAAAATAGATTCCCAAATCTAATGATCCACATGTGTTCAAAAATTATTTTAATTCCACCATAGAAATATCCTGGTTCTATAATGACTGATCATATCACTTGCATCACCATTGATCACCATAATAATCACTTATAAAGGATTTAAATTAATCTCTCTAGAATCAAGAGTGGAAGGTGGAGGAATTCCACTCTCAATTATTGGTAGTATTCTTGGAAAATGTGGGTCTCAGGGGATTGAAGAAGATTCTTTTGATTTTTTTGGGCACAAAAATGAAAATGAATTGGATATTTTTAAAAATAATATAATTGGGTTTATATATTATTAGGTTTAGAAATAAATAATTCCACAAGTTCCTTTTAATATTTAATTAATCTCTGGGAAACCCAATGTCTATAATAATAACATAGTTATTATTTTTTGACTTTCACTAGACTCATGTCTTAAATTAAATACTATTTAATAAAAAAATATTGAATATATATTATTTCTCATTGGACATTTACAATCGTTCCCCCATTCTTCCCCAATATTTATCAAGCATTGAATAATGACTATTTGTTTTATAAATAAATATCAGTACATTATTTTCTAATACAGAAATAAATATAATATTAACTAAATAATAGATTAATATTCATTAAATATTCCACTCACATAATATTATATCGAAAAAATAGTGATAGAATATATTCGATCATGAAAACATGAATCATTTCAAAACTATGCGTGGGAATAATATTCATTCAACATATTGAATAAAATTCAATAGTATATTATTTAACTGAGATTCTAGATAAACATAGTGTTTGGACCTTTAGGCCTCTTCCTTCATCGAATTGGAAATGAATTAAAAAGTACTTGGGTAGCATCAAACAACAAATCAAGACACCCATAGGTAAAGAAGTTAATTCCATAATGAAATAATACCTCATATAGTTACTCTGTAATAAAATCTCATTATAACGATATCTCTAATAAATATGTTTTCATGCTCGTGCCATCAAAATATGTGCTCAATGTCTCTTTATTTTATTTTATAAAAAAAAGATATTTCCTATTTAAAACCATATCCACTGATTTATTTAGAAAATATACATACTATCAAAATCCTAAGATATCAAATTCCACTAAATAATTGAAGGGAAAAATCCTTTCTAACATTACCCATTTATAAATTATTTGTTGCGATTGACCTAATATATCCTAACTCACTGAGAACATATTTCCCTACAATTTTCATCAATACATAAAAGTAATTCACTTTTCAAACTAATTAATAATAATCATAAATTATAAAGATCAATAGACTAGTCCAAAAATATGAATATCCAATGAATCATATAAGTATAGATTTCCTACTGGTGGGTCTTGTTCTCATAATATCATACAGTTGATATTACCATGGGCGTAACCATCAGAAGGTGCCTCAAAGTCTTACAAATCTCTATGCATGATATCATGTATCACTTAAATCCCTCAATTGATTTAATCAGTCTATAAAACATATATTTAATAATATTACCATGATAATTATATATTCTCATCATACCAGGGAACTACAATAACATTTTTATGTGACAATTATTTTTATGAAAGTTTCAGAGGATATGATAAATATAAGAACAAATAATGACATTATAAAATTTTACTAATATTGAAAACTATGAATACATGTCCTCATTAAGTATGTAGAAGTTGAATATAGGGACCTAACTCCAACAATGGAATCCAAACCTTATATATGACCTCTTTATATCAATGTTTTGATAATATTTGGTTTTTCACCAAGGTTTTTTTAATTTTAATAATTTAATAAATAGTAAGTATAAATTTTTTAAATCAATCATGTCTATTATAATTTCAAAAAAATTTGGTCTCATTGGGTGCAATATTGGGAATATTAAAGATATTTGGCATCTTGATTGGTAGTGACTTACTATGATTTTTTGAGTAAAAAAGCATATCTATTTTCATAAATAGAACATGAAAAATATATTAGTTGAGTTATTTCAAGATTCTATTAATAATAAATATTCAAAAGAATATGAGTACATAACAAACGTATTGAACTGTTGATGACTACTATGATGATGACAATTCCCATGGAATAACTAGTAGTTTTTATGGTCTAGAGAAAATTATTCTTACTTGAACGAATTAGTTATTAAATATGATATGAGAAAATAAATATATTTTTCTAAATAGAAAGTTATAATGAATAATTTTCTTAATGATTTAGTTATAACGAAATATTACGAGATTTGAGAATATTATTATTGTTTATGTGAATAATCAATAATGGAATTATATTATTCTCATGTACTGAAAATTTCAATTTTACAAGGATATGAATTTAAATTAATATACCATGTAACTTTAACATGATGTATTTATAACATTTGATTAATGAATTATGTAGTTTTCATGGAATTTTTTATGTGGACCATTTCATTATACATCACCATTTATTTTAATATTCACGTTCTCTCAGGATTTATCTATTAATATAGTAGTGTACTTAGAGTGTGAATCATACATGGTTTTGGGTTTATCTAAGGGATTATTGTGAAAATTAATGAAAATGTTAATATTTTGAATGAGAACAAATAGATATGTCCAAGAATATCTTGTATGTCCTTGATAAGAACTAACAAGATCAATGAAAAATAAATGAGAGGGTGGGGTAACTCAATGAATTCAATTAATTTTTTTATAATTTCTAAAAAAATCATCATCAAGTAAAGTGAATTAATTTATCCATGATAAAAATACAGTAAGTGCAACATCCCAAGTAAGTAATGAATAATAGATATTTTTATCAATGTCTACTAATGAATTAGATGGTGTTTTAGAGGCTTAAAATGAGAATAAATCCAATCTAAAGCATGGAATACACTAATATTTTTAAAAGATTGTTTTACTGCCTTTTGATGGAAAACCATTTTTAAATCAAACTTTTGAAAGTTTTATAATATCTATTTGTCAATATAAACATATTATTTATTATTGGGACATCTAAATTTACCTTGGATAGTGTTTTGGTATTTTTTTTGACAATGTTGATTTATTTTAATGGATAGTGAAAAATACAGCATTTTACATCAAAAAAACCTTTTCATCTAATTTATTTATATGATTAGATTATCTTTTTAATTGGTTTTAAAGTTAAATTAGAATATATTTTTACAATTTAATCCAATAGTGGTTGTTGGAATGAATTTCACTTTGAAATTGGACTTAAACTACTGTCAATTTTTTGATAGTTATTGTTTCATAAAAACACGCTATTTTCTCTGACAGTAGGAATTAATTATTAAATTAATTAATGTAACTTATATGTTTTTAATTTTTTAAAATATAAATCATTTTTGAATTCGAAATATCAAATATAGATTAGGGTGATGTTTTGGTATTTTTCTGAAAAACTTCAATTTTTTATGAATAGTGAAACCACTAAGTGGTACTTAAGAAACTGATTTTTCATTTAAATGAAATTTTATCACCACTGTGTTTTGAGTTTCAAAAATCCAACATATATGGTATTAATTAAGAAGTAAAATGTGGTTCAATGGGATTAAAATAATTTTTTGGTGAATAGTAACTTTTATGTTTTTAATCGCGATTAGAGTTAATTAGTGTAGTTTAAGGTAAAAATAATGTTTTAATAATATGAGATGAGCTTGAAACATGTCCTACCCTCATTGGATGTGTCATGGACGACAAAGAAAATCCATGGGTCAACTTGGGGACCCCATGGAGCCACTTTGGTTAAGAAATGACATAAATAACCTTTTATTTAATGTAAATGTTAAAATGACACAAACATGAGTTGTTTTACAAAAATAGTTTGTAAATGGGGTTATACAAGTCAGATTTTGACTATAAATAGTAATTTTAAATCTAAAAAGATTTCCTAAATCATAGTGTTTTTTTATAATTTTTAGACATTATATAAATTATATTATTTATGACACCATGATGATGCAGTGATTACCTAATTATTTAACGATTTAAAAAAATGAAAGGATAACGTAAAATCTATGACCTACACATGTCCAAAACCTATTGGATGGGTGGATTGAGAACCCTTATCACCTTATCCTCGAATTATATCAACATGGGACCTTTTAAATACAAAATTCATTTTAAAATAAAGGAATATTTCCTTACTTTCCAAGAGTGCCCCTCCTCTCCTCTTATAAAAGGCCCCCACCAATACAACCTTACCCACACTTCCAAAGCCTTTGGCTCAGACAAACCCTACCCATTTTGTCTCTCCACATCCCTCTATAACTCATAGAAGCCTCAATTTTGGCATAAGTCTTCCCAAGGAAGCCTTTGAGCTCAAATCAAAAAGAGTTTCCCAATTTAAAGGTAGTGTCTTCTCTTGTGTTCTTATGTTTTTTTTGCTTCTCCAACCCCCTAAACTATTTTTATTAATTTCCTTTGTAAAAACACCAGTATCTTCCATATACTAGGATGTTTTTATAAGAAGGATTTGAGATACACATACACACACCTACATCTTATGGTTCAATAACATACTATTTCTGTGGATGGCAAATTTCTACCTCACGAAACGATGATTGTTCAATATTCATTTAACACCTTTAAAGGTTACCATTAAGATGACACTATATTTATATATGATATGTAATATGTTTATGTTTTACTTAAGCTTATGTATTTTTCATTTATGGCATACCTTTATGGTTTCCATTATGGGTAAACGCGATATCTTCATTTTAGGAAGTACGGACTACCGCCCCCTCAAAGTTATTTGATTCGTTAATACCATATGTGGTACGAATAAAGGATATATTTAATGATATTATATATGATACCATACTGGAATTAAAATACTATTATGTATCATTATGTTTTAATTCCATTAAATATGAAATAAAAATGGAAGTAGCGTTCATGCCTACGTACGACTTACCGTCTCCATGAATGGTGCATTTCATTTCTTACCGCTAAATGTTATGTAATTTTATAAATGCATGCATATAATATATATATATATATGATATATATGATATATATGATATCTACATCACGAATACAATTCTGGATATAAGGGATATTTTACCACATGAACAACTTGTAATTATAATGAGTTTATTTTTGACTCAAGTACTAATGATCGTTAAAACGACCGTTATTAACTTAAATAATAACATAGTGTTCATGACATGGTAATAAGTGATATAAAAGGAATAATGATATTGAAAAAGGGTCTTAAGCAAGTAGAAATTATCTCAAGTTTATTATTAAGGAGATTAAAGAATGATCGAGTCATATGGGACCCGAGGTATGGGACTTCGTCTCAATCTCCTTTCATTGAGGCATATTTTGTTTTATACACAACCTTCTTTTATACAGTGTATAAACCCATTTTACTTTTATGTTAATTCAAAAGAAATCTTTTTTTATATGAAGTGTTTACTAAATGACAAAAGGGAATGTTTTTTTTGTCGTGCGTATGCGGCGACAATGACTTCTCTGCCGCCGTGACCATTATTTGAGTTTCAGCTTCTTCTACAAGCCATACTTTTCTTTTTAAAGAAAAATAAATACCATGTTTTACTTTTCTGTTATTTTGGTATTGAAAATGGTTTTCATAATATTTTATTTCAATGTGTTGTATTGATATCTTATAATTGAAAGGTGGAAATGTTATGTTTCTTTTATGCATGTTTTATGTGATATGATTATGTTGTGGTTATTGGGAATTATTATGAAGACGGGTGGTTCTGTGATAAACTAAGGGCGGGTGAGACCGATATAGCTCTCCAATGCATTGGGTAACACAGAGGAGTTAAACATTGTGGTTTCTCCGAAGAGATTTAGGGAATATACTGTGATAGGTATTCCAAAAATAACCAAGAGGGTTACTCCCTATGTAAGAATGTTGTGAAAGCCTCAAGTTACCTTTATGTCTTATGATTTATATGGTTTATTCATAATTTAGATGAGGTATGTTGAAGTGCTTATGTTTTATTGGTAAAGTATGATTTCATTCTTTGTTAAATATGTACTCATGTTTCCTTTCCATTTTTTTATATCCCTTACTAAGCTTTTTATGATCATCCCATGTTTTTGTGAAATGTTTTTCACAGGTCAAGGGAAAGGTACATGATATGATGATAGTGTCAAGGATGTGTCAAGAAAGAATCCATGTTTTATTTTAAATAGGTTTCCGTTGATGGGAAAAATGAATACTATCTTTATGTAACCACATTGTCTAAATGTGGAATGTAATGCAAGTTTTATGATCAAATTTTCTAAAACTGTAAACCTGAAAAGATCCTCAATGTGTAATCTTGTATAACTCAAGATTATGTAAGGATTAAGGTCGGGGCCTTATAGTTGGTATCAGAGGTCGGTTTAGATAACCTTAAGAGTTATAATTCTATTAAATTATTACCCAAAAATATTTTTTTATGGTCAAATTGAAATGATATAGAATTTGAAGATTACAATGTTCTTCATCTAAGACATGTTTGTTCAGAATGGTTTTCCGCAGAGGAAACATGGAAGCAGTGCTAGGAAGGCATACAGAAGGAAATAACTTTCTGAATCAGTATCCTGAGATGGTCGGAATTGGAAGTGAACAGTTTTTTACAGTAATGGCGCAGTTGACTGAAGTGATAAATGGTGGCGGTATCCATGCACAAGATCATCCAGATCAACCGCAGAGGAACATGTCAGTGGTGGAACATTTCATGAGGCAACATCCCCCATCATTCAAAGGATCATCTAACCCTGTGATAGCTGAATGGTGGATTAAAGCACTAGAGAACATTTTCAATGTCATGGGGTGTTCAGACAATCAAAAGGTTAGTCTTGCTATTTACCGTTTGGAGGGTGAAGCAGATCAGTGGTGGTCGATGGTTAGAAATATCAAGGACACTGATGAGATTGATACTCTCGACTGGGATGAATTTAAAGGTATGTTTCTTGAGTAGTATTTTCCTAATGCTGTTCGACTTAGGATGGAAAATCAATTCTTGGAATTGAGGAAAGAGGATGACTCAGTGGCAACATATGAAGAAAGCTTCATTTGATTGGGAAGGTATTCTCCAAATTTTATCTGAGACCTTGATAGTAAAATCAATCATTTTTAATCGGGATTAAAGCCAAAATATCGAAGGGCATTAGCTTCTCATGAGTTAAAAAGTTATGAAATGCTTGTTCGATGTGCTGAGAAGGTGGAAATGGAGTTTGCTGATGATAAAGTGTTCTATAACAACCAGCAGTAGAAGAGACCGAGGTGGCATGAGAAAGGGAAGAATTTTTCAAAAAGGACTGATGGTAAGAAAACTAACTTTCCAGTTTGTGATAAATGTGGGAAAGGTCATGCTGGGGAATGTCTTCTGAATTCTGGAAAGTTCTACCGATGCGGTAAGATGGGACATAAGGCACGTGATTGCACTGAATAAGATCAGGGTGATGGAATGACCAAATTTGATTTACAGTTAGTGAAATGTTTTAAGTGCTATGAGATGGGTCACTATGCAAACGAGTGTCCGACAAAGAGCTTGAGAAATGGGAAGAAGTTAGACTACAAGCAGAAAGTTGTGGTGAAATCCTTTGCAACTACTTCAGCAGATGTCGGGCCATCAAATGAATTTGTATAAGGTACTTGGTTTGTTTCTTCAGATTATGCCAGTGTGTTGTTTGATTCAGGATCTACACATTCTATCACCTCTGAAACCTTTTCTTGTAAAATATGAATACCATCTCAAGAAATGAATCATGAACTTGTGGTAAAAACACCTGGGGGAAATGTTGAAGCAAAAAAATTTATAAGAATCTTCCCATCCTTATCCGTGGAAAGAACCTACTTGTGAACCTTATTGTTTTACCTCTAGTAGAGTTTGATGTTATCCTGGGTACGGATTGGCTCTCTATTTACCATGATAAGATTGATTGTAGAGATAAATAAGTTTCTTTTCAGAAAGACTTTCAGTTTGTATAAAATAATGAACCCTTACTATTGATAACATATCAAGAGTCTGAGAAACATGTAAAATATGGAAATGAATGTTACCTTGCACATATTGTTGAAAATAAGGGAACTGTTCAGATTAATGATGTGCCGGTGGTAATTTAGTATCCTGATGTTTTTCCTAATGAGTTGCATGGAATAATACCAGATCGGGAAGTTGGGTTTACTGTTGGCTTAGTTCCTGATGCTAAGCCAATTTCAAAACCCCCTTATCGAGTGGCTCAAATTGAACTTTTTGAGTTGAAGGAGCAATTGCAAGATTTATTAGAGAAAGTTTTCATTCAAACTAGCACATCACCATGGGGTGCTCCTGTTTTATTTGTTAAAAACAAATATGGTTCTATGAGACATTTCATTGATTATAGATCCTTGAATAACATCACTGTTAAGAACAAATATCATTTACCTCATATCGATGATTTGTTTGATCAGCTCTAGGGAGCTTAGTATTTTTCAAAGATTTACCTGAGATCTGGGTACCATCAGCTGAAGGTAAAGGAAGCATATGTTCTGAAGACTGCGTTTCGTACAAGATATGGCCATTATGAATTTTTAGTAATGTCTTTTGGGCTAACCAATGCACCTGCTGTATTCATGGACTTAATGAATAGAATTTTCCATGAGTTCTTGGATATGTTTTTGGTTGTTTTCATTGATGATATTTTTGTGTTTTCTAATAGTAAAGAGGAGCATGAAAGACATTTAAGGGTTATTTTGAAAACCATGACAGTAAAGAAATTGTATGGGAAATTCAGCAAGTGTGAGTTTTGGTTGAAACAAATTTCGTTCCTTGGTCATATTGGTTGTAAAGATTGGATAACTGTTTATCCTGCAAAAACAAAGGTTCTCGATGAATGGCCAAGACCCACAAATGTAAATGACATTCGTAGCTTCCTTGGTTTAGCAGGCTATTACCGATGGTTTGTATGAAAATTTTCATGGTTATCTATTCTAAAGACGAAGGTAACTCGGAAGGGTGTTAAGTTTATCTGGACAAAATACTGTGATGATTGTTTCCAGGAGTTGAAAAGAAGATTGGTGAATGCTCTAGTTTTGGGACTACCTTCCAGGAATTGTGAGTTTTTTATCTACAGTGATGCATCATTGAAAGGACTTGGTTGTGTCCTACTGCAGAATGATCAGGTAATTGCTTAGGCTTCACAACATTTGAAAACTCATGAGGTAAATTACCCTACACATGATTTGGAATTAGCTGCTATAGTTTTCGATTCATAAATTTGGAGGCATCATTTGTATGGAGTAAAGTGTGAAATATATACTGATCACAAAAGTTTAAAGTATATATTCACTTCAAAAGAATTAAAAATGAGAAATAGGAGATGGCTAGAATTAATCAAGGATTATGATTGTACTATTCATTACCACCCGTGAAAAGAAAATAAAGTGGATGATTCTTGGAGTCAAAAAAGTAATGCTTCATTGACAATGTTGCGTTTGGAATGTGATCCTTTGGTTAAGGATTTGATGAACTTTGGCATATAAGTTGTTGGTGCAGGATGTCCTTTTGTTTTGTTTCAGGTATCAGTGAAATCTTCTCTATCAGAAATAATCAAGCAAGCACAGAAGAAAGACAGTGAGTTGTAGAAAAAGGTAGAGTTGGTTCAGAAGTGTAAGTTTCCTGAATTCATCATTGATAATGATTGTGTTTTGTGATTTGGGAAGAGATTTTGTTTTCCTTGTGATTCATAGTTGAATAGATAGTTGTTATTTGAAGTTTATAGTTCTCCGTTTTCAGTTCATTCTGGATGTACTAAGATGTACAGTGATTTGCGGGAGTATTATAGGTGGGATGGAATGAAAAGAGATATTTCTGATTTTACTATGAAGTGTTTGACTTGTCAACAGGTTAAAGTAGAGCGACAGTTACCGAAAGGGATGCTTTAGCCTTTACCAGTGCTAGAGTGGAAATGGGAGAATATATCCATGGACTTTGTTTTGGGATTATCGAAGACACCTCGAGGTAATAATGCAATTTGGGATATTGTTGATCGCTTGACTATATCTGCTCATTTCCTTGCTATACAAGATATTTTTTCCCTAGATCAACTTTCCTATTTGTATCTTAAAGAGATATTTAGGTTACATGGAGTTCCTCTCTCCATTATATCTGATCGTGATCTCAGGTTTACTTCTAACTTTTGGAAAGGCCTTCAGAAGTCGTTTGGTACTGTATTGAATTTTAGTATATCTTTTCATCCTCAATCAGATGGGCAGTCAGAACAAACAATCCATACATTGGAGGATATGATACGTGCTTGTTCGATGGATTATCAGGGATGTTGGGACCAACATCTTTCTTTGGTTGAATTTTCTTATAATAACAGTTTTCATTCCAGTATACAAATGGCACCATTTGAGGAGTTATATGGGAAGCGGTGTCGAACTCCAGCTTTCTGGGATGAAGTGGGTGAAAGGAAGGTGATGGGACCAGAATTTGTAGAAGAGTTCGCAGAAAATGTTTAGATGATACAGAAACACATGAGAACAGCTCAGAGCAGGCAGAAGAGTTATGCAGACAATAGGAGGAAGGATCTCTCTTTTGAGGAAGGTGATCATGTTTTTCTCAAAGTATCACCATGGAAAAGTGTGATGCGATTAGGTAAGAAAGAAAAGCTGAGTCCAAGGTTCATTGGACCATATGAAATTATGGAGAGAGTTGGATCAGTTGCTTGCCGAGTGGCTTTACCTCCGAGTTTATCTCAGGTACACAATGTTTTTCATGTTTCTATGTTGAGAAAGTATATTCCAGACCCATCTCATGTTTTGAGTCCAGAGGTAGTTCAGCTGGAAGAGAACCTATCTTTTGAGGAAAAACCAGTCTAGATTCGTGACCATGGGGAGCAAGTGTTACAGAATAAGTTGATTCATCAGGTAAAGTTTTTGTGGAAAAACCACATGATTGAATAGGCAACATGGGAATCTGAAAATGCGATGAGGGATAAATACCCCCACTTATTTGATAAGTAAATAAATTGTGGGGATGAAATTTTATAAAGGGGGAAATGATGTAACATCCCAAGTAAGTAATGAATAATATATAGTTTTATCTATGTCTACTAATTAATTAGATGGTGTTTTAGAGGCTTAAAATGAGAATAAATCCAATCTTATGCATGGAATTCACTAATATTTTTAAAAGATTGTTTTATTTCCTTTTGATGGAAAACCATTTTTAAATCAAACTTTTGACAATTTTATAATCTCTATTTGTAAAAATAAACATATTATTTATGATTGGGACATTAAAATTTACCTTGGATAAATTTTTGGTATTATTCTAACAATGTTCATTTTTTTAATGAATAGTGAAAAATACTGCATTTTACATCAAAACTGATTTTTCATCTAATTTATTTATATTATTAGATTATATTTTGAATTGGTTTTAAAGATCAATTAGAATATATTTTTACCATTTAATCCAATATTGGTTGTTGGAATTAATTTCACTTTGAAATTGGACTTAAACTAGTGTAAATCTTTTGATACTTATTGTTTCATAAAAACACACTATTTGCTCTGACAACGGGAATTAATTAATAAATTAATTAATGTAACTTATATGTTTTGAATATTTTAAAATAGAAATAATTTTTGAATTCGGAATATCAAATATAGCTTAGTGTGATTTTTTGGTATTTTTCTGAAAAACTTCCATTTTTGATAAATAGTGAAACCACTAAGTTGTACTTAAGAAACTGATTTTTCATTTAAATGAAATTTTACCACCTCTGTGTTTTGAATTTAAAATATCCGACATACATGGTTGTCATTAAGAAGTAAAATTTGGTTCAATGGGATTAAAATTATTTTTTTGGTGAATAGTAACTTTTATGTTTTTAATCGCGATTAGAGGTAATTAGTGTAGTTTAAGGTAAAAATAATGTTTTAAGAATATGAGATGAGCTTGACACATGTTCTACCCTCATTGGATGTGTCATGGCCGACCAAGACAATCCATGGGTCAACTTGGGGACCCCATGGAGCCACTTTGGTTGAGAAATGACATAAATAACTTTTTATTTAATGTAAAAGTTAAAATGACACAAACATGAGTTGTTTTACAAAAAAAATTTGTAAATGGGGTTATACAAGTCAGATGTTTGACTATAAATAGTCATTGGAATGATAAAATGATTTCCTACATCATTGTATTTTTTTATAATTTTTAGACATTAAAAAAATTAAATTATTTATGACACGATGATGATGCAACGATTACCTCATTATTTAACGATTTAAATAAAATGAAACGATAATGTAAAATATATGACCTACACATGTCCAAAACCCATTGGATGTGTGGATTTCGAACCCTTATCACCTTATCCATGAATTATTTCAATGTGGGGCCTTTTAAATCTGAAAGTCATTTTAAAATAAAGGAACATTTCTTTACTTTCAAAGAGTGCCCCTCCTCTCCTCTTATAAAAGACCCCCACCTCTACCACCTTACCCCCACTTCCAAAGCCTTTGGATCAGACATACCCTAACCATTTTGTCTCTCCACATCCCTCTCTAATTCCTAGAAGCCTCACATTGGGCAGAAGTCTTACCAAGGAGGCCTTTTAGCTCAAATCAAAAAGAGTTACCCGATTTAAAGGTAGTGTCTTCTCTTGTGTTCTTTTGTTTTATTTTGCTTCTCCAACCCCCTAAAATCATTTTGTTAATTTATTTTGTAAAAACACCAGTATATTCCATATACTAGGATGTTTTTATAAGAATTATTTTAGCTACATTTACACAAACCTACATCTAATGGTTACGGAACATACGTTTTCTGCGGATGGCGAATTTCTGCCTCACGAAACGATGATTGTTCAATATTCTTTTAACACCTTCAAAGGTGGCCATTAAGATGACACTATATTTATATATGATATATAATATGTTTATATTTTACTTAATCTTTTTTATTTTTCATTTATGGAATACCTTTATGGTTTCCATTATGGGTAAACGTGAAATCTTCATTTTAGGAAGTGCGGACTACTGCCCCCTCAAAGTGATTTGATTCGTTAATACAATATGTGGTATGTATAAAGGATATATTTAATAATATTATATATTATTCCATACTGGAATTAAAATACTATTATGTATCATTATGTTTTAATTCCATTAAATATGAAATAGAAATGGAAGTAGCATTCATGCGTATATACGACTTACCGTCTCCATGAACGGTGCATTTCATTTCTTACCTCTAAATGTTATGTAATATTGTAAATGCATTCATATACTTGATATATATTATATATATGATATCTACATCATTAATAAAATTATGGATATAATGGATATCTTACCACATGAACAAATTTTAATTATAAAGATTTTATTTTTGACTCAAGTACTAATGATCATTAAAATGACCGTTATTAACTTAAATAATAACCTAGTGTTAATGACATGGCAATAAGTGATATAAAAGGAGTAATGAACATGAAAAAGGTTCTTAAGAAAGTAGAAGTTAACTCATGTTTATTATTCAGGAGATTAAAGAACCATCTAGTCAAGTCGGACCCGAGGTATGGGACTTCATCTCAATCTCCTTTCATTGAGGCATATTTTGTTTTATACACAAACTTCTTTTATATGGTGTATAAACCCCTTTGACTTTTATTTTTATTCAAAAGGAATATTTTTTTTAAACGAAGTGTTTACTAAACAAGAAAAGGGAATGTTTTTTTGTCGTTGGAATGCGGCGAGAACAACTTCTCCGCCTCCGTGACCATTATTTGAGTTTCGGCTTCCTATACAAGCCATACCTTAAAAAAAAAATAAATAAATACCATGTTTTACTTTTCTTTTATTTTGGTATTGAAAATGGTTTTCATAATGTTTTTATATCAATGTGTTGTATTGATATCTTGTGATTGAAAGGTGGAAATGTTATGTTTCTTTTATGCATGTTTTAAGGGATACGATTATGTTGTGGTTCTTGGGAATTATTATGAAGACGGGTGGTTCCGTGATAAACTAAGGGCGGGTGAGCCCGATATAGCTCTCCAATTCATTGGGTAACGTGAAGCGGTTAAACGCTGAGGTTTCTCTGAAGATATTTAGGGAGTATACTATGATGGGTATTCCAAACGTAACCAAGAGGGTTACTCCCTACGTAAGAATGTTATGAATGCCTCAAGATAACTTTATGTCTTATGATTTATATGATTTATTCATAATTTGGATGAGGTAGGTTGAAGTTATTATGTTTTATGGATAAAGTATGATTTCATTCTTATGTATATATGTACTCATGTTTCCTTTCCATATTTTTATATCCCTTACTGAGCTTTTTATGCTCATCCCAAGTTTTTTTGAAATGTTTTTCACAGGTCAAGGGAAAGGTACATGATATGATGATAGTGTCAAAGATGTGTCAAGAAAGAATCCATGTTTTATTTTAAATATGTTTCCGTTGATGGGAAAAATGAATACTATCTTTATATAAAAACTTGGTCTAAATGTAAAATGTAATGCATGTTTTATGATCTTATTCTCTAAAACTCTAAAACTTAAAAGATCATCAATGTGTAATCTTGTAGAACTCAAGATTAAGTAAGGATTAAGGCTGGGGCCTTATAGTAAGAACAACCATAGACTAGAAGATAATTGTTTTACTATATTCATTATTAAAAATGACTTTCTAGTCACTGAAATGATCCCAAATCACCTAAGTTCATACAGTACACTAGTATCATCATGAACAATAAAAATGGTCAGGGCTTATAATGTTAATATTAAAAAAATAATGTCTCCAGACCATGTACCATTCTCTTATGAAAATATGACATAAAATATATTTAAAAAAGTGTGTTTACCCTTTAATTATAATGATATCATATTGTTATTATTGTATTGCTTCATCATATTCATATACTGACTATTACTATTTTACTGGAAAAGTATCATGTATATATATTACAATTTCCCTTTTTATTAAATACCGTACCATTTTAATGAATTTCAAAATATAATTTCGTAGTAGTATAAAATATATTCCATTAACCAAAAAGCAATTTACTAAATTCATATTTAAATTTAAAAATAATGTTAATGGGAATAACATCCTTCAAAATCCATAACTATCTGATTCATTTTTTCCAACTTCATTCATCATTTGAAGTAATAGTCTATATCATCTAATAATGACTACATGATTTTAAAAAATCCAAATAAGTTTTTTTCGAAATTTAATCCCCTCCAAATCATTGAAAGATACTTTGTTGGACATACTATAAATCTTATTCAATAAAATGTATTTTTTATTGATCAATGATGATCGTCCGGTGTGAAGCAATATTATTTGAATCTCTACGTCCACATGATCATTATGTGACTATGTTTTCAAAGAATAAAATTCAATCTCATACTACATGTATCAAAATTTTTCGTTTTATGAATATTAATTTATTAATATTCATATATAGGAAAGCTAAATATAGAAACAAATGAAATCAACCTTGATTTCAAGAAGATAATCCTTCTTAAAAATAAACTAATAAAATAAAATGATATCAATTAACATTTAAAAAATATATTTTCTTTCTTCTAAATATAGAATAAATTAGATATGGGGAAAAATAATCTTCTTTAATCAGTAAAGGACTCTTACACATATCGCCTATAATTGAAATGAACCTCAAATATTCATAGATTGATTCATTTAACTAAGATAAGTTAATATTGTGTTCATGTACATAGCAACATTTCTAGACCATTTTCTTTAATTTTACTCTTATTTATTGTGGGTATGAGTGTTAGATTTTAGGAATTTTCTATTTTTTATAACATTTACATCAAATTAGATTTAATTTTTTACAGGGTATCTTTGATGAAATATCCAATTTTATTTATTTCAGAATAATGAATCTCAAATTTCATCATAATGAAATAAACATATTTATGAAATAAGCATTTATTAACTAAATAAATGTTTCTCTTAAAAAAGAATAAAGTTTCAAATTTTTTGTTTTTTAGTAGATTGAAAATTATGTTTTTAAGAGCTAATGATTTTTTAGTTTTAATCTAATAATATTTAGAAATAGTTATCACTGAACTCAAAATTAATTAAAAACATATTGAAACTGTTTATGTTTTCCCAGAAATATTCATCTTAACTTCAAAACCATTTGATTTGTAAGTTTCAAAATTATTTCTATATTTAAAACAAAATCCGAGAAAAAATTTCCCCTTTACCTCATCTAAAAATATTATCCTCTAGACATACAAAAAATTGTTACATGATCCTTCTTTAATTTATCTATCAGTAAACACTCCCTTGGGTTTTAAAAACATCCCCAAGGTCACATATTCTCCATATAAATATGTATTAATCTCAAAAGTCTCCATATATATACTTTTCCATCAACCTAGAAACATAGATAAATATCAAACCAAAAAAAGAAATTACACATTATTCCATAATTATATGAATATATGACCAAACTATTTCTAGGAAATGGGAATAGTTATAAAAAGTATTTTTGTCTATTAATGTACAAAATTACTCTTTTATTACAATTTTTATACCCCTTGAATGAAACTAAAACTAAACATTCTTCCCTTATCCAAACTGGTTTATTAAACCTGAATATTTAATGTTCCTAGAAACGTGCTCTACAAACATATTACATAGATCCAAAAATCAGAAAAACCCACACAAAATCACATGATGACATCATATATTATAACTTCTAAATACTATTGGACTAAATTGATATTTATAAAATAATTTATACTCATATACAAGGTGTGGAATTGAAGCTATCAGATATTGTAATATTTAAATAATATTATGTATTTTCAGGTCAACTTATTTCCCTTTTTCATCCATATAATAATTTCCCATTATAATTAGAGTTAAAAAAAGATTTTATTCATCAATGTAAAATGCCCGAAAATATTTCCTATTATATTTATCATGAGATATAAATGTTTGATCTTACTCTTGAGAAATTTTAAATCATAAAAATGGACATTTCCAACTATTACTCATCACCAAATAATATTATTTCAATGCTCATTCAATATTTATAGGGAAAATAATATAATATATATGGATAAAAATAATATGATAAATTTTATTTTCATTGTTAGAGTATAAGTTTCTATATGACCAATATTTCAACAAAAATTATACATTTAATCATGAATCTAACATGAAATATAATGATATTAGTTTTTTTAACACTTATAGAACCTTATTTCACAATTAAACACCCCATTTATCTTCACCAAAAAAGAAACTACTATATTGCTCAATATATACAGTTTTTTTCCAAATTATACATTAGAAAAAAATATATGTAATATATTGGGATAAGAATTTAATAACTTTTTGAAATAATAAAAAGAAAATTTACATTGGTATATAATATAGGAAGTTGTGTGATTTTCTCATCAATAGAAATTCCATTTACTTTTGAGGAATGTTTTCACAGAATTTATTCCTTTTTTAACAACAATACCTCTTTTATTTAGATTGTTTCAAAATACACACTTTTTTCTAATAATTATTTTGATACATTGGGGTATATTAAAAGTGTTTTATTACTTAAAATTTGATATAATTAATCAATAATAACAAAAATCCAATGTTAATATTTCATATCCAATATCAAATATCATTGTTCTGAATGAGATAAGAATGATTTTTGGGTTGTTGTTCTCAACGTTCTTCTAGTCTGGATAGATAGTCATTGTTATCCAAAAATATTTTCAACCTCCAAATATTTTTTTATCCTTGTATGAGAAGAGATAGATTTCTATTCATCACTATATGTATCCAAATTATCTTATTCAATCTATAAATTATCATAATTTTCAATAGTCTCAAAAACATCACTGTTTCTCTACATTAAAAGAGCATCCTATTAACTTTTTGAACATGATTATTAATATGCATTTTATTTAATTCAGTGTTCTAAAATCAATATATTAAACTATTAAACAATATTCCCAATCTCAACAATGTATTAGTGGTATACTCTTCTATTCAGAGGATAACCGAGTGATATTCCATGAATTCCTCTCTGCTCAAATTTACAAAACAATTACCGATTCAATTTGATTATTAAAGGAAATAAAAACAACATAATTATTTTAAAATTTTAGAATTATTATATGAATGATACTATGGAGAGGTATATTAAATTTCTATGTATAAAATTTGTTTTGATTGATAAACACTATAAAATTTTATTCTCTCTAGAAAGTTTTTGAAGATTCATGCATGAGAAACCTAATATGATATATCTCTATTAGAATTAGAATCTTATATTCATTAGAATAATTCTGATGTGGTGTTTATGGATCTTTGATATCATTATGAATACCATATATTTAATGATATAAATTGAATCTTCAAATAGATTATTCCCCACCATTTTTGTTCTAGTTATTTTTTATAGACTAACCACACTTTTTTTATAAGTCCATAAATAAATAGAATTTTTTATATCCTTAGAAAAATATTTTTCAAGAATTAAAAAAATTATATGATTAAATTCATCGAGAATATAATTAAAATACTTATTTACACTTTCTTGATTTTACTTAATATGACAAATTTAGTTTGAATAAATAAGATCTAAGAGACGAGATGTGGGAATCACGGGTTGCTTTTATATAGAGTTAACAATATTTACCTATTATCACGTGGGCCATAAAAACAAACCTCTCTCCCTAGAATGTGTATATCATGGAAATTAAATCTTTGGGTATTGTTTCTTATGTTATTTTTTCCAATATGAACTGGCCTTCAATGCCACAATTGTTTTCTTCCTTAAAACCATGGTATCAAGCATTTTAAGAATGAATATCCTCAAACAAGATCCCATATGTTTTACATCATCTTCTGTATATACATTCATATTTTAAAATATTTGAAAATATACCTAATTTCTATTGAAAATATCATTTACTTAATCACATGGCTAAGATACACTTTGTTGTTCACATTTAATCCCATCAACATAATGTCTTCTTGAACATCCTCTTATGATTTCCTAGTACATTTGATTCAAATCTTTATATTAATTGGCCCATTATTTGTAATGTTCATTGATCCTTATTTATACAATTAATAGTCCTTAAAATGTTTTATATCTCTTTTCATGTGTGAAGAAAATCACCTATTCAAAATACTGGGACATTTCTTTTTAGATACTCTAATTTAATCCTTAACAGTAAAAATATTTTTCCATTTATTTTTCTTTATTTTGATAAATTATAGTGTTGAAACTGAAATGAAATTATCCTAGAAGGATGGTTAAATAATCGTTAAAAAAGTTATATAAGTAGTCTCAAATTCCACAATCACCTTCTAATTGTTGAAATTTATTCTCAACCTTAAGTCCAAAATATTAATTTTTCTACTCAGTTTTTCTCTATTGAGTGGAATTACTCAACCTAAAAATTTTACTTAAAAAAATTATAGGATCATTGAGATAATTATAATTTGGAATCAAAATTCTATCAGTGCATCCAAATACTCTATAGTTAAAACAACAACCATAAAATGATTATTTACCTATGAAAATATATTGTAATATATATGTTGAAACATGATTTTGTTCCATATTTTGGTCCTTGATTTTTGATCCAGTTTTTGACATTTTTATAGATTCACATAGTTTTATTTTTTATTCAATACATCATATAATTGTTTTTGGAATCACCATTTTTAGTATTTGTAACCTTCATGTCATATTTCCAAAATTCCTATTTTTTCCTAGAATCATATTTTTTATTGATAAAACTTACACACTTCAACCATAACATCGAATAAGAAATTTGAAAAACAATTCATGACATATATCAGAAATTGATTGTGATATTCTTTGTAAAATGGATCATATAATTCAGTGATTCATTAACATATTTATTATCCTTCTTCATTGAGACTTCATAAACATATTTATTAGAATTATTAAAGTTGGATTTATTCATATCCAATTACTTTTTTAGCATTGATAAAACACATTTAGATTTTTTAATATTATTATCATTTAAATTAATTTCTTCTTACACTTAAACATTGATGTTATTCTTCTATGAAATAATCTTATTTATGTAATAAATCTCATTCATTATTCTTGAATCTTCTTCATCTAGAAAAAAATAATAAATGCATAAATATTTATAATCATGATTTTAATTTTTGATTTCATTATTGATATTTAATATCAATAAAATAAAATTCTTTTATTATGGACACATCATAATTTCTAGTTATGTTTATTCCTCAATACTGCCATCACTGATTACTTATAAAATGAACACTTTCTCATTCAATTTTAACTTAAATCATTACTAATAATATATATTGAATGCTTAATGTTCCTCACCATCATCATCAATATCATAATAACCAATCATTTATTATGTATATCTTCCATTGTATTTATTTAATTTCATACCTTTCCCCATTATGTAAAATAATCGATTTTTAAATTTTATAACTTTATCCATGGATGAACTCTTAATTTTGGGTGTGCAATAGTTTTTTTAATGGCATAAAATATACTATTTCAACCAAAATACTTTTAAATAAAATGAGAAACTATAAAGTCCAGAAAAATAACAACTACTAACAAAAACGAAATGAAAAACAAAAAATTGGATCAACCTCCATCTAGACACTACATCGTGTCAATAAACCCTCACCGATGAATACCACTCAGCTAACTTTCCCACACAAGGATGCATGGGCCCGATACTGATTGCGTAGGATGTTCCTCTCAATCTTCTAAATCTAAATGGAATGCATTGTTTAAGGAATCATGCACTGAACACCATCTGAGGTAGATCTAGTAAGGGCATGATGCATCCCTCAAAAATAATTCAACAATACACAAAAAATGAACTGAAACTAAACCATAACGCACCCAAGACAAACAACAACCACCACCAAGTAAACCAGAGTAATTAAAAATAAAATTAATTTTACCAGATCCTTTTTCCCTAAACAATTTCCCTGAAAAATATATTACCTATATGTTAGAAGCCTCCATCATCATATTTTCAAACTCAGTGGCTGACAAGTCCCATGTTTTTATATACTCATCAATTCTAATTTTCCCTTAGTTGAACCCCCGACAAGTATCAGATCACGTTTTTTCCACCCAAGCATATTTATCCTCATTAAGTGTCACTTCAAGAGGTTGCCCCATCATTTTAGTTGCCTCTTATCCAGAAGCATTGAGGACAATGACCTGCTATATAACCTCCTCCTCTAAGCATAACACCAATTCCATGTGCTTCTCCCCCTAGACCTCTGATACCTGATGGCTCACTTCCTCATTTTCAACCTCTTTGGAGTTAACCTTTTCTAGAGGATTTGTTCTCTATCAGAGGAGGTAAGGATGAATAGACATTCCTACAGTTACTCCCCAATTACTCCTTCCACTCATTGGGCTTGGTTTTTTTTCTTGTAAATGACTGTGTTAATCTCTATTTCACTCATGCACACATCCTCAAATAGCCTCTAGTGTGTTATTGAGGCATGAACTCAAGTCCTCTTCTGTAATCATTTCACATTTGTTATTTATAGGAATTGGGGTTTGGTACCTAGGAGGAGGACCAACTAACTTCCCCTAACTGTATTAGTATTCCACCACTAAATAATTCCCCTAAGAACCCTAATTAAGACACCATTATCATATCATAGTAAGTCAGCCGAAATATTCTTCTCACCACTCGCCAACTACAACATAACCTCCTAACATCTAGACTCCTGGGTTTCCACTCAAAGCATGTCTTATTGAACCGTACCATACTTCTCCACACCAAGAACAAGTGATTGTATATGATTTTAAAGCCACAAATGATTAAAAAAATTTGCAACCGAATTATTTACTTGAGGAATAAAATGATTATTCCTTTGAAAACAAGATCAAACATGATGACATGGCTCAACAAATGCTGCCTTGCAAGTAACAAGACATTCTTGGGTCATCTCCTCCAATTGACCAGAGGGATCTCCCCTGCCCACCTTGTTTTCTACCATTATCTAATTTTGTTTTAACATCTATTCCATTCCCTGCACCGCATGTTCATTTCTACAATCATTAATCTTCAAATAAAAATGCGACGCACCATGAAAAAAGTCATGCGAGTGACCGAGACGCTTACATCTAGAGTAGAAATCAATCCAATATTAATAGATCACCCATTTTTCAGTAGTATTCGTCTCCCATAGTGATCCATACATAATAAAATGGAACCCTTGAAGAATCCAATTCAATACAGACTTGTGTATGATGGGGTGGTATAGATCATCAGTTTGGAAATCTGAACACATGTACCTACCGATCAAATTCCCTAACATACAAAAAACTGTTGGATTTTGAAATAGAAGGGGGAGACTAGGAAAATATACCCAAGTTACCATAGTTGGAGGAACACACTACATATTCCAATCTAAAGACCACCAAAATAGAAAAAATCCGAATCTAGTGAAATTGTGAGATGTACATGACCATGCCTTGATGAGATCCACCTCCGGGAATAAGTGTATCATAACATGTTGACAATCCAACAGACACACCATTAACATGTCCTGTAAATACCATGTGATAAAGGCGTGACTTTCAAATACGTCCACTGAAGGTCTCTACTAAAGAAACCTTGCAACTACTGTGTTATTCAGATGATATAAAGTTTCTGAGAACTCTACAGTTGATAACTAGAGGTTAGGGAATCCATTGAGAAACTCCAAAACAATCGGACCGAGTGAAACATGAGGGAATGGATAGAGTAAATTGGGATTTTTAAAGTGGTTGAGAGAAGAATATTTCCATTTATGAGTGACAGAGGTCCCTACCCCCCATTAGTGCGGGGGGATATGGCGCAAAGGTCACCACCACCATAAAGGTGAGAACCCCGGCTAGGTTTCCCACTAGGCGAGCCGCTGTTTGATGATTCTCCATGTGTAATAGTTTTGAAATGAATTTTATTGACTACTAAAAAATATTATAGGTTTTTTAATTGTTTATATTTAATGTACATTACCCTCTTTATGTCTTCATATTCAAATTAAAAGATTGTGTCAAAAATGACATTAATGATATAATATGAGAAATTATGTTTTATTAAATAAATAAAAGGCATAAAAATTATAAAATTTGACAAGAAGAAAGATAAATAATCTAAAATGTCATCCCTTAGATATTTACGATCCAATTTTTACCTTATATGTATAATTATTAAAAAATTAAATTGAAAATTTCATTAATACCATTATGTATAACATTGTTTAACAGAGTCGTCAAACCAAATTATAAAGTTCATAATGAAATAAAAACATATCTAAATTTAATTGGATGGTAAAATTTTGATTAAAGAATATAATTATAATAATCCATAGATATTATAAATCTTCATACTCTAAAAATTCATTAATTATATTTAAATCATTTATGTAATTCAAAGTGTCGCATTTCCGTCCCTTAGAAATAGAAAAAACTTCTATATTTTATTTATAACATATTGAAACATATACCTCAACTAAACCATAAAAATGTTTTTTAAAAATTGTATAGACACAAATAGGTTTGTTTTGTCCATATAAAATATAATTCCATTGGTTTTAATAAGGGATCGCGAGGAGGTGTTTTGAAGAAGAGGTAATAATCATACCCTTTCTATTTCAATTTATTTCTATTTCTAACTCCTATAAGTATTGGGTATTAATAATAAAATAACATATTATATTTCCTCATTATACTAAAATGTTATTATTTTTTTGGAACCACTTTTATAGACCTTCTATTTGAACAATTGGATGTGAAAGTGTCACTTGTGAGTATGTGTGGATTATAACCTCCGCGTTATTATACAATTCATTTTCCATTACCATATTTTGCAGATGATTATTTGTATGGGCATAATATTTATATATGATGTTTAATATATTATTATTCTACTATAATAATAATATTTTATCAACCTTTTTACCTTCCTGTCCTCTAGAATTTGATATATTCACTAATTTATACATATGGAATACCACATCTGTGAAGAGATGTGATTTGTTTTCATTTCTTATTTAAATGTATAAAAATAAGTATAGATTTATTTATGGTATATGAAATAAATAAAATAATAATTATTATTTAAGGGTGAATTATTATTTACCTTTAACTTATTTAACTCATTAAAAAGTTAAAACAATGCTCATGCTAACGTACGACATACCGTCTCCATAAAGAGTTATTTACCTTTCAAATTGACCATCTAACTTTATTTTCTATAAAACATATGCATTATTATTTTTGAATTTTAATTATTGTAATATATATAATTCCCATGAATTTATATTAATATTCATTTATATAATATTAAGGATATTTATAGATCCATATTTGGTTTAATATTTCATGATGTTTTGACCTAGACATTACCAAAGTGGTAAGGGTTCCTAATATAAATATTGTTTTGTTGGGAAATGTTTGATGTTATGCACCTATTTTTTTATAATGTGTATAATACCTTTTTAACATGTTATATTCTGATTCAACTTATCATCATTATATTTAATCTTTCATTTTGTGTTATTATTTAATGAGGCACATGATTGAAATGTTACTAGTGTGGAATGTGATTTATGTTACTCTCCCATTTTATTGGTAATTTTTATGATTATGTTTTACATGATTGTATTTACGGATATACTTCTCATGAAACCATGGATTTTCCTTATCCTTTAGTTATTCCTCGGTAATACATTTTTCCTTTCATTTTCCTCTCTTTAAGTAATCATCATACTGATATAATATGTTTATGGAGAATTAATATTATTTATAACTTTGGCCCAAATTTTTTTTCTAACATTATCATTTTTGTTAAAATATATTAAATAATTTTTTCAGTATTCTCATATGATTGATTAATGCCAGTTTTTCACATTTTTTAATTTCTATAAGAATATTTAATACGGAATCTTATAGACATAATTGAAATGAGGTAATTTTGACTTTTCACTAAAAATGTTAAAGAAAATTTTGTTTTATCATACATGGTTTGAATAGAATTTCCTACTATAATGATTGTTCAGTGATTTAATGATTCCTAAAAAAGTGTCCAAATATATTTTCCATGAAATTTTTTTCCTTATTATTTATGAATTTTTTAGATTTTAAATAAGTTTTTTAATGTTTGAAGATTACAGTCCTCAAGAAATGTTCTTTTGATATTTAAAAATAATTTATCAACAATGATAACATTTTTGAATATTCATAGTGTTTTCTAGGGATATTATCCAATGATACAATTCACATTAACTATATGGATATATTATGATGATAATGTTTTTTTGATGAACCTATGAAACAATTTTCTTTCAGATGGGTTAATAATGATATAATGAAATCTTTATGAAAAATATTTATTTTCAAAGGGATATTATATAACAAAATAATGGCGTGAATTTGAAGTTGGTTTTGTTTAATGAATTTATTATATGAAAAATGGTTAATGAGATTGTTGGACACATATATATGATTTTACATATGTCTTTCCTAGGAATAAAATTATATCTCTCTCTAATGAACTAGATAATGACCGATATCTCAAGAGATAATATTAATGGAAAAGGGGATGGAACGTTGTTCAGTATGGGAATCAAACAACTATGATAGTCTTGGGAGTTTAATTGGAATAAGTATATGATAAAATGGGTTGTTAACCCAATCCACTATAATAGTCTTCACAATGATCCTTGACTAAGGAAATGAGTTTCTATGGTTATGTGTATTACAAAAACTTATAACGAATACCAATGCAATGGTCTCATGGATCATATTAATGAATTCATTTAGACTCCATGTCTCAATGACTATCTTCATTAATCCTATAACTCATGATTATGAACTATGATATGTTGAGTGTGTTTTTCATGTTATAATATCATTTTCTAAAACCCCTTTACTCATTTATTAATTATTTGTTCATTTTTATATCCCTTGTTTACCAAAAATGAGAATTTAAGCCCAACATTTGTTATGTTTCCCTTTTCGAGGTTGAGAATAATGGTTTTATTTTTTATATGTCTATGAAGAGTGATGTTTTTGAATAAATTAGTGACATATGATATAGATAACTTATGAAAATGTTGTTTATGTATTTATATATCCAAATAAAATAAAAGTATATAATTATAATATATATAGTTATGTTATGTATTAAATATTCATAAATTAAGATTTAATATATATATATATATAAATGTAAATTAAGGGTAACAATATTTAGTATAAGAAGATGTTTTAGTTACCATTCATAACTAAGATGAAACAATAGTGATAACCCTTAGAATAATCTTATATATTAAAGAATTCCCTTATTTATGTTAAAGAAAATAGTATTTTTCTTAAGAAATAAATAATTTAGAGATACTATAAGTTGATGTGGTATTCGAACAAAGAAATATATCAGAAATAACCATAAAAAAGTTGATCAAGTATATCATAGACATTTTTAGTGCATAGTGTGTGTGCTCATAATATGCACCTGGATTGAAACTCATATGGCATATCATTGAGAGAATAATAATTTTCTTAATAAATCATTATAAAGGATTTTAATAAATGATAAATTAAGTTCCAAAGGACCAAATAATAACTGAGAGGTGGGGGTGGCTGAATCTGTTGTCATATTTTTAGAAATTTTAACCATTGTAAATTTGAATGCTATAACTTTATAGAGTTTCTTCATTTTCAAATTTTATTAAAACTCAATTTCATGCAAAAGTAAAAATAAAACAAGGCACACATGATTTACAAGGTTCAACCTTAGTATGAGAACCTACATCCTTTCCATAGCCAATATCGTGGGTCTATAGGAATTAACTATTTTGAATAAATGAATAGAACATGAATTAAATCTTGTTTGAATCATTTTTTCTCATAATTGAAATTATTATACTAACTCATTCAAATTTACAATTTTTTTTTTCATAATAATCCTTGATCCAAAAAATATTAGAACATCAAAACAATCTAATCCAAAAAATCATGAACAAAGACCAGGTGTGATGTCCCTATATTTTATGGTATTAGTCTGAAGAAACCATGGCTGATACGCCTTTTTTTAATATTCTATTATATAACAAGAATGCACTTCTAAAACCTACTAATGAATAAAATAGATATCCTCAATATAATTCCCTGTATTTGGTAAACTGTACTTGCCTATATCTGATTTTGTAATTTGAATACTCTCTCTAGATACCCTTATTCGACATGATTCTACTATAGGTGGAAAACACACTTATGAATCTAGTTGTAATGAGTATCAAAATATCTATACATGTTAATAGTTTTTAGTACTGACATTCATTCTTCTAGTATTTATAGGTACTCTATAATTGGTAAAGGTAGGAAAATAAAATATTTTTCTCACTCACCCAATTATAAATCCCTAAATTTATCATTTATTTGATATTAATTTTAAAAAATTCAAATATTATCTTATCTTGTGGTATATTATCAAATATTATTTATTTTCCAAAACTATTCTCAACTTCCAAAACATCAGTCCAATAATTATGATATGGAAAACTCATTCCAATGGTATGCTAATCATTCCAATTCTCATAACGCAATTTAAAGAAATTTTTTTTGAATCCAGTTAAAATTTATTAGTAAAAAATTATAAATATATCATATACTATGGACATTATCTGAATAAAATTTAAATACATCATGAATTATAACTTGAGAATTCTTTTGTAAAATAATATTCACATAAGTGAGACAACTCTTCTCTTTTTCTTCTAACCCATTAAAATAAAAAACTAAATAATTGATTTAACACTCCAATACACAAGGACAACTAAAAAGGGTTAAAATGATTATTGAAACTTCTAAATACATCATAAACATACATCAAATGATTAGAATAAATCTTAATTTTTCTAATATTTTAATTCTGATTCTCTATCTGCTTATCTATTATTCTATCAGATTATAATTGATTCTATGGAACATTTCATACTTTGATTTATCATTTTCCAACCATAAGATAGATCGTTGTCATCTTCTCATCTAATGGAATAGTGAATGATTTATTGGGATGAATCTTTTTTTAACTCATCAATTGAATCTAATCAGATCATATCAGTCTAATAGAAATCTAGAAATCTTCTAAAATATTATTCGTTTTATCAACTTCTATGGTGAAACAACTTAAAAATTCTTTAGTCAATATATTTATATAACAAATCATCTTTAATGATTATAACAGATATATGTTTGATATATCTGTGTTTGTATGTCATCTAGTGTATCATTGTTAGTTACTCATCTAGCCAACAACATTACATACTCTTTGAATTTTAATAAAAAAATTCTAATGTTTTGAGAAATTTCGTGTCTAGTTATTTGGGATATGATGATATATATCAGATTTTGTATCTTATTTTGAATCTAATCAGAAACGTTTGAAACATTATATCGTATATAAATTCATAATCCTATTATTATGAAAACATATACACCTGGTTCTTTTCAATTTGATTTACTACATTTTAAATAAATCTATTTTGGGAGCTCAAGAAACATTATCTTCTCCCTCTTAATGGAAACAAAAAATAACACCATGACTTCTTTATTATGTTTTAGGAACATGAAATAATTGGAAATAACTGTCTAAATAATTTTGGATGTTCTTTTACTTCTTAATTGATTGTGTCCAACAAACTTCACCCTTCCATGATTTAAACAACATCTATCTTTAAACAAAACTCAATCATATGGAATCGTTCCGATGAATATTCATATGAAAGGAGACCAACATCCAACATTTTTAAAAAAATTCTTATCTATAATTTTAGAAATATCTCAACAAAAAATTAATAAACTTTTATAAATACATCCCTTAACTAAAGAAAAAAACACATTCTTTGTAAAAAAGGAAGTTTTTAATAAATAATATATTTTAAATCAATATCCTTACAAATTATCATCAATTTTAAATGTTTTATTTTTGGAAAAAATTCATCAATAAGTTTTTCGACTCATCATATTTAATCACCTAGAATGTTTCACAACTTATTTTTGTTAACATATTAAATTTTTTTAAATTTATCAAAACACATATCTTCTTAAAAGAGTGTCTTTACACCATATTATTGGATAATTTAACATTTTTGAATGAATTACATCCCTTAGTGAGAAGAAAATTTTATGGATGTATTTATGATAACCCCTTTCACTTTTTCCATTTCTTCTTCTTGTTTTCCATCTTCCATTCTAGGATAACCATTTAATTAGATTAATTTATGTAAGAAATTTTCTTCTTAACCAATTATAGGAAAATGTTGTACATATTCTCCCCCTCTTTCAACATAATCCAAATAATAATGGGTATATAATTTTGTTTTTTGTAAGACATTGTAGGTTAATGAACATGATATTTATCCTGACCTTAAAAAATCATAATTTGGGAATTTTTTTGTGAATATATCACAAATATGATATTTATTTGAAATATATTCCATAAATAATTATCTAAAAACAACTTCTTCGTTTATGAAGTGAAACTTATTAAATGCGTTTTGATCTTTAGTGTTGGGTATGATTTGTATCATTGAAAATTTCATACTCGTTATCACAAAGTCCTATTAATGGTTTTCAATCATCAAATTTCATGTATCTTATCTAAACTTTCATAAAGAAAATCTATTTTCACTACTTTGTAACAAAAAAAAATTCTTTTTCCACTGGGATTAACATTACTATACCATATTTCTTACTATTCCAACCCACAAAAAATTTTCTTAAGTAAAACATTCTTCATGTTTTTTATTTTTGATCATTTCAATCTCTAGATCTATCAACATTAGTAAAAAATTTATTTTTATATAACAGCTTCTCTTGAAAAATTTATTATGTGAAGTTGTTCCTTCTATATATATCTTAGTATTATATTTTCTTCCAACAAATATTATTATTTTAGTTAAGTTGGATATCTAGCACACAATGTCACATTATAATCGATATTTAGTTTAGATAATGCGAGACAAAGAAAGAATCCAATAATCTTCTAAAAAATATTCCAGATTATCAATTTTTTTTGTTTTATAATTACTCAACCCTTTCTCCCAAAAATATGAGTTGAAACTTTCTTAGATTCTTCTATACCAAACTTCTATAAAAATTCCCTCGAAAACATTTTGTGACATAGAAAAATGTATTTTCCATTTTTTTTAAATCGTAATACTAGGAAAATTTTCATTATCCCAACATTAAAATCTCAATTTTATTATTCATTTCTATAGATGATTCGTTACAAACATTTTCTACATCTCTAGAAAATGTTATATCATCAATACAAACAATTACAATCAAGGTGATGGAGCAAAAGTCTATCACATAAAAGATTTTTTTAGCATTTACTTTATAAAAATCTAACACTTCCAATCAAATTACATTTTTGGAAAGCTAGGAATGTGGAGCTTCTTTTAACCCATTCATTTATTTATTCAATTTTCAATATTTTCTTTCAATATTATCAAGTAAAAATATTCATTTTTGTTCAATGTAAACTTCTTCTTCAATCTCACCGTTAATGAGAGATTAATTTATATTGATTTGGTAAACTATGTAATTTCTATGTTCATCCACTAATAGTAACATTATTATATTTTATAATCATGTTACATGGGAAATGGTTTCATAATGTAGACACATCACATGTGTGAAGAAGATTTTATTTAAGAAATCAATCCTGGATTTTTGAAATGTATCCATAGCCATTAAATTTTTTTATACACACTCAGTTTGTTTGAATAAAATATATATTTTGTATAAAATGAACATGTTCCCATGTGATCTTCTAGATTTTATCTAACTCTTCACTCCTATCATATATCCATTATTTGCATTCAATTTATTCGAAAACTGGTTCTGGTTCAATTTGAGAAATGACTAATGTCTGGTATTCTAATCTCAACCTTCTTCTAATCAGAACACGATCATTTGGATTCATAAGAATTTTTTTTCAACATGTTTCTCTACATTTTGAAGTTTCATTGAATAAATTCCAGTATGACATTCCTTATCATGAAATTATTCTAAATAGGCCGTCTTTGAATCACATTCATTTTCATTGGACATATTCAATTTCTCTTACTCAACATTGTCATCAACTTTTGTTAATGAATTTGGGTTTTTATAAAATCCACCTCATATAATCCATAAACATGTGTGAATAATTGTTATAAAATTTAAAACTTATTTCATTGTATGAGTATCCCATGATGCACCCTTTTTTAGGTTTATCCTCAAATTTCCCAATATATTGATTTTTTATATTTAGTAAACACAGACATCTAGAAACATTGAATTAGATCAATGAGGGGGTTTTTTCCATATTTTATAAGAATCATTGTTGGTTCTAGACTCAATAAACAACTATTTTCCACATGAACAATAATACTCCCAACATCTCTCCAAATGAACATTGAATGTTTGTATTCATCTAACACGATTCTTTAAATTTCCACCGAAGTTATATTTTCCATTATACTAATATATATTTTTATGGAGTGTAGGGAGAACTATACAGATTTTAGATTCCATTATTTCTTGTAAAAAATTAAATTTAATTTCATACAAATTATTTATAATTATATGTTCTCATATTATTTATATAAATAACCATTTCGACATCATTTTCTTTTCTGATGAATCTAAAAAACACTATATCCTTTGACTATTTATTTATAAACACAATATTTCCCATCATATTGAAATTATAAAAAATAGTGGTAAGTAAATATATCATTTTTTTAATGATGTATAATAGGCCCACATAAATTCTAATTAATAATTTCAAGTGGCCTCATAGAGAGAACTAATAATTATTAATAAGTTTATTAGTCATTTCCCCTTTCTGAAATGTTATACAAACATCGTATTATATTTTTTAAAATTCTAGAAACATTTATAAAACATGAAATTCTGAATGTGTATTCATTATTTTATTCGATATATTCTCATGTATATGGTGAAACAACTAGTTTTCTTCTTCAGTAATCAAGTCACAAGAGTTGAAACGTTCTCAAATTTTAAAGAGACTTCCACTGGTTCATTATCATTTAGTTATATTTTGTCCACCTTCTTTATATATGATGATACAAGAATATTTTTTTAAACAACTTATTTTCTATAAAAACAATGTTAAATCATAATAAGTATGATATATTTTATCCCATTAAAAAACAAATAATCTTTGGAATTTATTTTTTGATATTATGTCTCGATAGTCATAATTCATTTAATTTTAGACTATATTTCCAAAAAGTAACCACCCCTCAATCACGATTTTTACTATTTTCATCATTTTTACATCTCATATCATATATGTGGAATAACCAATGTCAATAATCCATGATTTTTTTTAATGATGTATCAAAAAAATATCTTTCCTCATCTTTTTTGATTCTATATTATTTTTATTTTCATTTATAAGAAACATGATATAGAAGGATTATCAAATATTTCAAAACAATGTGACATGGTGGATCACATATTCCACTAAAATACACTTAAATGTCACACTGTTTTTGTGGGATTCTTTCTGACCACTTTATATTTATCTTTTCATACTTCATGTGACACAAGAAAGTAACTAATTTTACTTTTACCATTTCATCCACTCTATTCAGTCCTACTTCTATGAAGAGAAATTTTATATGAAAAATTGTAATATTTGTGACCATTAATTTTAAAACACCTATAGAAGCCATGGAATTTTTATTTTATTGTGGAAGAATTTTCATTCCTTGTAATAATATTTTTTGAGGTTCATAACTTATTAACCTATTTGTTAACTCTAGGAATGTGAAAAAATTAATATGGGATAAATTTATAACATTTAAATATTTTATAGGTTTAACACATCCCCTATCAAACTAATATTTCCCAAAACATTTCTTTAGGCCTAAAATTTTGTAAGAATAAATTCAAATTTTATTTTAATGGGTGTAGACTTCACCTGATTCTTAGAGTGAGGTTTCTATTCAACTTTTGACGATTGAAATTTCAATTTAAATGCATTTAAAAAATTATCATTCAATAATATTAATGTACTTTTTACCATAATTAATTATTATTGATAATTTTTAACATCATATTCTTCAAATATAAACTTATTACTATGATATTAAATAATCTTAACCCATTTAAAAATTATCATTTTGCAACTTATGATATATTTGATGTATATTTCTTCATGACTGAAAATATATTTTCATCCTTCATCATTTTTTTCAATATATTTATTCATTATATTTATTTATTTCTTGACGGTTTTAATTTTCTATAGGCATGAAACAAGACTAGATTTAAGCTGATGCACTCTATAATATCAATCAGCTCATTATTCTTCATTGTATGCAGATAATTTTGATATCTATACTTTTAAAATAAATGTTATGAACCTTTTTAAACTTTCATCTTCTAAAATATTGTCGTTAGTTGAGTCCTATTTAGTTTTCTTACTTAGAATACCATTTTTTTTCTAGTAAACAGATTCTTATATTTTTTTGAATAATTTTATTTAATAAAACATTTGATCCACTTATTCAATTGAGGGTTTTCATCCTAATCATCTCAATATTCTCCAACACTCTTATTAATGAAATTTGTAAAAAATTTACTGATTCCACCATAATAAATTAATTTGAGAGGATGTTCTTCTATATACATTCATCATTCTCCTTTATAGTTCATATATATAAAAGATTTTATTTTTGCATTCAACTTACCATCATGTTTAACTTCAAAATCATAAAGATAAACATACTAAAAATCATGTATTTTTATCTTTATCATACCTAGAAAATATATATAAACTTTTATATTCCATTTAAACACTTGTAATTTTAAAATTTATAAGTAACATGAATGTTATGTGGTTTATCATGAAATAAATAATTTTCATATTATAATGGAGAAATTTTAGAATCAAATATGGCTAGAAATTTTCTCATATGTTTATTCATAATTTTATAAGCATAGAAGATAGCACTAAATATTTAACAATTAAAATAGCCTCATCTACTCTACCGAAGTACTAATAATGTAACGCCCTAACCCCAGTTACCCAGAGTCAGTGCATTATTACATAACATTGGCATGATCATAAAAGATCAAGTCTCGAAAGGCTGATTAATTTAGTAGCCTTGGAAACATTATATTTATTAATAAGTATTACAATTAATCATAATGTAAAAAAACTACAACAATATCTTGTCTTCTTATCCCCTCATTCATTACCTGTAGGTCATTTATAAAATACGTCTTCAAATCTTGGGAAAATTTAATACATTGAAAGGGGTGAGCTCAGATGCTCAGTAAGGATAACAATATTAGCAGAACCTTTCATAAATAAACATAAGCATTTAAAGAAATGTATAACTAAAACAAAATCCTTTTAAACTTGAACGTTTTCATAATATGGAAAAGATAAAATGAAATAATGTCATTTACTTATTCACATAGATATTCTACTAGTTGAATAATCAAATGAAATATCAATAACCACTTTTATAATGATGGAATACATCATTCCAGACTATCATAACCACATAGTCAAGGCCTTGTGCGAAGACTACAAATAATATTTTGTGAAGACCATTTCCCAAGAAACAAGTTTTTCTCATGAGACCTACCGATGCATCAAGGAGCTATATTGGGCTTTACTCGTCACTTATTCCATCCAATGCATTCCTAAAATCAACAGGTTTAAACATAACACAAACATTCGTATTAAAACTAGCATAAGAAATGTCAATAATTTTTCCATAAACCATGAATGGTATAAAAATAACACATCCAAAGTCAAACATATCACAAAACCTTTAATACTATATGGAATTTTGGTATCATAATAAATCAAATTCAAATAAGATTAAAATCCATCAAAAGATGTTGATATAGATGAAATCAAAACATTTCGAGATAAATATATCTTTATTTGAAATCATTTAAAAGTCACATAATTATAAAATAAGACATTTAATTTGAAAATATTCTTATAATCTTGTAAGGGAAGCTTCGATGATTTCAAAATGGCGGAAAATAGCTGCACCTACCGTATAAGTTAAAAAAATACATTCTTACCTTAATTCTGTCGAAAAGATTAAAAAGGACCTTGTTTGAAAATGACGTAAAGATTTCTTTATAAAATTATTATAAAAAGTAAAACAATGGTATAAATGAATTTAAGCCATATTCTGTAAAATAGTATAATTTTTTTGAAATACATTTTTTAGAAATATGGATGTGCATGATAAAGAGGTCACAGTTTATAATTACTTATAAACAACCTTGGATAATGAAGAGATTGTGAAATAAACCATTACCTTGTAAGTTTCCTTGGTTTAGGGTAGTTTAACATCATTTATAATGGTTAAATAAATTTTATTAAATTATAGAAGAATCATATACACTAATATGATATCATATATTATCTTTTAACAATGTTTTATTAATAATATCTCAGTATTATCGTAGTTTCGGGTGTTAACTTACTACTTTTTATATGCCTTATTATATATACCGTTTTTTTATGGATAGGTTGTATCTTATTCATATCCATAATTATATTAGGTTCTTAAACATTACTTTTAATCATCAAATGAGAATTATTCTTGAATGGATACGATGGGTAATGAATCTCTTCGCATTCGTGGAGACTATAGTCCATACGTACGCAGAAGGGACAATATCATTATTTTGATATTAAAATCATATATAATTGGATTATAGATCATATATACAGAATCATTATAATTTTATATTTATTATTTATTTTAATTACACAACATTATCATACCCATCCAAATAATAATGTTTTGAATAATAATTACACCACGATGTGTAGACTGTAAGCTGTACGTACGCACATATGGTGACATGTCCTTCGAAGGAAGGATATAATACTGAAAATGCTTGTACCATATTTATAATAACATCACAGAATATATAAGATAATGGAGTTATTATTTTAGAATTGGAATAACAAAGAAAGAAGAAGTTGAAGAAGAAAGGATCTTGAAATATGGTGGTGAAAACATTACCTCTTTTTCAGGTTCTTCCTTTTGATTTGATCAAACTTGCTCCTTAGGTTGGATTTATGATCATATAAGGCCTATAGGTTTATGTGAGTGAAGTTGAGATCATATTTGGGCAGGGTTTGGCCAATCCAAAAATCATTGAAGGTATGAATTTGAAAGAAGAAGGAGTGCCCTTTTATAAGAGTTGTGACAGGCACCTTAGAAAAAACATAAAATATTATTTTATAATAAATTCATATTCGGTTTATAATGGCCCTGAAGTGACTTCATTCTAGGATAAGGTGGGGATGGGTAGAAATACACTCAACCAATAGATTTTAGACTGGTTCGGGTCACTATATTAACTTTACAATTTGGATTTAACTCTTAGTTAAATAGTTTTTCATTTACCATGTCTCTGTGTATATTTATATTATATTGTTAATAAAATTACTATAATAAGACAAGAGAACCCCAAGTGGTTCATTATTAATATATATGACCTTATCTAAGTCATTTGACCAATCCTTATATTTTTAGGAAAATAATAGCAATTAATAATATAATATTTGTGTTAAATACTCCTTTATGTCAATTTTGACACTATTTAATAATTGATTTTGGTTGAAGACTTGAAAACTTTATTAATTCGAAATGAATTTATTTAAGTAATCCTAACATGTAATTTTAACCTTGAAAATTATTTAAATTCATAAAAAGTCTAAAATTACATTTATTTTGATATTTATAATAACAGTTATTTTAATATTGCATTAATTAGGTAATTACTTCATCACCATTGTTTAATAAACAAATCAAATTATTTAATGTCTAAAAATTATAAATAATATATCATTATGTAGGAAATCATTTTATATTTCTAATGAATATTTATAATCTAATTTACCTTATGCATAACCCTATATTAATTTTTTTTATTTATTTAACTTTGATTTTATCTCTTTTAACTCTTTTTTGAATTAAATGATAATAAATGTCCTAATCTAATCCAAGTGGACCAAATAGGATCATATTATATTACTAAGGTTTTTTTGTCTAGTTATACTTTGCCAATAGAATTTGGACATCTGTTAGGGTAATAATGATATCATTTTTACCCTTAATTACTCTATTTACTTTTAACCGTGGTAAATAAAAGTAAAAAGTTTCTATTCACCAAAAATTATTTTTAATTTGATGAACGAAATTTTAATCCATGATATTATCCGTGTCTCTTAGATTTTCAAAATTCCACTCATAGAAGCGGTAAAATTATGTTTTATGTGAATTTTCAAATTCTCCTAGGAAGTTGGTAAAAGATGGTGAAAAGTTCAATAAAATTTGTATATATATAAAATTAATATAAATCAACTTCAGTGAATTACATTGATCTTATATAAGTATTATTTATCTATTTTGATCTAAAATTAATTTAAATAAAATAAATATTTATTTAAATAAAAAGTCGGATTTATCTAATAACTCAGTGTTTTTCACTATTCATCAAAAATTGAAAGTTTTTAGAAAAATACCAAAAATTCACCCTAAGATAATTTTGATATTCCGAATAAAAGATGAAGTTCATTTTAAAAAATAATATTTATAAAATTCAAAAAGTCGGTATTACTATTCATAATGACTAGTTTGATTGGTTGTGGTGTGTGTTAGAACTCGAAGTTGTGTACAACACATGCTACTGTATTATTCAAAGAAAAGCGTACTGTTGAAGCTTGTGGTGTTATATTCAACCCTTCTTCAAATAATTTTTTCCTTGAAATTTATAGAATATTAATGCATACAAAGACTCAGGTGGTTCTTCATCATAAGTTCCTCAGGTTCCCACGTTGCCTCTTCCATCTTATGGTTTCTCCATAAAACTTTTACTATACGAGTCGTCCAGTTTCTCATCACTTCTTTTCTTGTATCAAGAATCCTAATGGGATCTTCGCAATAATACATATCAAGTTCCAGTTCTAATTCCTCATAGGTGAGTACATGTATTGGGTCAGGCATGTATTTTCTCAACAATGATACGTGGAACACATCGTGAACTTTGGAGAAATTTGGCGGCATTACCAAATGGTAAGCTACAGACCCAATACATTCTAGAATTTCAAAAGGTCCTATGTACCTGGGACTCAATTTACCTTTCTTACTGAAACTTAAAACTCCCTTCCATGGAGATACCTTCAAGGAAACATGGTCTCCTACCTGAAATTCCAAATCCTTCCTTCGGTTTTCGGTATAGCTCTTCTCCCTACTTTGAGCTGCTTTGATGTGGTTTTGGATTACCTTCACCTTTTCCATCGTTTCCTCCACCAGTTATGGGTGTACGATTTTTCTTTCACCAACGTCATCTCAACAGGTTTGTGTGCGACATGTCTTTTCGTATAATGCTTCATATGGTTCCATTTGAATAATTGAATTGAAGCTATTGTTATAGGAAAATTCCACCAGAGGTAAATATTGATCCCATATACCCTAAAAGTCAAGTGAGCAAGATCTCAAAATGTATTCTAAGGGTTGAATAGTCCATTCTGTTTTTCCATAATTTTGGGGGTTGTAAGCAGTGCTCAAACGAAGTTCAGTATCCTGGGATTTCTGTAGACATTTCCAGAATCTTGAAGTAAAATGGGGATCATGATCAGAAACAATCAATAGGGGTACTCCATGAACTGTCACAACATAATTAATATATATTCTTGCTAGATGTTCAAGTGGAAGATCTTCTCTTATAGCAAGAAAATGTGCTGACATGGTAAGACGATCAACAATGACCCATATTACATCATTCCTTCTTGGAGTCTTTGGTTGTCCCATGAAAAAGTCCATCGTAATATTATCCCATTTCCACTTAGGTATGGGAAGAAGTTTCATGACACCTCTAGGATATTTCCTTCCAGCTTTCACTTTTTGAAAAACTATACATCTTGACACAAAATCAGAAATCTCCCTCTTCATGTTGTCCCACCAAGAAATTTCCTTCTAATCTCTATACATTTTGGTGCTCCCATGGTTTATAGAGAAATTGGAACTATGAGAATCATATAACAATTCCATTTTTTGATCAGGTATATCAGGAACACAATGTCTATTCCCAAATTTCAAAATTCCATCTTCATATACAAAATCACTCAATCTACCATCATTCACAGATTTAATCTTCTTTTTAAACTCTTCATCATCGGTCTGAGAACTCTTTATCATTTCTATTAAAGATTGTTTGGAAACCCTTTGAAAAATTATTGATGTTTCACATTCAATGGTGATTCCCATATCCAACATTACTAGATCAATGAAAATTGGATCCCTTTCAACCCTTATTTTGTTCAAAACTCCATGATCCTTTCTGCTCAATGCACCTGCCACCTTATTTTCCTTCCCTGGGTGGTAGTGTATTGTGCAATTATAATCTTTGAGTATTTCATGCCATCTCCTTTTCTTCGTGTTGAGTTCTTTAGGTGAGAAAATATACTTTAAACTCTTGTGATAGGTATATATCTCACATTTTTCACCATAGAGAAAATGTTTCCATATCTTCAAATCAAATATTATAGCAACTAACTCAAGATCATGAGTAGGATAATTTTGCTCATTAATTTTCAGTTTTCGTGATGCATAGGCAATAACCCTATCATTCTACATAAGGACACAACCAAATCCTTTCTTTGAAGCATCACTATAATTAAAAAACCCATCATTCTCCAATGGTAGAGTCAATACAAGAGAAATGAATAATATTTTCTTCAGTTATTAGAAACATTCCTCATACTCGTATTTCCAAACAAATTTAACACATTTAAATATGAGCTTCATTAATGGGTAATCCAATCAGGCAAAATTATGGATGAAATGTCGATAATAACCTACTAAACCAATAAAACTCCGTACCTATGTTATACTCATTGGTGCTGGCCATTCTTGGATTGCTCTTGTCCTAGAAGGATCAACAAAGATTCCATCCTTAGAGACAATATGGCCAAGAAAAGAAATCTCTTGAAGCCAGAATTCACACATTCTAAACTTCAAATATAATTCATGTCTTCTCAGAGTCTTCAATATAATGCACAAGTGATTTTCATTATCTTTGTAGCTTTTCGAGTATACCAAGATATCATAAATACCACTACATAATCATAGATATATTCCTTGAAAACTCTGGGAATTAGATCCATGAATACAAAGGGTGCATTAGTCAATCCAAAATTCATTACTGTAAACTCATAATGCCCGTAACTAATTCAAAATTCTATCGCTGGAATGTCTTCATTATTCACACACAACTGATTGTATCCATATTGAAGGTCAATCTTTGAAAAGTATTGAGCTCCATGCAGTTGGTCAAATAAATCATCAATGCAGGGTTAGGGATACTTGTTATTTATTTTTACAGCATTGATTTCCCTGTAGTCGATACATAAACTCATAGATCCATATTTATTCTTAACAAAAAGGGCAGGGGCTCCCCATGGTGAAAAAATAGGGAAAATAAATCCCTTATTACTCAATTACTCTAGTTGTTTCTTTAGATTAACTAATTCCACAGTGGCCATTCTATAAGGGGTCTCCGATATGGTCCTTGAATCAGGAATTAAAACAATGGAAAACTTAACGTCTCGTTCTGGAGGATATCCAGGTAAATCTTCTGAAAACACATCTATATATTCTTTCACAATAGGAACATCCTCTATTTGAACATTCCTTTCATCACCCACAGTTATTTCATTCTCTTCCTCCCCAATCACTGAATTTATTTGAGCTACTGGGGGTGGATCAAGATATGAATTTGGTGGTGACAATTCTGCTCTAGCGATAAGGTGTTCCTTATCATCATCATAAAAAATAGCTGCCTCCTTCTTCTTAAAAAAATATTTGCATCCTGGTATGGAAGGCAATCAATACCGAGGATTATATCAAACTCAATCATAGGTATGAAAATGAGATCAACAGATAAAGAAAATTTATATTCTCTAATGGGGAGTGATTCACAAAACATCGTTGCAATGATACTTCCCTTAGCAGTTTTTACTGACAACTCCATTCGGAAATAAAACTGGAAATATCTAATTTTCTTAGAAAACTTGCATGATATGAAACAATTCGATGATCTAGAATCAAATAAAGATTTTGATAAACATGAGGAGACCATTAAATTAGTTTCCACCGCGTCTTTCTAAGCTTCTAGCTCAGCAGTTGTGATAGAAGAAGCGTGGCATTGATCCCTCAACCTTTTCTGAGGTATGTTCTCCTGGCGCTTAGGACATTCATTTTCATAATGTCGCATCTCCCTGCAATAGTAGAATTGAACATCGATAGCTGTTGGGAAAAAATCCCTCAAGGTAACATTGCAGTATTTTTGGGTTGATTGTGTTTGTTGACAAAGCAGGTTTTCATGGATATTTGTCGAGTTCCCAAGAAGTTGTTGACAATCCTTGTTGACAAAGAACAATTAAAAAGGAACGGACGATCTGGAGGCCGTACAAAAGAGAAGTACAAGGTGGCACCGTTTCCCAGTGTTTGCCAAATTTTTGGGGTCCAAAATTTGGAATTTGGTGAGCATCGTGAAAAGTGGATTTCCATGAAGATTATATTTTTTATATGGAAAAAGCATGAGTTTCGCAAAGATGGGATGTAAGGATTGGATTTCGCGAAAGCCAGAAAAATGGAGGTGGTGATGCTTCGTGATTACGTCAAAGCTTCGCGAATGGCAGAGTTGAAGCACATCGCGATGGTGAAGGGCTTTGCGAGGGAGCTTTATGGAGAATCCGTGAAGGAATGTTGATGGTGATCCATTGTATTTACAACGAGCTCCGGGAATAGAAAATTGCCGTGGTACTTCGCGATTTGGACAGAAATGCGGTGGAAACTTCGAAGCTTCGCTATTTGAGATGATGTGGCATTGACTTCCCGTGGAAACTTCAAGGGTCGGTGGAATTGCCTATAAATATAGGCCAACCCACTCGAGATAAGTATAGAGATTTTTTCAGAGAAGATCATTTTCTCTCGTTTTGCGAAGGTGGTTCGTGGAGCAAGTGTACTTCGCGAGAGAGGAGCTTCGCGGCGGCTATTGTAGCTTCGTGAAACCTGCGAGCTCCGTGTTGGCCTAGTATGCTTCCTGAGGGATGTTTCTTGGCGACGACTTGAGCTTCGTGAAAGTGCTTCACGAAAAGGAAGGAGCTTCGCGAAGTCTTGTTTGAGATTCGCGAAATTGGGAGCTTCGCGAAGTAGGGTGCTTTGCAAAGGTGTTTCCAAAATGAATTGCCCAGTGTTCAGAGGCAAAGAGGTATTTAAAAGTGGATGAAATTGGGACATTAATAGAGAATCCATCATCAGTTAAGGATGTGTGCATTCATGAAAACGAAGAGACTTATAGGTCTATAAACTGTGAGTGAATTCCCTTATAGAGCAGTGAGCTTAGGAAGAGGAAGAAGGTGATCCTCTCCACTGGCAGTGAGCCAGAGAGAGAGAAACAGGGAGTGACCCTTGGGAAAGCAGTGAGCTGACCGTAAACTTTGTAAAGGCAGTGAGCCTGGGCATTGAAGTGATCTAGCCCAAACAATGTAATCCACATCTTGTGAAGTTTAGTGGAATTGGTATGCCCGACAACTTGTCGGCGTATGCTCCTTAGACGTAGCCCTTTACGGTGAACCAAGTAAAATTGTTGTGTCCCGTGCATGCTTTACATTCTATTTACTTTTTGCAATTGGAAAGAGAGAGAAGAGTGTATTACATTACAGCGAAACAAGATCAGAATGGGTGTTAGTTTTAAATTAGTCATAATGGATTCACCCCCCCCCCCCTCTCAGGGTATTCAGCCTTGTGAACCTAACAATAGATTTTTTTCTTCCCCTTGCAATCACGAGCTTGGTGGCCTTTTTCACCACACTTGTAACATACTACCATTCCCTTCAACCAAGTACCGGGGTGTTTATTTCCACATTTATAGCAGGATGGATATTCAAATTTTCCTTTCTTCCCTCTATTTCTATTCCTAGAGTGATCAGTAGATCTCTTCTTCTCTAGCATTGCTTTAAATTCATAAGACATAGAGAATTCCTTTTCTATCTTGATAGCACATGAGACAATATCTTCGTATGACGAGAAAGATAATGAGACTAATGCTCGATGGAGAAATTGTTTTAACACATCAATTAAACGATCATTCTTACTCCTTGGATTATGTATATAATCAGCTACATGCCTAGCTAACCTTGTAAAGTTATCCTCAAACTTTGCGACATTCTCATCATCCTTTTGACTCAGGCTCAGAAATTGCCTTTCCATATCTGCTCAATGGTCATGAGGAAATTATTTTTATAAGAAAATATCTTTGAACTCCCTCCATTCCATATTTGATACTTCATAATCTTGCTCTGTATTTTGAATCAATTTCCACCATTGATCATCATCTCTATTTAGGCGGTGAACTACCATGTTCACCTTTTCCATTTCACTACTTCTGAAGGCGTGGAATATTTTATCTAATGAATTTATCCATTTCTCAACTACTAGTGGATTTGTAACCTAATTAAATGTTTGTGGTTGTTGCCTCATGAAGATATCTAACATTGGTCCTCCACACTATAGATCGGGTTTCTCCATATGGGTAAGGTTATTATTCATAACCTGAGTGAGTTGTCCCAGTATGGGGATTAGCTGATCAGCACCAGTTGCATCACTAGATCCACTATAATTATCATGAGCAGGAGAGAAATCCCAATATAGAGTGTGTGCATTGATGCAATTTTCAATTCCTTCCACTATGCGCCATTTCTAAACAATGGCATAAACTAGATCAGTTAATGAATCAAAATACATAATTCCATACTTGTAAAACACTTAACATAAATTGAACTATTTATGGATATAATCCATAAAAAATGTTTTCTTTGAAAAGTATATACTCATAAACCCTTCATAATAGTTTGAAAAGAAATTATGAATTATCCTAGGCATATCCCATGGGAGTTTCATGACCAAGAGTGCAGCAAGCCCCATTGTCATGCACCAGTTCCCATTCGGGTCTAGTTCAAAGCAGTGTTTTTGGGTTTTACCCCAAGGTACATCTGTGCTAGAGCCGCCTCTACATGATCTTATCCAGACAGGGATGTATTTCTCGGAAAACTCAATAAATCTCTATAATACCAAAATTATAGTAAGTTATTCTATACTAATCCTCGAAGTCCGTCTTTGGTGTATGTGATCTAATCAGAGTTTATCTAAATATAGCTTCCATGGATTGTACTAAACTTCCCCGGATACAAACTGTAACGCCCCGAACCTAGTTACCTAGATTTGTTGAATTATTACATAACATTGTCATGATCACAAAAGATCATGTCTCGAAAGACCGAATAGTTTAGTATTCTTGGAAACACTAGATATATTCATAAGTCTTACATTACATCATAATGTAAAAAAACTACAAAAACATCTTGTCTTCATATCTCCTCATAAATTCTTTTTAGGTCATTCATAGAATACTTCTTAACATACTGGGAAAAATTAAGACATTGAAAGGGGTGAGCTCAGCTGCTGAGTACGGATAACAATATAACAGAAACATTCATAAAAAAACATAAATATTTGAGGCAATGTATAAATAAAACATAGGACTTTTAAACATTAACTTAGGAATAATATGGCAATGATAAAATAAAATAATGCCATTTAATTATTCACATGGACATTCTACTAGTCGAATAATCACATGAAATATCAATAACCACTTTCATAATGATGGAATGAAAAGTACCAGACTAGCATAACCATATAGTCAAGGCTGTGTGCCAAGACTACAAATAAGATTTTGTCAGCGCCTTGTGATAAGACACTAGTTTGCCTCATGAGACCTACCAGTGCATCGAGGAGATATAGCGGGCTCCACTCGTCACATATTAATTCCAATGCATTCCTTATATGAACAGGTTTTAACATAACATAGACATTCGTATTAAAACTAGCATATGAAATGTCAATATTTTCTCCATAAACCATGAACGGTATAAAAATAACACATCATCGGTTAAAAAAATCACAAAACCATCAATACTATATGGAACATTTGTATCATAATAAATCATCTTCAAATAAGCTTAAAATCAATGAAAGGATTTTGACATAGATGAAATGAAAACTATTTTAGATAAATATCTCTTTTTTTAATCATTTACAAGTCACGCAATTATAAAAAAAACATTAACTTTCAAAATATTCTTATAAGCTTGTAAGTGATGCTTCGACGTTTTTATAATGGCATAAAATAGCCGCACCTGCCGCATAAGTTAAAAAATACATTATTACCTTAATTCTGTTGGAAAGGTTAAAAAATACATTGTTTGGATAGTGACGGAAATATTCCTCTATAAAAATCTTATAAAATGTCAAACAGGGGTATAAATGAATTTAACCCATATTCTATAAAATAGTATGAATTTTTTGACATACATTTTTAATAAACATGGATGTGGATGATAAAGAGTTCCCAGTAGATAATTACTTATAAACATCCTCGGATAATGAAGAGATTGTGAAATAATCCCTTACCTTGTAATTTTCCATTGTTGATGGCAGTTTAAAATTCTGTATAATGGTGAAATAATTGTTATTAAATTATAATAGAATCGTATGAATTAATATTATATCATATATGATCTTTTAACATTGCCTTGTTAATAATATCTTTGTATTATTGTTGTTTCAGGTGTTAACTTACTTGTTTTCTTTTATACGCTTTGTTACATAAGACATGTTTGTTATGGATAGGTTTAATATTATTCATATCCAGATATATAACATGTCCTTAAACATTACTTTTAATCATCAAATGACAATTATTCATGAATGGATATGATGGGGAATGAATCTCATCGTGTTCGTGGAGACGGTAGTCAGTACGTACGCACGGGCGACGATATCAATTTTTGATATTTAAATAATATATAATAGTATGGAATATCATTTATACAAAATAATTATAATGTTATATTTATTATTTACTTCAATTACACATCATTTTCATACCCCCCCAAATAATAATGTTTTGAATAACAATTACACCACGATGTGGAAATGGTAAGCCATATGTAAGCACATATGGTGACATGTCATTCAAAGGATGGATAGAATACTGAATATGGTTGTACCATATTTATAAAAACATAAAAATATATATAAGATACTTGAGTTATTATTTTAGTATGGAAATAACAAAGAAAGAATAAGTTGAAGAAGAAAGAAACTTGAATGTGTGTTGTGAAAAAATTACCTCTTCTTCTGGTTCTTCCTTTTTATTTGATCAAATGGGATCTGTAGGTTGGCTTTCTGATCTGACTAAGGCCTCTATGTTGAAGTGAGGGATGTTTAATGAATATTTGGGCAGGTTTTGGCTGAACCAAAAGGCTTTAAATGTATGAATTTGAGAGAATGGGGAGTTTCTTTTTATAAGAGTGGTGAGGGGAACCTTTGAAAAAACATAAAATATTATTTTATAATAAATTAATATTCAGTTTATAGTGGCTAAAAAGTGTCTTTTTTGGAGTATAAGTTTGGGATAAGTCGATATCCACTCATCCATTATATTTTAGATAGGGTTGGGTCACTATATTAACTTTATCATTTTGATTAAACTCTTAGTAAAATAGTTTGACATTTACCATGTCTCTTTGTATTTTTATATTATATGGTTAATAAACATACTATAACAAGCCAAGAGAACTAAATGTGGTTCATTATTAAAATATATAAACTTATCTATGTCATTGGTCCAAATCTTAGATTTTTAGGAAATGAATATCAATTAATAATATAATATTTGTTTTAAATACTCATTCTTGTCAATTTTGACACTATTTAATATTTAATTTTTGTTAAAGCCTTAAAAAGTTTATTAATTGGAAAAAAATTCATTTAAGTAATCCTAACATGTCCTATTAATCTATAAAATTATTCAATTTCATAAAAAGTCTAAAATTACATTTATTCGAATATTTATAATATCAATTATTTTAATATTCCATTAATTACGTAATTACTTCATCACCATTGTGTCATATATAAATTAAATTATATAATGTCTAAAAATTATAAATAAAATATAATTATGTAGAAAATATTTTTTTCTTTTTAATTAATATTTATAATCTAATTTATCTTATGTATAACCCAATATTAAAAATGTTTTATTTATTTAACTTGGATTTTATCTCTTTTAACACTTCTTTGAATTAAATAATAATAAATGATCAAATCTAATCGAAGTGGGCCAAAGGGGTTCATATTTTATTCCTATGTTTGTTTTTGGTCTAATTATACTTAGCCAATAGACTTAGGACATGTTTTAGGGTAATAATAATAACATTTTTATCGTTAATTTCCCTATTTACTTTTAACTGTGGTAAATAAAATTAAAAAGTTACCATTCACCAAAAAATATTTTTATCTTATTGAACCACATTTTACTGATTGATATTAACCATGTCTCTCAGATTTTTGAAATTCCACTCACATAAGCAGTAAAATTATGTATTATGGGAATTTTTAAATTCTACTAGGAGGTGGGTAAAAGACGGTGAAAAGTTCAATAAAATTTTTATATATCTAAAATTAATAAAAATTGACATCAATAAATTACATTGAACTTATATAGGTATTATGTATCTATTTTGACCTAACCTATATTTAAATAAAATAAATAATTATTTAAATAAAAAGTTGGTTTTAACTAATAATTCATTGTTTTTCACTTTTCATAAAAAATTGACAGTTTTAAGAAAAACACCAAAAATTCATCCTACAATAATTTTGATATTCCGAATAAAAAAAATGAAGTCCATATTAAAAAATAATATTTAAAAATTTTAAAAAAATGGGTATTAGTATTCATAATAGTTAGTTTGATTGGTTGTGGTGTGTGTTAGAACTCAAAGTGGCGTACAACACAAGCTACAGTATTATTCAAAGAAAAGTGTACCGTGGATACTTGGGGTGTTAAAAATAAAATGATTCTTTATATCTCATTATAATATCTTTTAGTTTTTTCTAACTTATATGAATCTTTTCTTCTATAACCAATGTTTTCCATTTGAAAATATTTTTTAGATTTTCGCATATACTCATTTCTTATTTGAGACTCATCACCTCCATATCAATTTTTTTTGAAAAATAAATAAGATTATCATTTCTATATTACCCATTATAATTAATATTTCTATTATATACAAAATTAAAAGGATAATCTCTCTCAATAGGTGAAAAATATATTGTAGCAACATCAAAAAAATCCAAAACAATATATAAAAGATATGGAATTAAACTATATTTATATCAATGATATTTTCCCTATAAAATGTGTGAATTAATATATTATTGGTATAATAGAAATTTTAAAATATATGGAACAAAATTTAACCGTCCTATGATACAATTCGATGTTCCTATAGATCCAATAACATCAAAGTGGGGCAGGGGTTGAATCAGTTGATGTGTTCAAAAAATTTAAACTCTAGTAAATTTACCATAAAAAACAAGTTATATTTTATTATTAATAAACATTTAGAGAACCCCTGTTAATTTAGAAATAGAAATGTAAATAATGAACACATGATTTACAATGTTTGGAAACAAAGTTGGATCTTGAATCCCATCCTTTGTGACTTTGGATTGTCTATAGAAATGCATTATTATGATGATGTGAAAATAAATTGTGTCAAATAATTATTTAGTTATTCTATCTGCCAATTAGAATAATTATACCGACTCCAATAATTTTACAAAAATATTCATACTAAACATCAGGCCAAAAAATAAAAGAGCATCGAAACATTTTGTTCCCCAGAAGGGTTGTCCAAACAATTTTTGGGTTGTGTATCTGTCTAATGGCCTTAGTCATATAAAACCAGGTCTGATACACATTTTCTAAAAATATACCTATATAAAACTCAAATATTCTCAAAAAAAATCAAATCATAGATCAACAACCTTATCCTGATTCCCTCTATCGGGTAAACAGAACATAACTCAGTATAACCTTCTAATCAGAACACTATATATGAAAACACTTCCCCAACACAAAATAACATAAATTAAAAAAAATCACCTATGAAACCAATTCCATGGAGTATATAAATGTTCATATAAGTGAATAGTGTTAAGAACAACTATAATATCTACCTCTATTTATAGGTACTCCATAATTAGTATAGGTGAAAAACATAAATGTTTTCTTGCTCACCCAAATTCCAAATCCCAAAATATGGTGTTTATTGTAACTTTTTTGACTAACTCAACACTTATCTTCTCTTTTGGTAGAATCTAAAATATTATCAATTATTCAAAATTCATATCTTATTACAAAGAATAATTATATAAATTATTATATGGAAAACATAGTTTGATGCTATATTGATAAAATTGATTCTCCTGAACTAATTGAAAAGATATAGAACAATTATTTAGTATAATATTTTTTTATCTAAAACTTGTAAAATTATAATATCAAATGAAAACTATTTGATTATATTGTGAAACAATTCATGACATCTGACTTCAGAATTCATCAATCATATAATCTTAGATCAATTGAAACAACTATCTTTTTTTACTTTTGATCAATTTAAATATAAACAACCATATAATTAATTTCTCTCTTCAATTCTCAAGAACTACTAAAAATGTCTGAAAATATTTTCAAAAATTTTAAAGGAATCAAAAACCTATATAGCTAATAAAAAAAATATAATGTTTAAATATTTTCCTTATAAATATCTGTTTTCCATCTATCTTAATTTCTAATCATACTGGGTCTGACAGACCTTAGAATTTGATGATTTGTTAGTGTCAACCATCAATCCAATGGATCCGTGTAATTAGATTATATGATGGACCAATTCATGTTTCCATAAATCAATATGCTAATTTGAAACCTCATTAATTGCTTCCAATCAATTCAGATCATCATGATAACAATATTGAACTCTTCTATCGAATTCTTTAGTCAATCTAATTCTATTGGGAAACAAATTCAAACATCATAAGTCATCAAATTACATCAACTAAACTACTTCAAGGATTATTATAGATCCATTTCTAATGGATCATTATATGAATAATTTCTAGTATATCAAAATCGATAGTTCATCTGATTTGTAACATTGAAAGGAAATCATGTTTCACCCCAAAAACAATTTTCTCATATTTTGAAAACATTGGCGTCCATTGACTCTAGATATGACAATATACATCTGAAAGTGCATCTGACAATGAATCTAAACAGAAACTCATGGAAATGTTTATCTAAAAAAAATTCATACATTCAATCTTCTGAGAACATATGAACCTATTTCTTCTATATCCTATAGTCTCCATACAAGAAACTTCCATTATTTAATCCTCTAAAACACAAAATTCTCATTCCATATAAAAACATCATCTCTTATCATGGATTCTCCATGATGTTTTTATGAAATTGTAAGATCTTTAAAACAAATATAAATTAATCCTGATGTTCTATGGCTTCCCGACAATTCTTTTTGATAAAACTTCCTCAATTATTGTATTTCAATTCTTATAACATTTCAAAAAAAAAAAATTTTTTATGGAATGGGTATGATTTATCATTAGATGAATGGAGTATGATTTCCAGTTTTTTTTAAAATTATTTATTCAGAATTTCAAAAACATCACAATAATGAATTTATAAAATTATAACAACATTTAATACACCGTAACTACTAAAAACATTCTGTTTAAAAAATTATGTTTTAAAAAATAACTGTCCAAATAAAAACATCAGAAATGATATTTAATAACAAAGGATTAAATCAGTTAAAAATTGATTTTTTTGATGAAAAAGTAAGGTAGATTAATTGGAAAATTATTAAAATTATTATTAAAGATCTATCACAATGATTATTATTTTTTACTATACAGATTATGGTTTTAATAAGTGTATAGTACTGGAACAATTCATTTTAATGCTAAATGTGACATGGAAGGGAAATTTTGACGTCTTGGGAGAGTGAATGAAATAATTTTTTAGACTCGAAACCGTAAGATTTTCTATAATTATATATCCCAATATATGATTAAAAACCTAAACATTAATGAATTTTCTAATGTATCAAACAATATAAAGATATACATTTATTGTTTTTTATATGGTAATGACCAAAAAAATAATTAAATTTAAATTTTTTCATGTCATGATTGTAGGAAGAAACATACAAGAGAATGTATCAATGTGAAGCGATGATGATTTCTATGTATAGATGAAGGTGAAAGTGATATGAATGTCCAAGGATCATGATATCTTATATGTGGGGAATGTGGGAAACATCTGATTCAATGCTCTAACCAATGTACCAACTCCTCAACCAAGGAAGGGATTATGATATACATATCATTGAAGTGGAATGATTGAATTTTTTATGTATTGGTATTTTGAATATTTTTTATTGTAGTTTTTTATATATGATATTCTAGTAATAAGAGTCATGAGTCACCTAAGGATTGTTCTACATAATATTTTTACTAAGTAATTTAATATGTATATTGAATAGTTATAATTTGATTTAATGGTAAGGTGGTATTTTAAGGAAAACGCATGATTAAGGGAAATATAAACCTTAATATGAACATGATGTTGATATAATAATGTCTGATTGAGATAAAGAGATGAATAATATCGATAAATTAAATGACAAGTTTTGGTGACTTGGAACTAATTAGTGATTTGATGAAAAATTCGTTTAAGTAATCTTTAAAAATGATTACTGAATTTTTTATTTTATTGAATTTAATCAATTATATGTTAATTTTTATGAATAATTATTATATTAATTATTCGAATAATATATATTTTCATTGAGATTTTATAATAATACCGGTTATTAGTAATATTTTATAGAATATAAGATCAAGGTAGTCACATGTTTTGTATGTAATATTATAAGATAATTTATTTTTTTGGATAATAATTATTAATGTTGATCTCATAAATATATATGATCAAACAATGTTGATTTTTATTTTTTAATTATATGTAGAAATAGTTTGGAAGAGTCTTGTGTTCATATAACCCAATTCACAGTCACTACCTCTTATTCTTTGGACATTAGTATTCTCCAAAAAATATATAATTTGGCATCCCAATAATGATAACTATATTTGGTGTAAGAACCCAATTTTTTTCTGCGAAACACTTTGGAATATTCTTGATGATAATCCAGAGCAGCGCCTTCAGACGGTGTGCGATTCCGAGACCCAAAGTGGCCAAAATTAAATTTTCAGTGCGTTCACACAGGAAACACCAAATAAATGGGATAACTCCTAAACGATGATCCAGATTAGAGATCCGAGTGTACGGATGGGTCTGGAATGGGTTTTTTTAGCCCAGGAACGAAATAAAACTTGTCGGCAGGAGACGTTTGGACCACTCGCCCGCTTTCGGAACGTTAGATGGGTAATTTAATAAATTAATTAATTCATTTAATGGTTAAACTAGATTATCTGTTAAATTATTGCTCATATTAGAAAACCAAGGGCACCGTTGAGTTTGGAGCGTGCCGTTTACCTTAGGAGGGGTTTATGTTTGTGGGCATGGGCCTTTTGTGAAAAATGGCCCCAGGGGCGTTTTTGTAATTTGGCGGCCTCAGGTGCTAAGTTTAATAACTTTTAAATGAGGTCTCAGATTAAAATTATGAGACCGCCGTTGTGCTCGGAAGGTGGTGTTTGGCCTAGGGGAGTCTTAACCTTTATTATGTTGAAGGTTTCAGATGCATGTTATATTACGGTTTTAAATTAATTAATTTTTTTTAATTTTTATTTAAACCCTCCTCCCCTTCCCTGTCCTTTGATCACCCCCTGGCGAAGCCCTCAACCTCTCCTCTTATCCTCCATATCGTCGGAGAGGCGGATCTGGCAAGGCAGCTCCGACGGTTCGACGACAAAGCTCCAGGAAATGCCAATGAGGTAGGGTTTTGTTGCATTTTTCGTTCCTGCACCATGTTTGTCCAAAATTTGTTTTGTCGATTTGTTGTTGAATTTTCAATCAAACCCCATGAATGCGTAGTATGTTTTCCGTTCTTCCCATCGCTTCTTTTGGAATGTAAATCCGAGTTCGGAGATGATAGCAAACGCTAGATGAAGATTTCGGGTTTGGAGTTTTTCGGCGGCTCGCACGGTGGTCCGACAGTTTTCCCCGGGCGGCGATGGTGTTTCCCAGCTGGGTGAGGCAGCTCGGTCGGGCGAGCGGCCAGCGGAGGCGGCAGGAGTGCGAAGGTGTTGGCACGACTGGATTCAGGGCGATGACAGGTGAGGTCCCAGTGGTTGCCGCCGGCATAGGGCACAAGGGGGAGGGGCCACGAGGCACGCGGCCCCATGCGGCGCGACCGCGACCCGCGTAATGCGGGTCGCTGAGGGAAAAAGGACGGGCCTTGTTTGTCGGTCGGTGGTGGCGGGCCGCGGCCAGCTGGCCACGGCGGAGTAAACCGGACCCGCGGCTGGGATGCAGGCCAGGTGTGTGGCAGGCCGCATGGGGCACTTGGGCCACGGCTCAGCGGGTCGGCCGGTGCGGGCCGGCCACAGCAGGGCAGACCGGCCGGACCGGGCCGGTCCGACCCAAGGGGTTTCCCCTTTGAATTTCCGATGCCCGTACCTTTCGCTATGGGCTTCTATTTTGCGCGCCTTCTGCGGAAATGCGGACCTCGTGTCAGGGCGGAATTTTTGAGATGGTTTTCGGAATTTTTAATTACTGAAATGAGGGGCTCGTGGAACAACATGATGTTAGGTTTGTTGACGTTATCCCCAAGATTTCTGTTTTGCACAGCGCAGACGTGTCTGATGTTCATTTTGAGTGCCTTCAGTGGCGTTGAGACCCTTGCTCAAGGGCGATTCATTCCAGGGTGGTTTCGGGCGTTGTATCTGGAGTTGAGGTGCGGGCCCCACGACCCGTCTTTTAAGCTGCGTGGAGCGTTTAGCGACTTTCTCACTGGGCGTCCGATCAGGGTGTGCAAGCAGTCGATTCTGGGTGTCTTTCCAAGGGGATTGCAATGGTGTAATCCGCCTGCTCTAATTCGGCATGATGATGCGGGCCCACGAGGGCCGTTTGGGCGTCGATGGTGATTTTCCATCTTTATCACCGGGCGACCGTTTTGGATAAGTGAATAGTTTATATTGGGTGATTTTTCGAGAGGATCGCAATGGTTTGATCCGTTCATTGTGTTCTGGGACCGTGTTGTGGGTCCCACGAAGCACTGCTCGTGTACGGTGCACTGCAATGCACCTTTTTCTCCGAATATCTGTTGCACTCATGTGTGTAGTGGTTTTGACGTCTTTTCCCAAGGGGATTGCAATGGTGCGATGCGCCCGACTATTTTCACGGCCGAGGATCGGGATCATGGGACGTCGTTCGGGCGTGAGGCGGTGTTGGCGACCTTTCCATCATATTTCTGTTTGAGGTGAGAAAGTAGTCTATCTCACATGTCATTCTACAAGGATTACAACGGTGTAATCTGTTCAAGGGGACAGAACCTCTTATGCGATCTTATTAAATGTGGAAATGTGAAGGTGCCCTGGTGGCGGTTCTTCTACTGTGTTTTTAGCGGACCATTGGTGTGTGATCGCGTTCACTCCCGTGTGAGTGAAGTAATGCTTGAATTGATGTGGTTGACAGTGCCCCATTCATTGAGGCGTCACGTTATAGATGTTACGTCACGCCTTCACATTGATGTTGTGTGTTGTGTGCACGATAGCCCTTGGTCTGAAAGTGAGGTATACTCTAGGAGTATACGGGACTGCTTGGAGGTACGTGTGGTTTGTACATGAGACGTTTGTGGCCTTGGTTGGGGTTAACTTGGGGCCACACGTCGTGTGGGTCCGAGGTGTGTTTCGTGATCTGACTTTAGTACTTTTGACCTCTCGTGACATAGAGGGTGCCTCAGTTCTTGTTTTTTTGACTAGAGGGGTTGATATTTTCCCCCAACTCCGTGCTCGATGGTTTAGATTAGCAAGGTTGAGTGGTTTCCCCTGGTCTTGTTCCGGAGTCAGATTGTTGCGTAATAATCACTCCGTTTTCGGTTGGCTAGTTTTGTACCCTTTAGTAGAGATGGCCAGAGTAGTTTTGAGTTTTACCCTCTAGCGGGCCTGGGCAGTGGGTTACTCATCGACTTCTTCGGGTTTACCCTCTAGCATGGCTGGACAGTGGGTTGCTCACTGACTTCTAGGGTTTACCCTCTAGCAGAGATTGGGCAGTGGGTCACCTGACGCTCTTAGGGTATATCGTCCAGCATAGACTGGGCAGTGGGTCACCCGACGACCTCTAAGGGTCTACCCTCCAGCAGGGCTGGGCAGTGGGTCGCCCATCGTCTAGTTCCAGGTCTACCCTCGAGCGAGGCTGGGCAGTGGGTCGCTTGTCGACTTATTCCAGGTCTACCCTCCAGCGGGGCTGGGCAGTGGGTCCCCTGATGATGTATTAAGTTCTACCCTCCATCGGGGCTGGGCAGTGGGTCCCCTGATGATGTATTAGGGTTTACCCTCCAGCAGGGTTGGGCAGTGGGTCACCCGATATCTGGTTATGAATTACCCTCCAGCAGGGCTAGGCAGTGGGACACCTATTTGCATTCCAGTCTCAGTCCTTTCTTCTAGGCTATTCTATGGCTTTCCTCCGTGATTACCGAAGTGGGACCCTTGGTTGTACGGTCAGTGATGGAATGCCGTTAACTTTGAGGAGACCTCTCGACTGCTGGGCAGTGACGAGGCATGGTTTGACTTAACCCGGAACTCTCAAGTACGAGGGGGAACTTTCCCCCACTGAGACGAATCATTGTGATTCAACCTAAAACTGTGTGGGTGTGTCAGTGCCGCCCAAAGCGGATAGTGTCGACGTGTGGTGGTTTGAGCCCCATGACTTGTAGTTCGGGGTAGTCGTGTGGGATTCTATGCATCGATGGAGTTTACTTCTGGGACTGATGTCTACTCGTTTTCTTGGGCTAATATATGGGATGGAGATCCCCTTATGGTCTTGTTAGGGATTCTTGACAGAGAATATGGATTTTTATATACCTCGTTCTAGTACCCACTTCCTGGGTTGGTTACTCTCCTTCCAGGAAAGGCGAAGACGTGCAGGGTATGACACGTGCTTTCCCTATCTAGCTTCTATTGGTTGGATGAGTCTACTATCCTACTATAGGTAGCGAAAGATCGACAAGAAGTTCATCTTATCACGGTTCCTAGATCCTTGTTTTAGGACTAGTCTTCTACCTTTCTCTTGTTGGGTTTAGTTGTACACTTTACTACAATCCTTATTGTACTCCTTTACTCTCCCTTGTTCGATCTCCTGCTCACCCTTCGGTACGTCCTTTGTTGCTCCCTCGAGCCTTCAGGGTAACCTACTAAGTATTTTTATACACACCCCTACTTGGGCTTTTCCCACACTTTGTGTTCCCTTGCAGTCGATATACAGGTTGGTTGTGACGTCCGAGGAACATGGGAGCTTGGGAGCTTGGACCGCGTGTGGGGGTCAGAGTCGGGTTCTAGGTGGGGGAACCTACCAGCTGTTTTCTTTTGTTTAGCTGTTGTCGGGTTGTGTCACTTTTCTGATTGGGTGTGTGTTTTTACCCTTTTCTTTTTAGCCTTTACTTTGTACTGTTTATAGGGTGATTCACTCTTGTGGTTATTTATAGCAGTTGTCCTTTTCTTTTCTTTTTTACTCTGCACGTTTTCATAGAGTGTGTTGCGTGTGTGTGTGTGCAGGTGCTTAGGCAAAGGCCTGCCCTAGTTGTTGTGCCTTCGGCACTGGTCGCTAGCCCCTAGCCTACGGAGGCGGGTTTGGGGTAGTGGCGGCTCGAGCCCGGGTAGGGTTGGGTCGTGAAAAATTGGTATCTGAGGTGGTTCGTTCCTTGGGACACTGTTCGTACATCCCTAAAATAAGAATTGGTTGGGATTTATGGAAACAATGTTAACGTGTCTTGAGAGCGGCTCTCAGGCTAGGGAGTCCAATGATGGTGCGGCGGCCCACGTATCCATTCACCAGGACCATGATAACCCGCTTGTAGACACGGCATGCTAAGACACTTATTGCAAGGAAAAATTTGGTTTGTGCATCACATAGGATTGTGTCTTTGACTGTCCTTCTTGAGTCAGCTCCCCATCGTTGTAATTGGTATATACATATATGCTCATCTGACCGCGACACTCCATGATAATAGTCAGGATGTCTCTGCGAAGACAGCTAGCAAAGATACCATCTTGGGTGCGTGACGACGACCCTATGTGCTACGAGGCCTCAGTCCCGGACCCATCATGCGTTCCTTTTTCTCCAGGTGGGCCAGTAGCAGCACCCCCACCTGTTGAGCAGCAGACAGTTACAGTAGAGCAGACTGAGCTTGAGCGCAGGTTAAGCTCGCTCTGTGAGTTCTAGCAGTAGATACCACTGAGGTTCAGTGGTGATCCAGATCCTCTGGTAGCATAGGTTGGGAAAGAGATTGTTGTTCGCCTCCTCAGGCTTGTGAAGACGCCGGCAGATCAGGGAGTGGATTTGGGAGCCATCCATTTTCGTGGAGTAGCTTGGCGTTGGTGGAGTCTGGTGACTCAGTTTCTTGACGAGTCTTCGCTTTCGCGGGGCGACTTTCAGTTGTTGTTCTGTGAGGAGTTTTTTCCCTCTTACTTCCACTCCATTCGGATTCAGGAGCTTCTACAGTTTTAGCAGCGAGGGATGGTGGTGGCCCAGCATGCAGCTAGTTTTGTAGACCGTGCATGCTTTTTCCCAGACATGGTCCATGACGACAACTTTCGAGTGGGGAAGTTCGAGCAGGGTCTCCGCAGGGAGATTCATGCTGCCATAGTACCCTTGAGAATTTCTACATATGCCGGGGTGCTAGAGCAGGCTCTGGTAATAGGGAGCTTCCTGTCACATTCCAGAGTTGGTGGTGGCAGCGTGCACGTCGGAGTCGAGACGTCTGCCGCAGCTAGCGGGCGCCGACAAGCAGAACCTCGACGCATGTGGATTTCTAACAACCAGACTCAAGGGCATGGTCGTACACCACAGTAGCATCGGAGGGTACCGGTGCAACCTGAAGATAATCGGTGATATGCTTGCGATGGGCGACGTCACCTGGCATGAGACTGCCCAACCAGGCATGCAGAGAGCTTCAGGCAGCCAGCAGGTGCACCACCATGACAGACGCAGCACCGTGATCAGAGTAGTACCCAGAGAGGTGGTGCTAGCAGAGGAGCGGGAGGAGCTGGTAGTGGGGACAACTTTACGAGATCTTCCCATCACCACTAGGTGGTCCCTTTCAGGCTTCGGGAGCTGACAGTTGAGACTGTAGACAGCCGTGAGCTTTGAATGTCTATGATCCAGCAGAGAATGAGGTGATAAGAGGTACACTCTACATCTCTTCTACTTTTTGCAGTTGAATTGATAGACGTTGAGTGTGGAAGGATTTTCTCCCTGCTCTTTGTTTGAGTTGTTATCAAGGTAGAACGAGGCGTCGTTGTAACCATGTGTAAGAAAGGTAAAAAGGCGTATGACTTCTTCTTTGGTCGATGGTGTTGACTCCTTTACTTCTGGGTGTGTAATAGAGTCTAGGTTGAGAGGCATCGACAGTGGAACCTTGCATGACCAGATATCCTTGGATGTTTCACCATATGGATATTCTGAAGGAGGGAATCACCGGGCCTTGTTCCAGGTGCGTGCGGTGATTCCAGTCGCAACGTGAGATGTAGAGGTTTGGTCGGGGAGGTGAGATACCCCCGAGTTCCTTCATTCGGTTTGAGACTGTGTGAAAGGATGACGAGGTTCCCTACCGCCTTGCCCTAACCACAAAAGCTGGTTTGGGGGCATAGCGTCTCCTGCGTGACTCACATGGGGAGATGTGTGTGTGCTTCCACACACTTCATCGGCGAGGGCAGACCTCAAATGAATAGATCAAATCCTTTGGTCTTTGTGCAGTGGCGTAGAGCTGTGCGATAGTTCATCTGGGTACGTGAGAGCCAGGTGCGGGCTTAGTACCCTGATTTGTTCCATGGTTTTGATTTTCGGGGATGAAAATCTTGAAGGAGGGAATGATGTAAGAACTCATTTTTTGCTGCGAAACACTTTGGAATATTCTTGATGATATTCCAGAGTAGGGCCTTTAGACGTTGTGGAATTCCGAGCCACAGAGTGGCCAGAATTAAATTTTTAGTGTGTTCACACTAGAAATGCCAAATAAATGGGATAACTCCTAAACGGTGATTCGGATCAAAGATCCAAGTGTACATATGGGTCCAGAATGAGGTGTTTACCTTATTAACGACATAAATTTTATGGCGTATGACGTTTGTACCCCTCACCTGCTTTCGGAACGTTAGAAGGATAATTAAATTAATTAATTAATTCTTTTAATGGTTAAACTCATGTACCTCTTAAATGGTGGATCAGATTGGATAACTGAGGGCACCGTTGAGTTCAGATCATGCCGTTTAGACTAAGAGGGGTGTATGTTTCACGGGCGCGGGCCGTTTGTGAAAAATGGCCCCAGGGGCGTTTTCGTAATTTGGCGGCCTCAAGCGCTAAGTTTAATAACTTTTGAATGGGATCTCGGATTAAAATTCTGAGACCGCCGTTGTGCTTGGGAGGTGGTTTTTGGCATAGGGGAGGCTTAACCACGACTCTGTCGAATCTTTCAAATGCGGGTTAAATTACGGGTTTAAATTAATTATGTTTTTTTTAATTTTATTTAAACCCTCCTCCCCTTCCCCATCCTTTGTTCACCCCTTAGCGAAGCCCTCAACCTCTCCTCCTGTCCTCCACATCTCTGGCGAGGTGGCTCCGGCGAGGAAACTCCGACAGTTCAGCGGCGAAGCTCAGGGTATCGCTCACGAGGTAGGGTTTTGTTGCATTTTTCATTCCCGCACCATGGTCCTCCAAAATTTGTTTCATCGTTTTGTCGTTGAATTTGCAATCAAAGTCCAAGAATGCGTAGTACATTTTCTGTTCTTCCAATTGCTTCTTTCGGAATGGAAATCCGAGTTTGGAGATGATCACACACGACCACCGAAGTTTGTGGGTTTGGAGTTTTCCGGCGGCTCGCACAGTGGTATGGTGGTTTTCCCCGGGCGGCGACGGTGCTTCCCAGCTAGGTGAGGTGGCTCGGTCGGGCTGTCGACCACTGGAGGCGGCCAGGCGTGTGAAGGCATTGGCGCGGCTGGCTTCAGGGAAACGACAGGCGGGGTCCCGGCGGTGGCCGTCGGTGTAGGGCACAAGGGGGAGGGGACCGTGAGGCGCGCTACCCCGTGCGGTGCGACCGCGACCCGCATAATGCGGGTCGCTGTGGGAAAATGGACCGGCCTTGTTCGGAGGTCCTTGGCGGCGGGCCGTGGCCAGCTGGCCACCGTAGAGTGAACCGGACCCGAGGCAGGGCCACGGGCCGGTTGTGGGGAGGGCCACACGAGGCGCCTGGGCTAGGGCTCAACGGGCCGGCCAGTACGGGCTGGCCCTAGCACGACGGACCAGCCGAACCGGGCGGTCCGGCCCAAGGGGTTTCCCCTTTGAATTTCTGACGCTCGTAACTTTCGTTACGGGCTTCCATTTTACGCGCCGTCAGTGGCAGTGCGGACCTCGTGTCAAGGCGGACTTTTTGAGATGGTTTCAGGAATTTTTAATTCTCGAAACGAGGGCTCAGGGCGCGACATGATGTTAAGTGGGTTGACGTTATCCCGAGGATTCCTGTTTTGGACGGCACTGACGCGTCTGACATCCATTTTGAGCGACGTCACCGGCGTTGAGACCCTGGCGTCGGGGCGAAGCTTTCAAGGGTGTTATCGGGCATTGCAGCCAGAGTTGAGGCGTGAGTCCCATGGCCCGTCTTTTGTGATGTGTGCAATGTTTAGCGACGTTCTCACCGGGCGTCCGTTTAGGGTGTGCGAGCAGTCGATTCTGGGTGTTTTTACGAGGGGATTGCAACAGTACAATCCACCCGCTCTAATTCAGTACTATGGTGCAGAGCCCATGAGGGTCATTTGGGCGTCGACGGTGATTTTCCTTCTTTATCACCGGGCAACCATTTTGGACAAGTGAATAGTCTATCTTGTGTTCTTTTTCGAGAGGATCGTAATGGTGTGATCCGTTCGTTGTGTTTCGGGACCAGGTTGCGGGTCCCACAAAGCACCGCTCGTGTGTGGTGCACTGGAATGCATCTTTTTCTCCGGATATCCGTTGCACTCATGTGAGTAGTGCTTTTGACGTGGTTCACCGAGGGGATCGCAATGGTGCGATGCACCCGACTGTTTTTGGGGCCGAGGCTCGGGATCACGGGACGTCGTTCGGGCGTGAGGCGGTGTTGGAGACCTTTCTGTCAGATTTCTGTTTGAGGTGAGTAAGTAGTCTATCTCGCAGGTCTTTCCATGAGGATTACAACGGTGTAATCTGTTCTAGTGGGTGGAGCCCCTTACGCGATATAATTAAATGTGGAAATGTGAAGGTACCACAGTGGTGGTTCTTCTACTGTGTTTGTAGCGGACCCTTAGCATGTGATCGCGTGCACACCCGTGTCAATGAAGTAATGCTTGAATAGATGTGGTTGGTCGTGCCCTAGTCATATAGGTGTAAAGCTGGAGATTTTATTTCACGCCTTCGCATTGACGTTGGGTTCCATGGGCACAATAGCCCTTGGGCTAAAAGTGAGGTATACTCTGGGAGTATACGGGAGTGCTGGGAGGTACGTGTGGTTTGTATCTGAGACGTTTGTGCGCTTGGTTGGTGTTAACATGGGTCCACACGTCGTGTGGGCCCCAGGTGCGTTCCATGCTATAATTTGCGTACTTCTGACCTCTCGCGACGTAGTGGGGTCCTTAGTTCTCGTTTGTTGACCAGAGAGGTTGAGCTTTTCCCCCTCCTCTATTCTCGATTGTTTAGATGAGCAGGGTTGAGTGGTTTCCACTGGTTTTGTTCCAGAGTTAGATGGTTGCGTGATACTCACTCCATGTTCGGTTGGCCAGTGTTGTACCCTCCATTAGAGATGGACAGAGCAGTTTTGAGTTTTACCCTCCAGCGGGGCTGGGCAGTGGGTTACTCGTCGACTTCGTCGGGTTTACCCTCCAGTAGGGCTGGGAAGTGGGTTGCTCACTGACTTCTAGGGTTTACCCTCCAGCCGAGACTGGGCAGTGGGTCACTCGACGCTCTTAGGGTCTACGCTCCAGTAGAGATAGGGCAGTGGGTCACCCGACACTCTTAGGGTCTACCCTCCAGCAGAGACTGGGCAGTGGGTCACCTGACGACCACTTAGGGTCTACCCTCTAGCAGGGCTGGGCAGTGGGTCACCTTTCATCTAGTTCCAGGTCTACACTCCAGCAAGGCTGGAAGTGGGTCGCCTATCGACTTATTCCAGGTCTACCCTTCAGCGGGGCTGGACAGTGGGTCACCTAATGATGTATTAAGGTCCACCCTCCAGTGTGGCTGGGGAGTGGGTTGCCTGATGATGTATTAGGGTTTACCTCCAATAGGGCTGTGCAGTGGGTCACCTGATATCTGGTTATGAATTACCCTCCAGTAGGGCTGGACAGTGGGATACCTGTTGGCATTCTAGGCTCAGTCCTTTCATCTAGGTTAGTCTGTGGATTTCCTCTGTGATTACCGGAGCGGGGCCCTTGGTTGTATGGGTCAGTGATGGAATGACCTTGATTTTTAGGAGACCTCTTGACTACGGGGCAGTGAAGAGGCATGGTTTGACTTAACCAAAAACTCTCATGTACGATGGGCGATTTCTCCCACCAAGATGCGTCCTTGTGATGCGACCTAAAATCGTGCGGGTGAGTTAGTTCCACCCAAAGTGGATAGTGTCGAGGTGCGGTGGTTTGAGCCCCTTGACTTGTAGTTCAGGGTAGATGTGCGGGATACTGGGTGTCGATGGAGTTTACTTCTGGGACTGTTGGCTACTCATTTTCTTGGGTTGAGCTACGGGATGGAGATACCCTTATGGTCTTTTTAGAGCTTCTTGACAAGGCATATGGATATTTATATACCTTGTTCTAGAACCCACTTCCTGGGTTGGTTACTCTCCTTCTAGGAAAGGTGAAGAAGCGCGGGGTATGCCACGTGCTTTCTGTGTCTAGATTCTCGTGGTTGGACGAGTCTACCCTCCTAATATAGGTAGCGAATGCCTAATGAGAAGTTTATCTTCTCACCGTTCCTATCTCCTTGTGTTATGACAAGTCTTCTATCTTCTCTTGTTGGGTTGAGCTGTACAATTTACTCTGCTCCTTGTTGTTATCCTTTACTCTCCCCTGTTCGATCTACTACTCACCATTCGGTACCTCCTTTGTTGTCCCTCGAGCCTTCTGGGTAACCTACAGAGTATTTTTATACTCTCCCTTTATTGGGATTTTCCCGCACTTGGTGTGCCCTTGCAGACGACAGACAGGTTGGTCATGACATCAGAGGAGCTTGGGAGCATGGGAGATTGGACCGCATGTGGGGGTCAGAGTCGGGATCCATGTGGGGGACCCTACCAGTTTTTTTCATTTGTTTACCTATTGCCATTTTGTTGCACTTTTCTGATTGGCCGTGTGTTTTTCCTTTTTTCTTTTTAGCCTTTACTTTGTACTATTTAGAGGTCGATGCACTCTTGTGGTTATTTATAGCAGTTTCCCTTTACTTTTCTTTTTTTCTCTGAACTTTTTCATTGAGTGTGTTGCATATGCGTGTGTATAGGTGCTTAGGCAAAGGCCTTCTCGAGTTTTTGTGCCTTCGGCACTGGTTGCCAGCCCCAGGCCTATGGAGGCGGTTTTGGGGTAGTTACGGCTCGAGCCCGGGTAGGGTCAGGTCATGAAATCAGGGAACCCAATAATGTTGTGTTTTAGGAAACCATTATCTTTCCCATTACACATTCTCAACAGATATTTTATTATACCTTTGTATAATGTGGGGTTTTAGTAATGTTATTTTCAAATATTGAACCTTTGATGACTGAAATAAGGTTTTTAGGTTGAAATTTATTTAAGGTGAGGTGAATGTAAGACCATAGAATATTTATTTAAAATAAAAAACTATCTCATTAACATACGTAATTAAAAACACTACTCTTTAATAATGTTATGATATATAATAAATTATATTATTATTTAAAGTCGTTCATTATAACCTAGTCATTAAATTGAAATATATGAATAGTTGTAGATTGATTATGAAATAAATTTATAACACTCATATTAAATAACAATATATTGAATAATTTTATGGAAATAATCACTCTTTATTATAGTGAAGTAATTTTATGCTTCCAAATTGAATTTTATTTAATATACATTTTATTAAATTTTTGGCAGGGAAATTATAATTAAATTTTTAAAATTTTAAAAAATTTATTTTATAAAATATGAATAATATATAAAATCACAATATAACTATTAAATGATCTAGAATTTTTTTTACTTTTATCAAATGATTTATTTTTCAATGAATTTTTAGAAATACAATTTTTTTCAAATACTCAAATATCCCTTAATTTAATTTTGTATTTTATAAATAATAATTATTTTTGGATTTTGAAATAAATTTGAATATGATGTTTTTTATTTATAGTATTTAAATTAATTATATTTGGATCAACAATATTCATATTTTGAATATATATTAATTCTTATTCTTAAAATGCATTTCTTAAAAATATTAGTTTTTTTGTGTTTTTTGCATTAACTTTAAAACTAATTTCAACCACATCATGAAATTAAATCATGAAAAGTTGATACCCTATTTAGAATTAGGTGGTGTATATTTGTTTAATAGGTTATAATATTTTTCCATTTTAAATAGTCACCCTGGAAAATATATGTGACCTGAGTAAGGGTAAAATGGCTAAAAATGTATAAAAAGCATGATATATAATATTAAAATTATCCAAAAAATAATCCATAATTTCATTATATGGGAGTGGCTTGACAATATCCATAAAAACATTAATACATGAAACATTTTTAACAATTTTCACTTGAAAATGAATTTTATTATTATTATAATTAAATAAAATTTCAAAATGTCACTATCTTGACATTAATATCTCTAAAATATTTACTTATGTATAAAATATTATTTTTTTGGGATCAAATTTTTTTTCAAGGTTGAATTAATTTTATTTATGATATTAATTAATATTTAATAACTTTTTATGAAATAAATACATAAATTACGAGACAATTCCAATTCAGTGCATGTGCAATCTGTTGAAAAATTATGAAAATGATTTTAAAAAACTTGAAAAGTAAATATATTTTGTTTATTTATAGTTATAAAATAATTTTCTATATTAATATAACTAATTATGGATTTTTTAAATTTTATATTTAAATTCTATTTCTTTCTTGAAGAATTTAGTGTCAAATAAAATGAATATTTTAAAAAATGATATTAATAATATTTTATGAAAATTAATAATTTGTTATATTTTTTAAAAATAAAAAAAATAAAGGAATTGGACCTGTATGAAAAAAAATTGATTATTATTTCATGCCTTTTCCATTTATGATCTAATTGTTAACTTACATGTAAAATTATAACACTTTAATATTTAAAAGAATATTATATAAGTTATGGTTATTGTTAGTTAATGAAGATGTTAAACCCAAATATATGTTTAAAATAAAAAAATAACCTGTCCAAATATCACTTTATTATGATATTTATACCATAGGATCTTTTTCATGTTATAAAATTTAATTCAAAAGCCTTATAAATTAGGAATACATTAATTATATTTAAATATTTCAATTAATTACAATTGTTTCCTCCACTCCCTTATAAAAGGCCACCCTTCTATCTTTTATTTTTACCTCCATGATGCATATATCTAATGAAACCCCTAAATATTTCACTTACTAACCCCTATTTCTTTTTTATATTGGTCATTTGCTTTCAATAGTATCATTCTAAGTGTTTATAAATATATATTTAATGAAGGCATATTGCCGAATAACTAATCTTCTTACACGACCTCATTCAATTTATTTCTTCTTCAAATTCCTATAAATAATTTGTATTCATCATAATATTTTTTTATTTTTAATATAATAATTTTTTTTATGATTATGGATCCACTCATATCTACCAAATATTGCATCAATGTGTAAGTGAATGTATCACTCGTTTATATGTGTGGACTGCATCCCCCAAAACAATAAAATTACTATTACATCATAAAAACCAAAGGATAATTATTATGGTGGATTTAAAATTTATATATATGATATTTATGAAATAATAATTCCTATAAAATTGTAACTTTTTATCTACATACATACCTTCCCAACTATTATAAAATGATAATTTCATTCATGTGTATATGTACACTATTAATTCCCCTTAGCGAATCAATTTTTTTATTTCATCATTACATATATTTGAATATGTGTATATTTAATTTATATATAGGATATATGTGATGTAATTATAATTTTTAAATTGGTAATTACTATTTAAATTTCTTTATTCCCATCCTCCGAAATTAGAATGCAACATTCATATGTTCGCATGACCTACCATCTCAATGAATAGTGTAAATAATTTTTTATATCTCTATCTTTTATATATTTTACTATATATATATAATCAATATATATATGTATGATATTAATATCATTATTAAAATTATATATATAATTAATCTATGATAAAAATATAATTAATGGAACTACCGAACTGAACAATTCATGAGAAATTAAAATAGTTAGCACATAAAAACAAATATTTCAAAACTGAATAATTAATTAACATGTGTTGAAATTTTATAATTTGCTCATATATGTTAATTAAAATATTTAAATAACTGTGTTTAGAATTATAATAAATTAAAAATTATTATACTGGATGTTAGATCACATTCAAAATACGTAAAAACTTTTGTGAGGCATTCTCGTCAAAAGGTTTTATAGATGTGTCATATGCTATATTCGACATTTATTTTACATTGTGTGGTTTATATAATTATGATAAATTTATTTGATAATTAATTTGATGAATATTATGTGTATTTAAATATCAATTTATTTTTCACTCTTTCATGACATTTTGATTCATTGATTACCAAACAAAAAAGTGTTCTTCATCTCAAAATTGTTTCGTTGAGACTTCTTTGACATTATCGACCAATTTGAAATTACGAAGGGTATACATTATCACCGTGGACACTTCAAATACTGTTTATCCTAATTTTAATAATATTTAATTTTTCATTATATGATATTACATCATTATTATTAAGATAAAAATATTATAAAAGTGGTAAGGGATTGATGTCAAAATCCATTATTTAATGATAATGCTTATGATTATTTTTTAAATGATAAAATTATGTTATATAATTCTCATTTAACTCAGGAAATTTATTCAACTTTGGTTTTTTTGGAAATTAAATTTTTTTCCTTTCATTTTACTCTATCTAGTTCTTATGTCACTGAATGAATACTTTTAAGGAAAATAGAATGTGTTTCTATATTTGGTCAAAAATAATTTTTTCCAGGTTCATGTATTAAAAAATGAATGAAATCAATATTTTAAGGGTAATCGGAAGAAAATGATTTTTTTTCAGGAACAATCAATAATTTTAAGCATCAATTACATATTTAAAATGTTTCTTTGAAATATAAAATGTTAAAATATTTTATATTTTGTAGATTTTTAATTAGTTATTTAATGATTAAAATGTATTTTTTCTCATGAAATGTTCAAATGATATTTTAATGTCATTTTTATTTTATAAAGACATAATTAAATGTTGATTATGATTTATTATAGATTAATCCAATTATATTTCCCACTTTCATTATTTGGAATGATTATGATAATGATTATTTTAGGATGACCCTATGAAACCATATTCTTTCACATAGTTCAATTTTTTTTATTATAAAACCTTTATGAAATATATTTATTTTCAATAGGTTATTCTATGAGAAATGTTGATTTTATATAAGACTATTTCATTTCCAAATATTATAAAATGATGAATGTTTTATCATATTTTATGGAATATGTTTGATTTTCATCATGTGAATTGTGTGTCCAGAATTGTATAGCCCTCCAATGCATTTGGTAATTGTGGATATCTATTGATATAAAATGAACTGAGATGGGGAATGAACCAAATTTAGTAATGGAATATTCCTAGTATGACAGTCTTTGGAGTAATCCTTGACTAAGTATATGATGTAATGGAGACATAACCAAATACACTCTGAATGACTTGACAATGATACCAAATAAAGGATATGATTTTCTTTTGTTATTTTTATGCCACAAACTTCTATATCATGCCAATATTGAACTATAATGGATCATGTTATTTAATTCCATTATGAATCAAATTATATCAAATACCATGATTTATTATATTACTTAAGATTATGAAATTGAAATGCTGGAAAATGTTTTCAAATGGTATGGTCATTTTCTCATACCATTATTCTGAGGTTATTCAGAAGTGATCATTGATATATCTTTTTTACCCTTACTAAGAATCTGAAATCACCTTTTCTTGTATTTAATTTTTATAGGTTATGAATAATGGACTTATTTTTGATATGTCTAAGAAGGATTCAAGTTAGGATGAACTTATTCGGAGAGGATATAGAACATTTATAAGAAAGATGTTAATGAAGGAACATTTCTAATGACACTATACCTATATAATTTAAGTGTTGATCGTTATGTTATATATTGAGTATTTTTATATTAATATCTAATATATATGTAAGAAATTTATGGGCCACTATTATTTAATCATTATTATTTAGTGTGTCGAGATTGGATGAAAATACATAATTTATTTGTAATATGAATAAGGATAAAGATATTTTTATAACTAGTGATATATATTTATCGGTAATGACAAATTGAAAATTAAAATGGAATACCCTCTGGAATATTACCTAAGAAAACATATTTAGATTAAAATTAAATTGTTAATGTTTAACATAGAATACAATATTAGTTAATTTTAATAGCAAGGGAATAAATATGTATTATGTAATTATTACTCTAATTATTTACCCTGCATGAGATGTTTACGGTTTTCATATATAGGGTTTGACTATTGATCATAGTGTTTTTTCCACCACTACTTTCATATATAGTATTTATAATTTTTTAATGGATTTTATAGGTATCTTCCACCCAATGACTATGGTAGGTATTAATTGTTTTGGAATTTGGTGTATTCTTTCATGTATTACTGAGGTATGTGAGTTATTTGGTTTAATTTCATTTTTTAGATTTAGTGGTTATATTTATAATGTTATTGTTGTATTAAAATTTTTATCTTGTATGATATTGAGGAATTAAATTTTATTTTGAATATTATTTGATCATAGAATCCTCATTTTTCATGACTTTATTGTTTTTATTTCATTACAAATTGAAATTGTGTTCTCCAAAGTGTAATGTATACAATTATGGTGATATTTATACCCTCAGTACATTTATACAACACATGGATCTTTTGATACAGAATTGGAGAATGTTTTTTTTATAATTTAAGACATGTTTTGGGGATAAATTTGTGAGAATTGACTATATAAACAAGACATGAATGCTAACAATGTCATAAAAGAAAAACCACACATTCTCGATTTTCAAAAATAATCTCACCATTTTAGATGAATATGTCATAATCCATTCATACATGAATTTGAGGAAATCTTATTATAAACATGATCACAGATTTATTAATACTAATTTTACTAATGGCCTAATACGCATTGAGAATTTATCTGTTGGTTTTGAAAAATTTCAAATATATAATCCGTAAAAACACAATCAACATTGATTACAATAACGTTAATGTGGGTGTAATTAAGGTATCAATGTACTATTTTAAACATTCAAGCTACATTGTTAACCACGTTTAGTTGAGATAAACACAAATTACATTTTTATAAGTATATGAATTAAATAATTCATAAAAACTTATTTAATATAGTTTAGTGGGAATGTCCATATATCTATTCACACATGCTTCTAATGAGTGACTCAATGTATCTATTGAAACCCATAATCACCCTAATTCTAAAGTATTTTATATTAAATGACATTACCTATCAGTAATATATTTTTTATAACCCATATATTTCTAATGAGGGGTTATTTATCATTATAATCTTATCAAAAATCATAGCACACATGAAATAATTATAAAATTAAAATTTATATTATCTGTAAAAAACCTGATAAATTTATATAATTTGAAAATTTAGAGAACATGAATTTTCTTTACGAATAATAAAATCCAAATAAATTACACCCCATATATGAAGTATCTAATTCACATCAACATTTTATTATAATTATAGTATTTATATCATAATGTTTTTGTGAATTGGTTATAAACAAAAAAACAAATAAGACACCAGATATGTTATTATATCATTCATGTCATTAATTTACATAGAGTATTTATACATTAAATGACTGTGATTTTTTTTTACTTTGATGATATTTGGATTCAAAATAATAAATAATAACTATGATTTTTTATTATAGATTTATATTAGTTAACAAATTATAGATAATATACAGATTTTGGTAATGAAATTCATGATCAATAAAAATTTATTTTAAATATATCATATAATTATATACTAAAAATATATTTTTGAATTATATAAAATATGATTTCAATAAATATTAAAGATATTAACTCCACCATTATTATAAATCAGAAACCGTGATTTTCATCTAGAATTATTCTGTTCATATTTAAATATCATATGTGGTTAACCCTATATAGTAATCTCTATGACATATCTGATATCAAAATATTAATCAATATAATTATAAATTAAATAAGGGTATTATTAAAAATATTCTAGTTATAATTATCAGACATTTCAAATAACAATTCACCGCAAAACATAAGGAAAATCATATAAAGAACTCAACAAGTAAAACGTGACTAATCTTATTACTAAGGCATAAGGAATATCATTAATGTATCTCAATCTTAGTATGAGGGTGCATTTTTATTATTCACACCATATATTATGAATATAATACTTTAATAGAAATATATATCATAAATATATTTATTAATTAAATAATATATCTAATGACATAGAAATAATCATATTAGGTATATATATATATATATCTATCTCACACTAGTATGTTTGACTCTTCAACCATATCTTTTATTATGATGTATTTCCCAAGCAGTCATGATAATTAATTACAATATTGGTATAATTTATAATGAGTACAATGGATCATATATATAAAATAACTAAAATAAAATAATTCAAAACTATACAATATATATATACAAAATCCTCATCTATATTTTTAAAGAAAAACATTCCACGATTACATCATAACAGTAGATATTTCATCATCAATATCTTTTATCGATAATCAATAAATTGGGAGTAGTAACATGAATAATATGAAAACATCATTTTGATTCTAATAACTATAATGTTGGGTTATATACAAATTATTGAAAGATATAAAATAAGGGAAATGATTTTGAAAAAATTAATCTTTATATCACAAAATCAAAATGAGATTTTATAAGAAGATTAAAACAAATAAGAATTATCACATATATTGTTTAAATGGTTTCTTTATAGTTTTTAAATTACTATGATTGTAACATTTTAACACTGTTAATGCCTTATCGGTAGAAACACTACAATCCATGTCAAATGAATTTGAAAATGAACTGATTACATAATATAATTGATAGATATTTACCGGGATATATCCAATTAAATTCATTTTACATATGAAAGGATTTGATTTTAGATTTCATAGTCTTAAAAACATTTAAAAAAAACTCTCAATGTATTTTTTTGATAAAATATTTTATAAAATAAAAACTATAATTCAATATCCTATTTGATAAGATTTCCATTTAAATAGACACATTATGGATCTTCATAAATATATAGGTTATTTTTATACTTTAGTAATATCATTTTTATCATATTTGGAAACAAAATAGTATTCAATATGAAGAACTATTTATTTTTATTGGTCTTTATCTTCATTGATATTAATATCCATCCCAATATTCCTGTAAAAAATAAAAAGAAATATAATTGTTAAATTAAAAAGACCATGCATTGATATAGTCCATAAAAATTAGATCCCATCATTTATTTGAGGTTTAAAAAAATATAAATGTATTAAATCTAATAAAAAACATGTTTACAGCATTAGAAATCACATAATTCTTGAAATAAAAAATTCATAGAAATGAAATGTTAAATTATTTCATAGTATATATATCATTTAATGTAAATATTATTTCATAAAATATAATGTTCTTATGTAAGAGAGTATAAATATTTAGAGGATAAATAAATAATATATTATGGTTTGACTAACTAATCATTTAAAAAAATTCTTATAATATATAATTTTTCCATTGAAATTCCAATCCATTATGTTGTGGCTATATGTGTAAATTACTAAATAATACAACAATATCATAGATATTAATTATCTAGTATATTAATTAATTTATTACCTTGATCTAATGTATATATCTCAATACATTTACCATGTTGTTTTGGTGATATTTAATATAAAAAATCAAACAATTTATAGGTTTAAATATTCATAATTTGAAAAAATTTCAACAATAACTCATTTCATTACTAAAAGTTACAAATCACATATATAATATACTTAATTTTATTCTAATTATCAAACAAATGAATAATTTATTAATTCCATTTGCACAGTACATGTTTGACCATTTCAGTTAAATTTTATTTTTTGTAGAAGGATTTATAAGTATCAAATAGTTTATAATATAGTTATTTTGAAAAACCATCATTAATGAGATTTCAATTTCTTTATCATTTATATATTTAAGGAATAATTTCATAAATTGGGTGGAAATGGAATCTTTTACCTTGAATCACTAATTTACCATGACATTGATTGTATAATTCATGTATTTTATATACAAACCCATTATTATATATCCAATTGAATAAAATTATTAATTCATTTAAATAGAATAAATTAAATTTTTATTGATGAATTAACTTATATCTTATCTTGAAAAAAATAAATAAAATATCATTTTTAGATAGATAACAGAAAAGGGTTTTTAAATTTTCAAACAAATATATTAGTTGTATAAAACTCATATTATTCTATCTCCAATGCATATACTATTTTCCAATTACAAAAGTTTTAATAAAACTGTTAATTATAAAATTATATTTTATTTTTATTATATATATTTCCACAAAAACAATTATTGAAAAACTGGTATATAATACAAATGTGTTAGAATTATAATATTAAATTTACGAAACAATGAACTCATTAATATATTATGTGATATTTAATGAATATAATCCAATAAAAATTTTATTTAAGTGTATAATATTGAATATTTATCAAGTATTTATATTATTTTTAAATAGTATGAAATTATGAAACTCATTTAATATATTCCCACTAAAATTATTAAAAATTAGAACATATTTTTTAGTGTCTAGAGAACATTATTTTACAGTGATGTTATTTTTCATTTACATTTAATTGATGACAAGGAAATTTATAAACAAAAATTAATGATATAACATTTATATTACTTATTAGATAACACTTTATCAATATTTTTTCGAATAAACTTACTCATATCCATTCCTCTATGAAATTAGTCAATATTTTCAACTATCCAAGAGTTTTATAAATTTAACATGAGGTAGAAGAACATAATTGAAAGGGTTAGACATATTATAGTAACATTACAAGATTAATATTCTCACATAACTATTAGTTTTACCTGTACTAAAAGATATTTCCCATTGTAGTGATGAGTTTGGTTGAATACCACATTGGAGGGGGGGGGGGAGAATTAGTGGTACGCTATTAAAAATTAATTTTATTATTGAACCATATTTCTTGGTTAAAGTATAAGTCCTTTCACATAAAAATTACAACTTAATACTTGAATATAACATGAAATCAATAACATTGTAACACATGTATTTACGTGGTTTTATTTTAAAAGTATACTCCCTTTGATGATGGGTTAGTCATCCAAATCATTGATTCTCTAATATAAACCCATGTTGTACCATATGGGATCTTCCAAATACCATTAGGACAAAGTCCCACTATTCTAATGTTATATAATCCAACTAGAAAATGAATTTTATTACAACAAACAGAAATAATATTTTTATTTGAAAAAGAAAGATCATTTTTTCTCCTGCTGTCTTCAATATCACATTGAATAGATCCTCCTCCTATTTCCATCTCGATCAATAGTTATATGTATTATTATTCTTAATGATCTTTTATAGGTTATGATCATGATGAATGCTTTTATACATTTTTTCATTCACAAGATCATCAATGACCTAGATATTATTCAATGTTCTTGAATGCTCAGTATGCATGTTATATTTCTTTTGAAAAATCACCCAACATCCATCATACTTCAATATATGATATAAAAACTTAAATGTTTTTCCCTATTTGTATGTTCACCTAATTATTTACAATTAATATATTTATATTGAAAAAAATTATACTATATATTATTCATTATAATTAAGTAATTGATACCACCTGATTCGAGGATAAAATAAACTCAATATTCAAAACTAGAGGATATTTCTTGTTTTCTTCTTATACATATCTCATTTAAAAAGTCATTATATTCAATATTTGTTTTCTATATGACTCAATATATTTCTTTCAGTGAATCTAAATGAAATATTCTTCTTTAATTCAATTTGATCATCTCCATGTATTCATTGAACAATGTTCTTATTACCTAGTACAATCCTTATATAGAATTGAACTAATATCGATCTAAAGAATCTTCCTCAACAACTTCTACTTAAATATATTTTTGAAAAATAAAATTATTTTGGAATATGTATATCCTTGAATATTAGTTTTGAATTCTCAATATTAATAGAATTTCATCTGAATATATATCAGTATTTAATTATGGAAATTCATCGAATATTCATGTCTCAACATTCATTAAATTTTAATATATACAGGGATTACGTAGAGTGTACTGAGAACTCCTAGGAAGATTCTATAGACTCATAAAAGGTCTTCAAATGAAACATAAAAAGGTCCACAGACTCATATTCTTTTAAAAAATCACTCATACATTAGTCGATATTTACTCTTATGTATCTTTTTTGGTCTCAAATGACTCATACAAAGAGGTAAAAAAACTCATATGTATATATGATTTATTCACATATGACTCATACAAAGTCCTAAATGGAATCAATGAGTGTTGTAGTTTTTTCTAAATTGAATCTTAGAGAGTTCGGATTGACATGTAAATTGATATATTAAATTTAAATATTTTTATGCATAGCCTTGAAATGATTCATACATAGATCAAAAATAACTCATACACAATTACCTTTAAGAAATAAAAACCCTAGTCAGTATATTATATAATTCTATCTATAGGATTGTGGACCATATAAATTATGTAAAGTATTTATCATTCATTTAAACTCATATTAACAAACTATTGTATATAGTTTCACATATCAATCATCAATACTTATCTTGAGGGAGAATATCAATAATAACCCACACACCCATATATATATATATGAGGTTTATTTACTGATGATGTATTCTGAAGGTCCACATGTAATGGAATAAAATTACCACTTCCATTAATAATAGAATACTCTAAATCATATTCGTTATAAAAATTTACATTTATTCTCAAATCATTATTGACAACAAATATAAAAAAATACATGAATCTGTTTGTGTACCTCAATCTCAACCATTAGAATACTTTTTAATACACATCACAATTCAAACGTAATTTTTGTCTATTTACTCTTACTAAAAATAAATGGAAATGAATAAATGGGTTTGGTATTTTTAAATAATCATTAACTTCTGGAGTAGTTATCAAAAAAACTTCTTATTCTCCCTCTTATATTAATAATATTGACTTGATCTATTTTTTATGAGGAAGGATTCATATGCTTCCATAAAAAAGGATCATTGTTTTGAAAACAGTATATCTATTTTGGAAAACTATTAAAAATAAAATAGTGATATGACCTAAGAAAATGTCTTATGAATAATCCAACCCCCTATATGACACCATTCTAAAAACTATCATTTAAAGGGTATTCACTAATGGATTTTTTAAAAATATGTAACATTTATTTATTTTAATAAACACTGAAAGAAGGATTGTTTAAGAAAATAATAATATGTAACCCCCTAATATTTTATTTTATGTATCTTTTTAAACAAAAATTATATCTTTGATACCTTACATTGCCTGGAACAACGAGCTTAAATAAACTCTAAACTATTATTATTTTAACAAGAATATTACAAACATTTCTTTAAGTTGGAAGGCGTGATTATTTTTTAATATATTAGGAAATATAAATGAATTTATTATTAAAAAAGCTTATTTATACTTATAAAATAATATTTCTGAAAATTCATTTTATTATTCAAATATATGTTTTCTTAAAAAAGCGATTTTTATTGATTTATATGTGAAAAAAAAATATTATTAATTTTGGAATCTTCTAGAATCATTATTTGGTATAAATAACTTGGTTCTTTTAATTCATCATATTATTATTATATTAGGATAAATTTTTGGGAATTATTTGAAAAGGTCTATTTATCAATGAATAATAATGAATATGAGTTTTTAATTAAAACATGAATTTTATTAAAATGGTAAACTTATTTTTGAATTAGTTACATTTTTTTTGAATTAATTTTTATTTAAAGTAACCATTTATTGTTTTTGAATTATATTTTCTACTTTAATTTATTATATAAACATTTTATATTTAATATTTTGTTTTCTAAAAAACTGATATTCTATGTTTTTCTTGATTATTTTTAAATTTAATTTTGATACATCTGTGATATGAATTTGGGAAGATGGATTCCATAATTTTAATTGTAATGTATAAATTATTTTATATGTTCATTTTAATTTATAGGCATAGGAAATTTATCAGGTAAAAAAAGATTCACTATGGTATAGGTAAAATAATGTAGGGGTTAATATTAAAAGGTAAAAGCGTAAAATTTATAAAAACTTACAATATTGAAAGGGTGTTTGATCCATTTAACTACCATTACATGAATTTTAAACATTAATTATCAAAAATATTATTTGGAATTAATGACACCCAAAATTAGGTTTCTTTTAATAAAAAACAAATCAATATTTAATCATATAAAACCGCACCTCCTAATGTAAAAAAAACCCCCTCTCCCCCTCACTTCTCCACAACATATAGTTAAAAAACCATACCATTTATATTCATAACATACATAGAAATTTAATTTCATTCCGTTCAAAAATATTAATCCTCAAGTCCATAAGAAGAGACCCAATGGAGGATTCTTTAAAACAATGTGATCTTCTTATTTAACTATTTCGATTTTATTTCTTCTTAAACATACTCTTAATGTGTTGTAACAATTATGATGTAATTATATATAGTATAATATATATAATTATATGTTATTATTTTTATGTTAAAACCATTTTATATCTATTCTTCATCAAATTAAGATCAACAACATCACTTTTTCCCACGTTAGGCTGATTGTCTCCACGCATTGGTGTAATTCATTTTTCATAACCACATTGCATGGATTGTGGTAATGATAGAAATAATGGATATATTTGATACATATTAAATTATATATGTTATCTGAAATTAATATATAGTATAATTAATTACCCATTTAACCATTAATAAATTATATTACTGCTCATGGGTATACACAACATATCTTCTCCGCAAAGCGATGAAAATAATTTCCAATGATTCAAAAAATTAAATAACAGTTTAAAAAATGAACTAAAATATTGAATATTATATTTATAATATTATTATAATTTTTATGATGATTTATCTATATCTTATACAAGAGAACATGGAATTTCTTGACAAAGATAGCATGGGAAAACCAGGCAATCAACACATGAAATAGTGAAAATAGTAGAACATTATTACTGAATAGTTGGTAAGATGTTATAAAAGGATCATATAAGATGGTATAAATGTAAATAATGTTATTTTATACATTAATAAACTTTTTAAATCCATTATACAAGAGGTTTTTACATTTTTAAAATATGTCAAACATAATGTAAAGGATTTCGTAACACAATTTCCCTTAATTGGGTTAAATATTCTACTTTATTGATTATGTCCGGATTTGATTATGTGTGAAAAGAATTTTCTTTATATTATGTGGTATTTCCAAATTTTTCTATGGATTAACATTGGATTCACATAATCTATCAATTTTAATAATTATCACATCAATGAATTGATATTTTTCTTGGAAATCATTTCAATTTTCTATCTTTAAGGAGTGTTTTTATGTTACAAACCCATATTCATTTATGAGGGGAACATAACACCCCAATAAAATTTTATATCAGGAATTAATTTACTATAATACAAGTTAATGTTTAAATAAATTTTATTCTTTTATATGGCATATTAGTTGAGTAATTACCATGGGGTAACTGTTTCTGATATCATTTTCAATTATTTAATATATATGGCTTATTCACCACATATTTATTACATAAAGTGGATATAAAAACACATTGATATATAATATCTTTAATATCATTATATTAATGTTATTAAAAGTCTCTGTTTATCATTATTACAATTATTATTCTTATGATTGATAAGTTACCAAAGTGGTAAGAATTTACTTTGTAACCTTGTCATTATTCTAGATTGTTTTTCTATAAGGTTGACAAGGGTGAATTATTTAATATTTATATTTAATCTCAAAATAATTTATTATTATATTTTCATTCATTAACATTTTATATAATAAGAACAATTTTATATCTTTGGTTCATAAAATTAATGGGAAAATATTTTTATGAAAATCCATGTTTTTTTCTTTTTTTGATCGAAAATCGGAATACATCAAACCCATTTTTTTCTAAAAAGGATTTGAAAAATATTTTTAACATTTTCATGAAAATTTATTAATGAAATATATTACCTAATGTTTTAAAAAATTTGAAAATAATCATTGTTTCATTTTCTAAACAATTCATGTTTGGCATCTAAAGAAAACAGGAAAGGAAAATTTTCATTAATGTGTATGGATTGAATTTAGTTTCATGTTATCATGACCAAAAAATATTTTAAATATTATTTTATTTTTTTTAAATTTAATCTTCAAAAAAAATTACTTTAAATTTTTTTGTTAACTTTTAATTTTAAAATGCGATTTTTAAATAGAAATTATTATTTTCCTAATGAATATTTTTAATGTTATTATTGTTCACTAATTATATAAAACATTTAGTGTATTAGAATACACTAGGGATATTCTATATTGATATCATAATTGTTAATATTTTGGATGGTTTATGTTCAGTTTTGATGTGTATCTTTTATTTTTACACTATTCACCATATTACTCTAGTTAGTTAATGATTATTTTGATTGGATGGGATAAGTTTTAAAATTTCATATGATAGCTTTTAATACAAATGATTATGATTAATACATTTCAACCGTTCATATGATAAATTCAATGGAATTATTAAGTGATGAGTGGGGCTCACTATATCCTCTTCATGCATCAGTATACCCCATGAGAAACATTAGTTTTTTTGTATTAGCTGAGACCTTACCTATTTTTCTATGATGTCTTGGATGAATAATTGATATATGTTTTATGATGTAGAATATTATTCATTCCATTATTATAATATTATTTATTGATATTCAATGGGATGGTTAGATTGGTATAATATCAATTTTTATATTTCATTCTAATGTGAAAATTTATATGACATTATTTGACCATATTCTATCCATTACATATTATGATCATATAATTAATTGAATGAATTTTTTTTAGTTATTTACCTTTAAATATTTTTTATTAATTATTTATACATATCCTATACTGTACACATACCCTTACTAATAATTTGAGCTCACCACTTACCATTTTTTCTTTTTGTACTGGATATGGGGAAGTGTTTTCTGATTGTTATAGAGGGTTATGCTAAGGGAATTTATTATTTCTCATAGAAAAAAATTGATGTATTTTATGTTTTAAATGTAATTTTAATATCATTTATTAATATAGATTATCTATACTGCTAAACTATTCAATCATTTATTATGTGATTCTTTGTATATTCTGACAATGTAATATTATAACAACCAACTCTTGGCTAATGGGGCTAGAGAGTTACAATTGGAATTTGAGAATGTTTAATAGAGCCCTAGAGAACTATATTTAGGAAAATATTCATTATATAATGAAACATTATGATATAATTTTGAAATATAACCATATGATCCATTATTATTATTTAGATATTAGTGATACCTAAATTTTATATATATTTTAATTATTTCACTAATTTTTATTATAAATTGTGTTTTATGATGTTATGGAACAATCTAGAGTGTGGAATTTTTTAGAAATAACACCTTGTGGAAGGACTTAAAACCATGTTACTCCACATTGGGATTTACATCTAGGGAAATATAACAAGGATGGAGCTATTAATCTAGCTGAAGCTCAAGATACAAATATAGCTAAAAATTATAAAATTATTGAGATAGATAACTAAGGTTATGATATATATCATAGCATATAGGGAGTTTCCTATTGATAAAAATTTTTGTGTAGGAATATTAGAATGCATTATGTACTATACACCTCTATCATTAAATGTAACTATGAATACATTTTTAGCTGAGTAGTGGATATGTTCGTAGAGAATATATTTCCCGCATTATAAAGTAATTAAGGGATAGGGTTATCATGGAAGTATATATATATCAAGGTATACCTTTCAATGGTATTCATTGATTCAAAAAACTTGGTATGAAAAATAAATAACAAGCATTGAATAAAAAGATTTTTAGGATGTTTTCATAAAAAAATGTTTTCTGTGAGATCAATGATTACATATAGAAAGGTAATTATTGATATTGGGAAAAAAGAAACAAAAAATATTTCTATGTATGTAGATAACATTAAATGGTTGGAAAATCATGTAGTGGACATCATATGTAATCCAAAGATTTATATTTATAGTTTTTGATCGGATTAAAACAATCTATTAAAGGGAACAATTCACCTAAAAAAATATTATCATATGATGATATAATATCTTCATCTATCAAGATAGAGAAATAAATCTCCATGACTTATGGTTCTGAAGGAAAACATGAGACGATTATTATAGTGGATGAAAGATTGGTAATTGGAATAATGAAAAGATGTATTTTCCCATATATAATAATAATATAAATAATCAGCCTAGTACCTTCCTAAATGTATTGGAAGTATGTTATATGTATGGATATAAGGGACACCAAGGTAAAGAATGAAAAGTGAAGAAAGAAAACACTGATATTTACTATTTCAACTATAATTAATTAAGGAAATAGCACAACAAATACCCCAATAATCATGGAAATATTCATGAGAAGAATCTAAGGGATCAAGGTCAAGTATAAACTTTTTAAATAACCAAATTAGAAAGACTATTTTTTTAGTTTTTGATTAATTAATTATTGTAGAAAAATAATTTATAAATGGTTTTATTTTTTTTTGTAAATCCTGACATATATAAGGATTTTATGGAGTAATTATTCTATAAGGATTTGTAATCGTATGATGAATAACACTAATAACCAAGAGAAGTAATTTTGTGGTAAGTTTGTATTTTGAAAAAAAATGATTTGGTGATGATCACAGTAAATATGATTCTTATGATAAGATAATAATGATAAATACATCATTATGGGATAGTATTTGATACCATGATTTTTTTTATTTTGATGGGTAATATAGTCTTTGTAGGGTTTATAACATGCTTCTATTTAAGAAATATAATCGACTATATGATATTTTATTTTTGGTAGCATTCATGTTTTCATTAAGGATTTATGGTGATCAATGTATTGAAATATTTGGAATGAGACATTAAGAGTTTTATTATGTTGTTTTGGGAATCTACTGTTAAGCTTATTTTATAAATTTATCGATCATCTTTCTAAATATTTGTTCATTGAATTTGGACAGATGAATTTTCATAGATAATTAAGGTTAATAACTTATTCAATGAAAATATTTTAACTTTAAATATAATCTATCATGGTTAAATTATGACTTATCATATTGGATAACAAATTTTTTACAATTTTGGTATCAATAAATATTCCGAGGCTATAGAAATTATATATGGATCTGATGATCAATTAAAAGGGATTTAGGATTGAAATATTCATTTTGAATATCCATTTTCAGGCATAAGAAGAGAAGTGGAAATATATCAAAGAAACACAAAATTATAATATTATGTATATAAATCATGTATGTTTAATTTTTGAGTGACATATCATGATAGTAAAATAATTTCTCAACTCAAGGAAAATTATTTTGGAATAATAATTTTATCGATTAAGTTTTCTTACCGAGGAATCAATTTCCATTTAACTCAACACATATTGATGATTTTTGGATGGTGTACATTCTCATGATCATGTTATATATAACTCTCTATAATAACATTATTGTTCTATTTCACTTCAATTTTTATTTTTTCATTACCCACAAATAGTCTCCAATTATAAATCCATAATTTTTATTTGTAATCTTCACATTAATATTTCCATATTTTTAAGATGGGGTTTTATTAACCCTTTTTATGATGTGGAATTTACACAAAAGAATTTTAAAATATCAACCTATAATTTTTTATGATTAATTTTCAATTTCAAGGATTAAATTTAATATAGGGGCTGAGATTATTTTACCTAAGTATTTTATGGTATATCTATTTTTAATTAAATTGAATCTCTTTGACAGAATAAGTTGCACAGAACAGCGAGCTTAAATGGACTCCATAATATTATATTTTTAAACTCAATAGTTATAAATTTTATTTTAAATTGGTAAGTATAAATAATATTAAATAAATTGTGAAATATATGTTAATTTCATGTTGAATAAAAATATAATTATTATTATGAAATAAAAACATAATGTTTTATTAAATTCATTTTATTCATCAAATAAATTCTTTGTTCAGAAAGAGATTTGTAATTACTTCTTTGAAAAAATAAATATAATCATTTTTTAACTTTATATAATTTTTATGGATAAAATGAAATTAATTTTTGAAACTAATATATTATAATTAAATTAGGGTGATTTTTTTTGAATTTTCATAAATGGTTAATTTTCCAATGAATATTGAAAAATAGTAGTGTTTATTGAAAACAATATTTTTTTTATAATATAAAATTATATTTTAAATTTGATTTAAATTATTATTATTGGTTTTTTACATTTTATAATATTAAATATATGGTTTTAGAAAATGATTTTATACATTATGTAATTATAGTAAAAGTATATGTTTAAAATGGATTGTTTTTTGAAAAACTAATTTTTGTTATGTTTTACATGAATTATTTTAAATGTATTTCTGAAAATTATGTGATTGAAACTTGTGAATAAGTATTTCATATTTTTAAATATATATGTTCAAATTAATTACTAATATTATTTTTATATTTGGGAATAAAAAAATGTCCAAGGTAAAAAAAAGATTTACAGTAGTTTAGATTAAATAATGAACGAAATAAAATTATAAGAAAAAATCATAAAATAAATAAATAATAAAACAATAAATAGGTGGTTTATGTATTTAATGATCCAAAAAAATACATAAAACATCATTTACAATAAAACGTTATATATAATGACACCAAACGAAGATAACTTTAAATACAAAATAATCATTTCTAAACCAAAAAAATCCACCCCTCCTCAAGTATAAATACCCTCATTTCATAATCAATTGTAAAAACCATATAGCTCAATAACCCCCTTCCCATTTCTCTTCTAAATTTCTTTATCTATGTTCTGGTGTTCCTGGTATTCTAAAAATACAAACCCCAGTCTCCCTAAGAGGAGATCTAAAGGGGGACTCTTTTTGAGAAGGTAATCGTCTTTAATAACCATTTTCATGTATATTTCATCTTAAACATAAACATAATGTGTTATGACAATTTTGGTTTTATAAATATTGTATTATAATTATAATTATATGTCATTATTTTATGGTAAAACCATTTTCCATCTATTCCCCATCCTATGAAAATCGTAACTATCACTCATGTGCACGTGCGACTTACAGTCTCTACACAATAGTGTAATTCATTTGACATCACAAAATTACATAGATGGTTACAATTATGTACATAATGGATTTATAAGAAAATATTTCATGATATTGGTTCCTTAAAATCAATATAACATCTATTTACTTACCATTTCAACCATTTATTAATTATATCATAACACACGCGTACATATGGCTTACCATCTCCACGAAGAGATACGATTCATTTTTTATGTTAGAAAATTAAATATTGAATCTAAAATGTATGTAATGACTAAATATTTTATTAATAACATTAATATAATTTATTATATTTTGTATTTATTTCTTATGCAATAGAACCATGACCTTCATCACAAGATAAGCATGACAAAACAAGTTAATTAACAATAGAAACATTGAAAATACAGAAATATTATTAATTAATGGGAGGTAATATTATATAAGAGGATAATATAATAACTTATAAATATAATTTAGTTTTTTTATTAAATAATAACACGTTTAAAACCATTATACATGATGTATTATTATTATTGAATGAAATCGAACATGAGGTAATGGATCTCCAAACTCAATTTCGATTTATTAGGATATGAATTCTACTACATTGATAATTTCAAGCTAATATTATGGTGTAAATGACCACTAATTATCTTATGTGGTATTTAAAATAATTTTATGTGGATTTATAGTTTATTTTCATAATATATTTATTTTATTAATTATGACATCATTGATTTTATCATTATAAGAGACATCATCTCAATTTCCTTTCTTTGACACATATTTTTCTGTTTTACACTTATAATATTTTAGATTATATATGTCCCATTTGAAATTTTATGTCATAAATTTATTAAATAGAATTAAATTGTAATTTTTTTAAATTTTATTCTTTCATGGGGCATATGATTCAATAGATTAGAATGTTAGAAGGGTTTCTCATCTCACATTTACTTCTATGAGACATATTATTTTTTCACCACATACTTATTTTGTGTGGTATATATAATATTTTTTTATTATATTATTTATCCTGTTATATCTATTTTATTAAAATTTTCATTTTATGATTATTACTTTTATGAGGCTTATGATTAAGAAGTTTCCAATGTGGTAAGAATTTATTTCACAATATCATCATTATTTGAGATTATTTTTTTTTCACTCTTGGGGGAATTATTCAATATTTATATATAAACACAATATATTTTCTTCTTATATATATATTCATGAACTTTTCATGACATTATATAATTTATTACCTCTTTTTTTAAAATTATATATAATTGTGTTAAGAAAACATGAATTTATTTATCTTTTTGGTTTGAAATAGGTGGTCATAAAATCCTTTGTTTCCTATGAATGTTTTCCAAAAGTAGTTTTACTTCTCAAAATGATTTTATCAAAATTATTCCTTATTTTTTACATATGTTTTAGAAAATAATAATAAATCGTATAAAAATCACTATTTGTATTATACTGAAAATGTGAGAGGAATAATTTATTTAATTTGTATGATATGTAAGAAATTTCCAATCTTCATTAACACATAAATTTTTAATGAATATTTAAATCATTTTCAAATCTCATCTTTAAAGATAATTATTTTTTAAATATTTTTTAAAATTTCGTTTTAAAAATACATTTGAATATGAAATGGAAATTTTCCTAATGAATATTTTTAAATAATTTATTAATCATAAATAATAAAAATTTCTTTACTATACTTAATATTGACTAGGAAAATTATGTATTGATATCATCTTTATTATTTATTTTGATTCCTCTTAATCCATTTCATTGTGGATGTTATATTTTTATACCATTAACTATATTACTCAAGATATTTTATGATTATGTTCTTTTTTATCGAGGTAAGTATTAACATTTCATATGTTATATTTTAATAAAAATATTTATGTTGATTATATTTCACCTTTTAATATGAGTAATTCATTTTACATATAAAGTGATTGGTGGAGCCATCTGTGGCCCCTTGATGTATCGGTAAGACATATGTGACAAACTAGTGTTGGTATTGTCTGAGACCTTACGAGTTTATGTATGGTGTCTTGGACAAAGCCTTAACAATAGGTTTATGATGTCCTGTGTTATTCATTTCATCATTACGAGATTATTTATTGATATTTATTGTTTTTATTATATTTTTATAATATCCATTATTATGATACATTCTCAATTGAATATTTATATGTTATTATTTGATAACCATTTATTCAAACCATATTATGCTCAAGATATTTATTAAATGTAATGTGTTTTCATTATTTACCATAACTTATTGTTTATTAATAATATATTCATATATTCTATATTAAGTTTTCCATTAATAATTAATTGTGGTCACCCCTATTTTATGTTAGGTTTTACATCAGGAAATGAGGAAGTTTTTTTATTTATTTTTGGGGTTATGCTTAGGGGAATAATGGTAATCACAAAGGAAACACTTTATGTATTATATGTTTTCATTGTAATTTTAATTTCAATTATATATTTATTTTACCAATAATACAATACTATTCGGTCCTTCGGGAAGTGATTTGATGTATCTTATTCTAATGTAATAAAGTAACCAATGACTTTGGGCTAGTGGGGATAAGGGGTTTCATAATACCCATTTTATATTCAACATATACACCCTAAAATAGATATTAAGTAATTAAATAAGGGTTTATGAGAGTATTTTTCCTTTTAGAAACCTCTAGCAGTCATGTGAGTTGTCTATATTTCAAATTTATATAAATGAACTATACACTACTATCTTTCTCCCAATATAGGATCAAAATTTTCAATGTCTTCAAATAAATAATTATCACCACTTTTATCCCTTCATATAATAAATTTAATATCTATTTTATTTAATAAGAATTCACTATTTTTCTAAAAATTATACTCATTAATGATTATCGTGATATATTTACTCTCAACAATGTTCCGAACCTTTTATTAAGTTATTTTTAGGATCTTCTATTTGAAGAGACCACATGAAAATAATCATTCAACACCCTAATATTCATACCTATAGAGTTATTTCTTTTTCATTAGAACAAATCATTAACATATAAAGATAATAAATTACTTATATATTTGAATTTTCTAATAAAATATCACATATAGTGAATATTCCTCACCAATATATTTGAATTCCCTATTTTGGATAATGTTTGATGCCATTATTTCACTATTCCAAAACATGTCATGTAATTCTTTCTCAATGATCATAATCAAAACCATGTGATTTATTATTTATTTTTTCATGCTAACCATAAAAATTTTCTGAGGTGTTACCACTATATAAGGTGACTTTATATCCCATGATTCATTATGCAGTCTTCTATATTTATATTTATGATCATCATTAAATTATGAGTTTAAAATTTCAATTTTTTTATATAGGAATATTCTCCACTTATTACCAATAACATGTTATGTAATTAAACAATATAAATGTATGAGTTGTAACTATTATCCACTGGAACATGCTATAATCATCAATTTAATGTATAATTATATTTTCCATCAATAATCAATGGTGATATTTTAAGGATGTGGAAAAATACTGGTGTATAGTATTGAAAAATTATACAAGATCGTATCCTATAATATGATTATAATCATTTTACTAATTGTGATAGACCTATATATTAATAATTCATTGGATTTTATTTATAACCACAATACCATTGTATGATGGTGAATATGATATATATCCCTCATTCATGAAACTCATGTCCCACATGATTTTCATTAGTTATGATTTCAGATATGATTCATTAATTGTTTTCATAAACTCATTTATGTTTTCAATGACTATAATATAAATGAGATGTAACATAAGTGTTAAATTATACAACATCATATATAGAAAATTTGAATGAAACACTTTATTCAATGATGAGTGTTCAAGGTTACTATATGAAATTTTCAACCCATCATTATACTGTACCCTTTGATGCATCCATGCTAGCTGAAGGTGCCATTTTTTCGAGTCACTGTTTATCACATCGTGAATTCCATACATTCTTTTTGGTGATACGGAGTAATTATTATATGGTAATGAATACAAGGTTGGTGTACCACATATAAGTTTGATATCCACTTCAAAAATACTATATTTATGATTAAAGGTGATAGTGAGGTTTTAGGTACACTATTATAATTGTCTTATTTGTATTATTTTTCATATAATTTATTGAATATATATTGATGAATTATAGTGTTACATTCCCTAAAAATAGAAATTTGATGGTCTATCTAACCATATTAACAAAATTAAAACTTTATTATTTAATAGATCAATGTGTTTATATTATAGTTTATTGGGGAAAATGTTTTCCAAAATGAATTTCAATTTTATTATAATATATGAGGTGTAGATTTTTCTAATTTTTTTTAGCCATAGGACACAACTGATCTTCATTCTTCTCTCAATGTTGGAGGAGATGCGATAAGGGATTAGTGGATTAGCCTATTGACAACCATTCTTCCATCATCCCCAATATTACAATTTTAATACCTCCCTATGGTGTTGGGATGAGTCCATCTCCTGGAGGTCATTAATCCCCTCCAGGCGTCCAATGAGATCCATCCACATTGATCCATGGAAAACCCACCCATATTAATTTTGGTCAATTGGGTTCGGCATTTCATGCTCCTCCCTTTGTTACATGGGTGTTGGATGGTGACATGAAGGGTAAGGGCATCATTGTTGGGTTTCGGGGGTGATGGACCTTGCTATGCGAATGTTTTGCATTGTGTGGTGAGTGAAACTACAGGGAGAACTATAAAAACACTGTTGGGTTACTATGTAGTAAATTTATCAAAATTAAACATAACATCTGATGTTGGATTACATAGGAAAATACTGCAGTTTTAGGTACACCGCCCCTAGAAGCTCATGTGGTTACACATAATCAGTTTGTAATCCTTATGGGTGAAAATCAGCCAAAATGGAAGAAAAAATGAGAGGGAAATACAGATATTTTCCCAACTATGGTAGATCATTGAAGGTCTTTGGTAGGAATGAGGTGGAACGCATGCTTGGTAGGATGCACATTCACTCCATCAGCCGATAATATGGTCTCATGTGTAAGGATTCAGTTATTAATTCTATGTGGGACTAGGATGTTTCTGAAGGATTGTGTGGGGATGGGTTTTGGGTGTAACATTGGGTTCTCACCCAACCAAAACTTTATTTATGAAAATTTAAAACGATTTATGGTGGTGGAATTAGAGAATGTTTTTTGATTGCATATTGAACACGCAATAACAATGTTAAACGACATGGAAATATATTACCCTTATATCCTAGAAATTAAATTTGTAGATACGAATAATGTAAAATAATTTTTGATATATATATATATATATCATACAAAATAAAAATTATTGATTAACTATGAGTACATAATCAATTAATTTTTTATTATGGTGACTATATTCTTCAAAAAAATATTTTCCTCAAAAATGTTTTCTATTTCATTTTGGTGAGAAACTATCATCATTATTTTTTAAAATTTTACAGAAATTATATGATATTTTTTTTAACTTTTAAAATCTTCATATCAAAATTAATAGTCTGAGAAATTTTTGGTATTTTTCAAAAATATTTATATTTTCATGAATAGTGAAAATACTTATTTTTTATAACAATCATTTCATTTTTTAAAAATTAATTATATTAAAGTAACCAATATGAATGGAATATTTTTTCATGAAACTAATGTATTATTTCGTTTTATCTCTTAAATGTAATTATGTTTTATTAATATTTATATTTTATTTTATTATAAGTTTATTTTAGATTTTGAAAATGATATTTTTCTCAAACTGTTTTAAAATTCAATATATTATTCTAATTTAATTAATTGAAAACACATAATAATGAATTATTTAAATTATTTATATAGATTATATATGTAAAAATTTGATGTGGGATTCATAAAATGATTATTACTATTCATGTATTTAAAATAGTATCATATATTTTTTGAGAAATACAATTATTGAAAACATACTTTTTTGTCTCATATTGGGGTTTAATTTTAAATCACAATTTACCTCATATATGATTTCAATTATTTATAATTGATTCCATAATTGGAATATACATTATTTATATTACCTAATATGTTAAAAATAAATTATTACCATAATTAATAGTAAAAATAGTCAAAAATGATTACCACAGTTAAGGTAAAAACGTTTTTACAGAGGGTTAAACAAAAGATATATGCATTAAAATGTCCTAAAAACTTATATATAATATATTTTATTAAACTATTTAGGCCATATATTGTATAAGGATTGATATTGGTTTATTTTTGGGCCTTGTGGAATGTGGAAAACATGGGTAAAACTTATTTTTTTGAAAAATAATCATGTGTGACACTCACCTAACTTATAAAAGGCCACCCCATATACTCTATTATACACACCTCAACATCCATTAATCTGGCCAAAAACATGTCCAATATATTCCTCAATTCCCTAAACACTACCTAGATGTCACGAATTGTCCCCTAGGGCCTTTTCCGTGACTATCCCAAGTCTGCCTTCCATAGGCGAGGGGATAGAGAGTAACACGAGAAAGGTATATCCCAAAAAAGGGAAGTCATTTCCTTTAAACCAATACACACACATGTCCAACCACATCCCAACAAACTAAAATGGGTAAATATTATAAGACTAAAACAAAGATGATTGCATCTACAAGTGAAAGTAAGTGGGCCAGAATACAAACCCAACAAGGAACATTAAATAGAAAAGTACAAAAAGGAAACTTTGATGGCCATCTACAGAAATCCCCTCCTGATCGTGAGAGTGGCGAAGTTAATGGAATATGAAGTAGTATGTCCTACCCACTGAGTCCTACTGGGCCCCACTTAGTCCTAGGACACCAAATCCATCTTCGTAGCATCATTCACTATCGTCCCACTGAGTACCTCTGTCAAAATGTTGATCACCTTCACCAGAAACAACATGTGCAGGCGAAGCCCATGTAGGGGTGAATAAAAAAATACTCAGTAGGGACACCAATAACCCTGAAGGCCTCCCAGTAATCCCAAATGTAATACACCACAATGAAAATGAAACATAGTTAATACCCCCAAGAAAGACCTCAACCACATAACACAAATCAAAAGACGCAGTTCACACTAGTTATATTCTAGCATAGTTATATAAGCGTCATATGTCACATCGTCGAACTCCTTAGCTGTCATAGAAATCCTCCTCAATCAAGTAACGTGGGTCTTTTAGGTCACAGAGAGAAACTTACCACTATATTTGTAATATTTTGGTACTCATCCCTAATGAGTAATATTGGTAGGTCGGGTCACATAGAGGTTGACCCCACTATGGTTTTACCAGGTCACATAGAACCGCTTCCCACCATGGAAGAAGTAAGGTACTACACTTTTCTAGTACCAAATTCCTATCAGGTTACATAGATATTCTCCACACCATGGGCCTCCCATTTAACATAGAGTGGCTTCCAACTTGGCTGTTGTCGCGAAGACTTTAGGTGTCAGCCAACGACATGGATCAATATGTAGAGTGCTTGGGATAAGCGTTCCTCAAGAAATTCGTCACATCTATTCATCCATGAAGGTTATAAAAAGCATTACAATGTATCTGCAACATTAGGATGGTCCTAATGCTGCATTAACCTAATCAATCTGACTCACAGTTTGCATGATACGATTGTTTTAGTAACTAGGAGACTAGTTGTGATGGGGTCGGATCTGACTCAGTCAGAACATCCTGACCCACCTAACCCGGGGGTGCCACAGACTCCAGTTTAATTTGATAGTCTTGTCCTGAACTAGTTTTGGTTTGGGTAAGTCTGGTCTTGTTGGGATTGTGTTCCATGCCCAATAGGCCTCGCTAGACCCATCCCGGTTTAGCCGAGGGTCTAGCCCATTTGTTTGCCCGGTGACCCGGTCCAGTTTGCCAGACCCTAAGGGCGTGGGTCTGGCCTTCCGGTGTAGGTCTGGCCCACTGAGTGTGGGTCTAGAATGCCGGCGCGGGTTCTCCCCCTACCTCCAATGAGGGTCTAGCTCGACCCACTAGGGGCTCAGCCGACCAGCTGGGGACCAACCTCTACAGCGGTTGGTGGTGCAATGCCTTTCTGGGACGTGGCGTCTAGCCGTGTTCAGCCCCTCAACCCTATGGGGTGTCGCGGGGCCTTCACCTCTAGCTGTGGTTGATAGAATTTGTCTCCTCCAGTTATCTAGGTGGTCTGGTCGTGGGTCACCTATCCACTCAGTACCCCACCTAGCACTGCATCTTGCCATGCCGCGACCTGATGGCCACAGTCTCTTGCTGTCGCGACGCCCCGACGAGGTCATCGCTCCTCCCAGATGATGTCGGGTTCAGTAGACCTCCATCCAGCATACTGCCATGTGGCTGGCAGGGTCCGCTGGGTGCAGCTGCCACACGTGGCGGAAAATCCTTCAGCGGACCACCGAATTCACACCGGTGCTCTGTTCATCACAATGGCTTATTTAATGGCCTTTAGAGATTTTCTTCTTCACTACTAATGCCTTAAATCAATCTTAACATCATATTAAGAATGAAACCACAATGAAAGCATGACCAGAGGTTCTTGGGCCTTGTTCGTGTTGATCTAGGCTCTCCGCATTAGAGGTTTAAAAAAGAGGTCAGTTTGGAAATTTGAAGCTCAACCGTTTGGGACATATTTGAATCCTGGATAACAAAAACCCCATGTAAAGCCACCCCCCAACATAAATGTAAAGATAACAGATCAACTTGTTCATTATTTGAGCGGTGTTCATTGTTTCCAAAAAATATAGGATTGGGTAAGAACATTGAAATAAAACTAAAACCCCTACCTTATTGACGTTCGAAGGTGATGAATTCATCCTTGGGAGTTCATGGTGTCGATGTCATCACTTCCGAATCTATTCATTGTTCTGCGTCAAAGATGATGAAGATCTTCTAGAATTCATCATTATTCATTGGAGAGGAGATTCACCAGAGTTTCATTATAGAATCCTCCATGTTTTAATTCACAAACTCCACACGTTGGATTATTAAAAGAAAACAAAAAGCATAGTGATGTTCCACCCATTAATGGAGCTCACTAAATTATCCACATTTAATGGGTAATTAAGATTACAGTGTCTCAGTTTAAAATGATCCATTATTTATCCTCCATTAATTTGCCTCATTCCCACCACATCATTTCACCGCTGCATCACCGTCTACCACTCAACAATGAGAAAGAAAAGAAATAAAATAATTATTTTAAATTATTTTATTATTTTCCTAAAAAAGTATGAAAAATAAATTTTCCTCCCCACCCTTTCTGGCTGATGTTATGTTAATTAAATGAAAATCATACTGTTCTGAGTTGAATGATGCCATCATATTTTTGATCCTAGAACCTGTTCAAATGTAAAAAAACATGCTCCCATCTTTACTAAACTTACCTAAAAGAAATTCAAAAAAATATACTTCCACCCTCAACCAGTGTCGGTTGAGGTTAGGATTTTCCTAATGGGAACCCACCATCCAGAGCTCAAAAGTTCTCTCATATTTCAAATTTGAGTTGCCATTTTGGATTAATAAGGATTTGAAAATAAAATAATTGTTACTTAATTTTTTTATTTATGGCCAAAAACCAACTCCCAATGTTGGCATGTGCAGGATAATATTAGGATCTTCTTAAGGAAAGCATACCCTCCTGAGCTCAATCGTGGTTTGGGATTTTTAATATGAGTCACCATTCGTGAGTTATAATAATTTGAAAAATATAATATTCATATTTTATTATTTTATTTACATTTAACCCATTTCTAGGTTTTATCACCAGAGGCTTTCCCCGACTAAACATAAGTCCCACATAGGGTAAACCTGCCATCCTGAATGAAATAATGACCTAAGATTTTGGATTCGGGCACCCGTTTAAAATTTAATCTACTTTTTTAGGAAAATCACTCACACAAGGTATTTAATGGTTAACAATTTTCGGCAGATCATTTCATGAACTCCGTGCCTCGGAATCACATGTCGTCTTAGTGCATGGTATCTAAATAATTCCATACAATAAACGAATTTACAAAGATTTTCATAGACATTACATTATCCCCACCTTAGGGATTTATGTCCCTAAAATTCAAAACAAAACTAATCAAAATGGTATTGGTACTGATTATGAATCTGATCCTCCCACTCCCATGTGCTCTACATGAGATTCCTGTGCTGCCCCTGAACTCATAGTAGATGAATTGATATCCCACATAGGAACCACTCCGATCGATCCTTTATCTCAACCAGAAACTCTACAAACATCGCCCCATATTCAATGTCTATCTCACCCCAGTTGATGATGTGCAATGGATCATGAACATTTATCCCCAGCTATGACACATTGAAAACATTATGTCCCTGATGTATCTATGGGGGAAGAGATAAGAAGTAAACTATCTCGCCACCTCTACATAGGATCTGAAATGGTTTGATGAATCTCATAGATATATTGTCGCCCAAGCCACATCTCCCAATTCCTCATCGGGATGAGACCTGAAAAAAACATGGTATCCATCCTCAAACTCTAATGGTATTCATCTTTTGTTGGAATACGACTTATATCTACTTTGTGTAGTCCTAATCCGCTCCTCGATGACTAGCACCTTCTCGGTGGTAGCCCATACAAACATCGGACCCATGAGTGCCAACTCCCATGGGTATGTATAGCATATGGTTGTTCTACAAAGTCACCGATACAAGGCCTCAAACGGTGCCATGCTAATGGTGGAGTGATAAATGGTTTTTTATACAAAATCCACCAAAGGTAGGTGGGCCTACCAACTGTAACCAATGTAATGGAAGCAAGAACGATGAATGTCCTCCATGGTCTACATGTTTCTCTCTTTCTCACCATTTTTATGGGGATGAAATGTTGTTCATAAGTGCAGTTGAGTCCCAAATGCCTCTTGTAATCCCTTCCACAACTAGTATGTAAAGTGTGCATCACGGTCTGAAACAATCATCTATGTCACTCCGTGGAGACGCACTATCTCTTAGACATAGAGGTGTCCAAATCCCTCTACCTGTCCCTTTTCCCAGAGTGGAATCATATGAGACTGCATGGTTACTCGATCAATGATCACCCAGAATGAATCACGATCTTTTGATTTATGGGGTAAACCTATCACAAATTCAATCGATATATAGTCCAATTTCCACTCTAGTACATCGAGTGGTTGGGCCAAGCCAATTGGAACCTGATGACCGGCCTTCACTTGATGGCAAGTGAGGCATCATGATATAAACTTGACCACCACTTTCTTCATCCCAGGAAACCAGTACTGACATTAGTGTTTCTAGTACATCGTTTCCACTCCAGGATGTACTGCCAAAGGGGATATATGGAACTCCCACAAAAATTCATCTCGTAATTTCACTTTCACTACAGTGTGTACTCTACAAAAGATGATGTGCTCCCCACCAATCTAAAATACATTAAGATATCATCCTAAGGATAACTAAGTACATTAGGACTCGCAGAAAACACCCACCAGTTATGCCTCCCAAAAACACTGATGGAGTGGGGGAGTGATATTCATATACTAGAGGTAAGCTACTCCATTATTATCCATGACCGATATATGCATTGTGTCAAGATACTTCATTGATACACTTAGAGGCTGTAAACTAGACCTCTTGCTAAGCACATCATCCCCTATGTTCCCTTTCATATGAGAATAGACTATATCAAAGTAATAGTCACAGAGGAACTCCTACTAGTCCTGCTGTCTCAACTTTTGAGATGCCTATGCGAACCTTTCCAGCCATACAAAAGGCTACCCCCTTTAACCGATTAATGTGCCCATCGACCCTTTGGTATTGGGTACTAATTCTCCATAACCACTTGGTTAAAGTGCCAGTAATCCATACATAACCATGAGAACATGGTCTTACTAATTACATCCTCTACAAGTCCCCCAATTGTAATCTTAGCTCTTAGAGTTCCGTAGGAGCCATCCCATATTTAAATGTATACATCAATACCATCCCTGGGTACAGGTCAATGTAAATGTTTAACTCTCTATGAGGAGATAGTCCCAAAACATCCTCATGAAAAACAACCTCATACTCATCCTCTACTATAGGAATGACCAGACTCCTATCATCCACTACAATAAGGGTGAGACTAGACATATACTGAGTGATCGGCCACACCCTCCTTTGAGGAATTTAATCCTACACTACAAGGGTTTCTTTCAGGCCGGTGAATTAAAACTTTGTCCTATCTCAGCGGACATACCGCTCTGTAAGCCTAAAACAATCGATCTAAGAATGGATGATTGATAACCCGTCCATACCAAAAATGAAATCATACGGCCTCGACGCCACTACATGGAGATCCTAGCTGAAGATCTCACCTCCTAGAGTAAGCTCACACTGCCATCACTAGTGTGTAATCCTCGAACCGTCTCCCGCAAGGCTATCTTGACGCATGGATCGGGAAAACAGCTCCACTAGAATCTCCATGCTACGAATGGGATACATGTAAATGATGAAGTGGATAAAAATTGTTTCATTAAGAACATAAAATAGGGTGGAGAAGACACAGTTTGTACCTAAGATCATCTATGGAGTGCTGTAGTCATAATCCTCTGATGCCTGGAGCTATTCTCGCCCTTTCCTGCCTGCTCCATGAGGTTGGGGTGAACCATTTGGGGGTGGTAGAGGTAACACCTCAAACATTCATACACCGCATTCCACTCAGCCAGCTCCCCTAACATGTCTGCTTCACTACGGATCTCCTCGTTCAAACCGATGTCCGTGACACAGCAGCCCCTTCACCCTCTCCCGGTCCCCTGTATATCAGGTTTGGTAATACAAATTAATGTGTCCTTTCCTATCACAAGAGAACCACTATCGGGCATCCTGATAACTCCCCTTTGACTAGGAGCCCCACACTACCGACCCTAAGCCTTGGGGTCGGCCTCAGAATGGCAGTGCCCTCTTGGGATCAAGTGTCTATTGTCTGCTACCGACAAAAGACTCTGTTTCCAGTGGTCTGCTGGAAGCTCTTGCCATCGGTGCTAGATCTTGCAAGAATCTCTCCACAAGAAGGGATCTCTCTAGTTCCCCGAACTCGGTAGGGATGTTGAGAGACAAAACTGATGCCCTGATCTCCCAACCGAGTCCCTGCTCAAAGGCATGTGACTTGAATAAAGGGTCTTGTACCATGTCTATAGAGTAGCAAGATAGCTCGGTGAACCTCACAGAGTACCCATATACCATCATGCTAAAACTACTTATGATGAAGCAACTCATGAATGAACACTTCTCAAAATTTCATAGGAAAAAACTCCACTCTGAACAACTGCTTGATGTCTGTCTTGGTAAGGTTCATCTTGTCGTGCATTTATGTGATCAAGCTCCATGTCTCCCTAACAAACCCTGCAGATGGCTTGATGCTAATATCAACATCTATTCAGGCGGTGTCCTCACTAAGAAGATGACCCATGACACAACATCTAGCCATTCCTCAGTGACCTGAGGATCTGTCTCCCCCCAGATCCTCAGAGGTCTCTATCCCATAAACTCGTGCAAGGCACTAAGCCAAAAAACTTCCTCTACCAGAACCAGAAGTAGTAGATACTGACCATTGGGTAATGGTGGCTCTGGTGCACCACTCAGTGGGGAAATCTCAAGCATAGGTCTATAAACAAACTCCTCGTAACTAGGAAAATAATCTTCATGACCTCGTATCCAGATCCTGGAACATCGTCCTCATAGAGGCATCCCAAGAGAGATCAAGATGTACCACAGTCAGAAGGTTATACCTTGTGATTTGAATCATATTAAAAAGAATATAAGGAGACACTTATGAAACCAATGTTTTAATTTATTGACCTGAAAAGTAAAATTCAAGGTCCTAGTTTGTGGAAACGTTGGCTACCACAACAACACTAGACTCCTTGAATCTGAAAGTCAGAATCGCAACACATAACACTGCTTTCCCAAAACAAAACACAAACTCTCAGTTTTTCTTGTAGGACTGACATCTCTCTAATACCACTTTTTCATGACCCATCCCCCTGAGATCGTTCTATGACTACCCCAAGAAGGCCTTCCATAGGTCAGGGGATGATGACTAGCACCGGAAAAGAATATCTCAAAAAGCGATGCAATTTCCTTTAAACCTATACAGACACACACACAACCAACCACATCCCAACACACTAAATCGGGGAACAACTATAATACTGAAAAAATTGAGATCATGTAAAAGTGAAATTAAGTGGACCAAAATACAATCCCAACAAGGAACTCAAAAAGGCAATGTGAAAAAAGGAAACTATGTTGACCATCCACGGAAATTCCCACCTGATCATGACAGTACTGAAGCTACTGGAAGATGAAGTATTATGTCTTGCATGTTCTATCCTATTGGGACCTACATGATCCTCGGCCACCATGTACGCCATCATAGCATCATTTAGTCTCGTCCCCCTGAGTACATCTGTCGAAATGTCGATCTTACGCAACAGAAAAAACATGTGCGGGTGAAGACCGTGTAGGGGTGAGTATAACATTACTCAATAAGGACTCCAAGAACCCCGAAGGTCTCTCAGTAATACATTAAAGAAAACACCACAATTAAATTACCATAGAAGTAATACCACTAAGCAAGACCACAACCACATAGCATGACGAAAAATATATATCTCACATAAGGTATATTCTTTGGTAGTGATAGTATCATCGTCAGTCACTTCGTCAAAATCCTCAGCTGCTGGAGAACTCCTCCTCCATCGAGTATAGTGAGACTACCAGGTCAAACAGAGCTGCTTCCCACAAAACATGGACTATTGTGGTACTCATCCTTGATGAGTACCATGGGTATGAAAGGTCACACACAGCTTCTCCCCACTATGGGCCTGCTAGGTCACACAGAGCCGCTTCCCACCTTGGTTGTACTAAGGTACTCTTGCTTTCGAGTTCCAATGTTCTTTCGGGTTAGACATATCCTCTCCTAATAGTGGGCCTACTTGGTTACATAGATCTGCTTTCCAATGGTCCGTCATCGAGAGGTCTTTATGTCATAACCAACCGTAGGTTTCCATAAGTACCGCGGTTAGGAGAAACGATTCTCAGGCCACTCTACCAACCTCTCCATTCATGAAAGTCAACACAAAGCACTCCAAATGATCCATCCCATCAAGATGGTCCCAACACCGCCAAACGAACATCAATAAGATACATGATTTGAAATATACATACATTTTAGTAACCAGCATCCGGTTGTGACGGGGTCTTGCCTAACCCGACAAACCTATCCTGGGGGTGCCACATACAACAATTTAACTAGAAGGACTAGACATAACCTAGTTGGTGTCAGGGATAGTTTGGTCCGACTTGGCTAGTGGGCCATGACCAATAGGCCTCGATTGACCCATCCCGGTTTGGTCACGGGTCCATCATGTCGGGTCGCCCGAAGACACTGTCTGGTCCGGCCAGGCCTGATGGGGACTCATTCTTCTAGCTGGGGACTGGCCACATGAGTTGTCAGTGGTCCACCGCCCAGTCGGGACACAACGTCCAGCAGTGTCTGTCCTGCTCTACCCTATGGGACTCCGTATGGACTCCCCCTCTTTTTTCGGTAAATGGATTGTGTCTCCTATATCTAGCTTGGTGGCTTGGTTATGGGATACCCCTCTATCTGGCACCTCGCCTAGAGCTGCATCCTCTACCACCACGGCTTGATGGTAGTGGTCTCCAGCCACCACAGCACTCCGACGGGGAATGTCGCTCCACTCGTCCGTCATCATGTCCTACGGCCCTCCATCCCACTGACCAGAATGCAGATAATAGATAAACCTTTTAGTTGGATAACAAAAACCCCAAATAATGACACCGTACCACAGAAACGTATGGATAATAGATAAACCTTTTAGTTTGATGATATGCGTTATTCATTTCTTAGAATAAAAGAACTGGGAAGATATTTGAAATAAAACTCAAATCCCTATTTATTTGATGTTCTATGCCAAATCATTCGTCCCTAGGAGTCTAAGGCTTCAACGTCGTCACTTCCAGCTCTGTTCTTCGAGGTCAATCGAAGATGATAGAGATCCATGAGTGTTCTTCATTCTTCATTGGGGAGGATATTTCCCGGATATTCTTTTGAGAATCCTCCATGTTTTAATTCCAAAACATCACACATTGGATTAGTAAAAGAAAACAAAAAGTGCAGCAATGTTGCGCCGATTAATGATTCCCCTTAAATTAGCCACATTTGAAAATACACATTTAATGGGTCATTATGATGATAGTGTTGCAGTTTCAAACAAGCTATTATTTCCCCTTCTATAATCAACCTAATTGACGCCTTGACGCCACACTACAACTGTCACGACCCGTCCTCGGGGCCCATGCCGTGATTACCCCAAGCCTGACTTCCATAGGCCAGGGGCTAGCGACTAGCACCAATGGCGTAAATCCCGATAACTGGGAAGACATTACCTTTATAAGAGTAACAAAACACCACATAGTACAAGAGGAAGTAAAACAATAAGTAAAAAAAGGATGTTCTGAAAAGTAAATGGGCTAGAATACAAACCCAAATGTAAATTACAAGGAAAAAGATAAAACAGTCGGAAGGTGAAAAGAAGCTCCTGGATCATCCACTAAGGATCCTAACTAAAGGGTAGGTACAGATAGCGCAGCTCCTGGATCATCCAACACATATCCTACATGAAGGGTAGGTACAGATAGCCTCCACAATGCTCTTTCCCATCAACCTCCTCTGAGTGTCGTCTCATCGTGAAGTCCACCACCGGATACCATCCAGTCCTCGAACACTCGGCCTCTATCTGCGCTGCCCCTCATCTGCAACCAACACAACGAGGTGCGGGCATAGCCCGTGCAGGGGTGAGTATGACGATACTCAGTAGGGACTCTGAGACCCTCAAGGTCTCACTAAATCCATCCAGGATAGCCACAATTAAGATCTCAATAGATAACCTCTACTTAGGTATATGCCCATACATATACCCATGTTATCAAGTAACCCATCTCAATCATGAGGAAACAAAAAGATTATGAAATCATCGGATAAACACTACCCAGGTATATGCCCATACATATACCTAAGTTATCAAGTGACCCATCTAAATCATGATGTAAACACAAAGGTCATAGACTCAACTCAACTAGGATCTTATTCATGATGTCGAAACCATGGCTGCTGGAGAACTCCTCCTCTCTCGAGTACAGTGGGCCTGCCGCTACAACCAAGCGTGCCCCACTAACCTTGGACTGCTGTATTACTCCACCTATCGAGTATTATGGGCCTGCTGCTACAACAAAGCACTTCCCACCATGGGTCTGCCGCTACAACCAAGCGCTCCCACTCATAGGCTCCAGAGGCACTCCTTCTATTGAGTACTGCGGGACTTCCACTACAACCAAGCACTCCCCCTCATAGCCTACAGAGGTACTCCTTCTGTTGAGTACTATGGGTCTACCACTACTACCAAGCGCACCTCCGCCGTGGGTCTACTGCTACAACCACGCACTCCCCACTAGGCTATCCGAAACACACCGAGTCAATAGATCAGTAGTCGTCAAGTCTCAACTAGCTACTAGGTCTATGCACTCTGCTAGCTCGTCAATGGGAGGGTCCGATCCACGAGCTACGGGTCGATACTCTAAGAATCACAAAGTTCCATGAAAAAGTATCTCAACGTACCGCCTCGTCATATGGGTCTCAACGCAATAGATGGCGCGTCAGTCGGATGCCTGGTCTGTGAGTTACAAGCCTTTTCGTCCCAGGGGCCCGGTTGGTTTCGTATGCGAACCAACCCGGCTGTATCTCGACTATACCCCGAACTCTCATAGGTTATGATTATAGGGACCGTTTCTCAACGTGATTTCCAATGTCGCTAACGGTTCATCAAACGGACGTTCGGTCTGAAAGTTATCAGCGTTTTCGCTCCGAGGGCCCGGTTGGTTTCGTATCCGAACCAACCCGGCCTTACACAAAGTTCTCTGAAACCTTGAGTGTAATATATTGAAACTACCGTCTCGATCCAAGGTTCACATCGCAACTGACGGTGCATCGATCGGGGGTCCATATCCCATGATATGGGCCTTTGAACGAGAACTGCTCGAGAATAGGGGGTTTGGGCCTGGACCGACCCTGCCCGAGACCCCCTGGGATGGCCCGAACCAGGTCGACCCAAACCGGGTCCGGGTCTAGCCCAATAAGGCGCGGCCCAGCCCGGTGGGCGCATCCCTGCCCGGCCGGTTGTCCTGCTGCGTTGGCGCGGTCGCGTGGCCGCTCGGGTGTCCGGATGAGCGGAACAGGGGGTGTGGTCGCCACCTTGAAGGAAACTGCGGCCCTTGTGTGGGGGCCGCTCTTGGTAAACATATGCGTCCAAGCGCCGCGTCCCTGCCTCCTCAGTCCCGCACGGTCGAGGGACCTGCAGCCTGCCGCCGCGACGGCCTTTCCCGGTGGTCCGTTTTGCCTGCCGTCCTCGCTAGTAGTCCTCCCGAGACCATCTCTTCACTTCCAAGACCTCAAAATTCCCTTGCGGCCTGCTTCGTCATCACCCACCGATCCACACACCAAGAACGAAGAAACGGTGGGTTCAGACTTGTTCGTTGGTCTTCACCCACCGCGTTAGTGGTTTAAATGGCTTCTGAAAAATTTTAAACACAAGACAAGGATATAAATCACATAGATTTAACTGAACCAAAACCCATACTTCAATTTTTTTTGAGCGAGGGTTCATCGCGGAATTTCACATGGCGGAAAGGGGATTGTCGCATCGCGGAGAAAGGATTCGTCGGCATCGCGTCGTCGCTCTCTGAGGATCCGGCTTCCTTGTGAACCTACGTTGAAGGTCGGCGTTCTTCGCGTTCTTCGCGTTATTCGTGTTCATTGCGTTCTTTGTCGAGGAAGGAGTGTTTCACGACATGTGTGATTTCTCCCAAACCCTCTCGCACAAAAAACCTATAATAAAATAAGACTTGTCTTATTTTATTAACACACAAGGAAACGTTTTTGAAATTAAAAAATTGAAACCATCAATTAAATGAATTAATAGAAATGTTTAAACCGCTAAATTAAAAGAGGTGTTTCATAACAGATAAACGAAAGGGTTGACTTCCAATTAATGGGGGTGCAGGTGTGTTACCTTATTTAAGGAGGGGGTTTAGGAATAAAAGAAATGGTGGGGCTCGTGTGGGTCCCACCTCCAAAATATCCTACCTAGTGGGTAGAATATTGTGGGTCCCTCTCCAATCACTTGGCTAGGGTTAAACAACTTCAAGTAAAAATAAAAACTGGTCGCACCATTTTTATTTTAATCCTTTACTTAACCCAAAAATTTAAAAAAAACCACACCTGAGAAAACACAACTCCGGAAAAAGTTTTTTCTAAGCAATTATCGGCACTGCGATTCCATTAGTGACCTAAGAATTCTATTCCGAGCACCGGTTCAAAAGATAGAAAAAAAACCCGCTCGTTCGTTCACTGAACGTACCCGATCTAACCTTCAGAAAATGATTCTGGTCACACCGGGCCTCAGAATCAGGTGCTGTCAAAAACTGCGTACTCATAAAAACCCAAAAAAAATTAAGAAAAAAAATTCACTTGAAAATTCCGAGTCTTTACATTACTCCCACCTCATGGATTTACATCCCCATAATTATTTATCACAAACTAGGCATACAAAAGCGGTACTGGGCAAGCATATGCGCCTTCCACTCCCATGTGCTCACCTGGAGGTTCCCGTACTGCCAGTGAAAGCGCACCCGAGGAATCGACCCGTCCTCGTTGGATCCGCTCCTATCGTTCCTCGATCCCCAATGGAACCTCCATGAGGGTCACTCCATCGCCCAAGTCCAGCTCCTCATGGTTGATGAAATGTGAAGGGTCAAGCTTATATCTCCTCAGTTGAGATACATGGAAGTCTTCGTGCACCTGGTGCAACTGAGTTGGGTGGGTCAAGCGGTAACCACCTCACCTACCCTACTGAGGACCTAGAAAGGTCCGTTGAACCTTAGAGATAACTTTTCGCCTTGGCCACATCTCCGTAACTCACGTCGAGGTGAGACCCGTACGGAAACGTGGTCGTCATCCTCAAACACTAGTGGACTCCACCTCCTATCAGCACTAGACTTTTGCCAGCACTGAGCTGTCCTCATCTGCTCTTGGATGACATGGACCTTTCTGGACCTACCAGAGCTGCTGATATTTCTTATTTGCTGATAAAAGAAATTCGGTCTCATCCCGTGGATGAACCACGTTCATCGCCTAATACAGTCAATCCCGACATGGATGATACTAACCCATACCAAGGATGACGTCGTAAGACCTCGACGCTACTACCAAGAGATGCAACCATTACTCTCGCCTCCAAGGGTTGAGTCACAATGTTGGCATCAGTGTGTGGTCATTGGGTCTCCTCTAGTTGGTATCTCAAAGTGATGGTCAACTCAATAGTTTTTAAACCGGAACCTCTTAGTAACAACATAAGGAGAGGATAAGAAGGTAAACGCCACGAGAAAGGTGTCTTTAATCACTGCAACCCAAAGTACAAAGACACAGAGCATTTACAAAAAAACATCAACAAATCTAGAAGCAACATGAAAAAAATTCTCTAGGTCTGAAGCTAGTCCCGCTCCTGTCCATATTCTCCCAGAGCTCCATGATCGTAGGCCTCAGATGTCTGACGCTAAGCTCTCCCATATCGACCTGTTCCCTGCGGTCGGGGGTGGACCTCCTAGTGGTGGTTGTGGAAAAACCTCGAAGCATCGTCCACCTCCAGCAGCACGACCAGCTCCCCTGCCTCGGTCTCCCGCTCCTTGTGGTCCGCCTCGATCGAACCTCTGCCTCTACCTAGGAGGTCCTTCGTTCATCTTCTGGTCATATGTATGGCGGGTCGGACAGTCACGAGCCATGTGACCAACCCTACCGCAGGAGTAACACTGTCCGCTCATGGTAAGTCGTTGTCCACCCTGGGTGCCTCACACAAACGATCCAGTGTCATGCAGTCGACCACCTATAGATCTAGTCCTCTTAGACCTCTGCGTCATCCATCTACTGCCCGTTGCAGAAGCCTCTACCGCATGCCGGCTAGTGGTGGGTCCTGCTGCTGGAGACTGCTCAGCAAGGAAAAACTCTACTAAGAGGGCTCACTCTAACACCCCTGTCTGGATCTGAATGTTGTGAGAAACAACTGATGCTCCGATCTCTCGCCTGAGCCCCTGCTCAAAGGTTCGGGCCCGGAAGAATGGGTCCCAGACTATGTTCGTTGAATAGCGCGAGAGATCGGTAAACCAGGCCGCGTATTGGGCTACTGTCATGCTGCCCTGATGTAGCTGTAGTAGCTCTTGGATGCGCACCGCACAGAGGGTGGTTGGGACGAACTCTGAGTGGAAGATTCTCTTATTGTCTATCCAAAGGAGAGATTCCTCATCGTGCACCGGGATCATGAATCTCCACCATATGCCTGCTTCCGCATGCAGGAGGCTCGCTACAAGGACCACCATGAGGTCAGCCGGTGTCCCCACTAACCAGAAAACTCGCACAACTGCCTCCAGCCAATCCTCAGCTGCATGAGGGTCCATCTCCCCACAGAACCTGGGCGGTCCCTAATGCTGAAACTCGTGCAGTGCACTATGGCGATGTGCACCGTCAGTGGATGGGGCTGGTAGCATTGGTGGCTCGGCGGGTAGAGGTATCGCCGATGCCTGTGCTGTCAAAGGGCCCTGTACCGAGGCCTCGTCGCTCGGTGTGCTGTCGTCCCACATAATGCTTGGAACCCTAGCTGGCTGCCGTTGTGGGGCCATCTTGAAAATAAACAGGTGTGCCACGGTTAATACAGATTACCTGGTGAGATGACACAAATTAATCCCAAATAAAACTTTTAAAACACACATGTAATCAATGTTTTCATGTATTGAGTCAGAAATTAGAAGTCTGGGTACTGGTGTACGGATACGTCGGCCTCTGCACCGACACTGGACTACCTGGACTGATAACCACACTCAATACCCTTAACAGTATTGATTCACATAGAAGAAGGATCAGAGTCCTGAGTTCTACGGTAGAACTGAACTCCTCGGATACCAATTTGTTACGAACCGTCCTCGGGCTTGTTCCATGACTACCGCAAGCCCGCCAACCATAGGCTAGGGGATGGCGACTTGCACAAAAGGCGTAAATCCCGATAACTGGGAAAGCATTGCTTTTATAAAAGTAACAAAACACCACATAGTACAAGAGGAAGTAAAACACTAAGTACAAAAAGGAGGTGCTGAAATGTAAATGGGCCTGAATACAAACCCAACTGTAAAGTACGAGGAAAAAAGATAAAATAGTTGGAAGGTGATAAGCAGCTCCTGGATCGTCCACCAAGGATCCTACATGAAGGGTAGGTCCAGATAGCGCAGCTCCTGGATCATCCAACATGGATCCTACCTGAAGGGTAGGTACAGATAGTCTCCACAGCGCTCTTTCCCATCAACCTCCTGCATGTTTCGTCTCGTCGTGAAGTCTACCACCAGATACCGTCCAGTCCATGAACACTTGGCCTCTTTCTGCGCTGCCCGTCGTCAACAACCAACACAATGAGGTGCGGGCATAGCCCGTTTAGGGGTGAGTATAATGATACTTAGTAGGGACCCTGAGACCCTCATGGTCTCACTAAATCCAATAAGGATAACCACAAAGAAGATCTCAATAGATAACCACTACATAGATATATGCCCATACATATACACAAGTTATCACGTAACCCATCTCAATCAAGTGTAAACACAAAGATTATGAAATCAACGGATAACGACTACCCATGTATATGCCCATACATATACCTACATTATCAAGTGACCCATCAAAATAATGAATTAAACACAAAGGTCATAGACTCAACTCAACTAGGATCTTATTCATGATGTCGAAACCACGACTGATAGAGAACTCCTCCTCTGTCGAGTACAGTGGGCCTGATTCTACAACCAAGAGCACCACACTAATCTTGGACTGTTGTAGTACTCCACCTGTCGAGTACTGTGGGCCTGATGCTACAACCAAGTGCTTCCCACCATGGGTCTGCTGCTACAACCAAGCGATCCCCCTCATAGGCTCTAGAGGTACTCCTTCTTTTGAGTACCGTGGGTCTGATGCTACAACCAAGCGCTCCTCCACTGTGGGTCTTCCGCTACAACCAAGCGCTCCCCCTCATAGCATGTAGAGGTACTATTTCTGTTGAGTACCACGGGTCTACCACAACTACCAAGAGCTCCTCCTCCGTGGGTCTGCCACTACAACCAAGCACTACCCACATGGTTATCCGAAACACACAGAGTTGATAGATCAGTAGTAGTCAAGCCTCAGCCAGCTACTAGGTCCCTGCACTCTGCTAGTTCGTCACAGGGATGGTCTGCTCCATGAGCTACTGGTCAATTCTCCAATTATCAAAAAGTTTCACGAAGAATTATATAAATGTATCGACTCATCATAGGGGTCTCAACGCAACAGACGGCGCGTCAGTCGGATTCCCGATCTGTGAGTTACTAGCCTTTTCATCCGAGGGGCCCGGTTGGTTTCGTGTGCGAACCAACCCGGCCATTTCTCGACTGTACCCCAAACTCTCATAGGGTATGTTTGTAGGGACCGTTTCTCAATGTGATCGCCAAACCCACTGATGGTTCGTCAAATGGACGTCCGGTCAGAAAATTATCAGCTTTTTCGCTCCAAGGGCCCGGTTGGTTTTGTATCTTAACCAATCCGGCCTTATACAAAGTTTTACTAAACCTTGAGTGTACAATACCGAAACGAACGCTTCGATCCAAGGTTCTCATGGAAACTAACGGTGCATCGATCGGGGGTCCGTAGCCCAAGATATGGGTGTTTGAATGAGAACTGCCCGATAATAGGGGGTTCGGGCCACGACTGACCCGGCCCGAGACCCCCCCCCTGGGTTGGCCCGAACCAGGTCGACCCGAACTGGGTCCGAGTCCGGCCCAATAGGGAGCGGTCTGGCCCGGTGGGCACGGCTCGGGACGGCCGGATGGCCTGCCGCGCTGGTGCGGTCGCGTGGCCCCTCGGGTGTCCGGTTTAGCGGAACAGGGGGTGTGGTCGCCCCCTTGAAAAAAACCATGGCCCCCGCTTGGGGAATGCGTCCTCGCCTCCGTGGTCCCGCGTGGTTGCGGGACCAATAGCTTGCCACTGCGGCTGACGCCGCGTCGGCCCTTCCCGGTGCCACTGCCCCCTGGCGGCCCACCGCCGCCTTCGGCCGCCGGCGCCTCCGTGCGGGCGAGGTGCGCCAGTGCGGTTTTCCGCGGACCACCGAACGTGCTCCAGTGGTGGGTTTTGCCTGCCGTCTTCGCCAGCAGTCCTCCCGGGACCAGCTCTTCACTGTGAAGACCTCAAAATGCCATTGCGGCCTGCTTCGTTGTCACCCTCCGATCAGCACACCAAGAACGATGAAACAGTGGGTTCAGACTTGTTCGTTGGTCCGCACCCACCGCGTTAGCGGTTTAAACGGCTTCCGAAAAATTTTAAACACATGCCGATGATATAGATCACATAGATTTTACTGAACCAAAACCCCTAATTCAAACGTCATCGAGCAAGGGTTCATCTCAGAATTGCACGTCGCCGAAGAAGGCGATGCGGAAGGGGGATATTTGCGTCGTGGAGAAAGGATTCACCTGCGTCACATCGTCGATCTCCGAGGATCCGGCGTCCTTGGCGACCTACGCCGGAGGTCAGCATTCTTCGGGTTCTTTGTGTTCTTCGCGTTCTTCATCGAGGAAGGAGTGTTTCATGACTTGAGTGATTTCTCCCAAACACTCTCGCACATCCAACCTCTAATAAAATAAGACTTGTATTATTTTATTAACACACAAGGAAACATTTTTTAAATTCAAAAATTGAAACCATCAATTAAATGAATTGATATAAACGTTTAAACCACCATATTAAAAGAGAAGTTTCATAACAGATAAATGAAAGGGTTGACTTCCAATTAATAGGGGTGTGGGTGCATTACCTTATTGAAGGAGGGGGTTTAGGAAGAAAAGAAATGGTGGGTCTCGTGTGGGTCCCACCTCACAAATATCCTAACTAGTGGGTAGGATATTGTCAGTCCCACTCCAATCACATATCTTAGGTTAAACAACTTCATGTAAAAATAAAAAACTAGTCACACTATTTTTATTTTAATCTTTTACTAAACCCAAAAATTTAAAAACAATCTACACCCAAGGAAACGTAACTTTGGAAAAGATGTTTCTAAGCAATTACTAGCGCTGCAATTCCATCGGTGCCCTCGGAATTCGATTTCGAGCACCGGTTCAACAGTTTGAAAAAAACCCGCTCGTTCGTTCACTAAACTTACCTGAGCTAAACTTCGGAAAATGATTCCAGACACACCGGGCCTCGGAATCAGGTGCCGTCAGAAACTGAGTACTCGTAAAAACCCAAAGAAAATTAAGAAGAAACATTTTCTTGAAATTTCTTGGTCTTTACAACAACATCACTGTCTTCCACTCAATGGTGAGAATGAAATAAAATAATTATTTAAAATTAATTTATTTTTTTCTGGAAAAGTCAAAAAATATCTTTTCTTATCATCCCTTACAGGATGAAGTTAATTTATTTCTAAGAGAATATTTTCACTCTTAATTTAATGGTGGCATCATATTTTCGATCCATGCTCCGGTTCAAAAGATAGAAAAACTAGCTCGCCCATATTCTGAACATATCTTAAAAAAAGATCAAAAAAATTAAGTTTCACCCTTGACCCGCGCCTATCAAGGTTAGTCTCCACATAAGGGGAAAACACTCTAATTATATAAAAGGTACTCTCATATTTCTAATTTGAGTTACCATTTATGATTTACCAGTATTGGAAAATAAAATAAGTGTTACTTAATTATTTTATTTTTTCCCAAAAACTAACTTCCACTATTGGCATGTTTCGTCCTATGTTACAATCTTCATAAGGAAAGAAAACCCTCATGAGCTCAGTTGTGGTCTAATATTTTTATTCCAAGTAACCATTAATGAGTAATAAGTATTTGAAAAATAAAATAATTCTATTTAATTATTTTTTTATGGGTATCCCATTTTCGGGTTTTATCACCGGATGCCTATACCGACTAATCCTAAGTCGCACCTAGGGTCAACTCACCATCTTGAATGCAATGATTCCCTCATATTTGTAATTTGTGAGATGTTTTAGAGTTATTCTACTTTTATGGGAAAACAACTTGCATGTACTATTTAAAACATACCATATTTCGATGGGGGCATTCCAGGCACCACAGGCCTCGGAAGCGCATGTCATCTCTGTGTTTTTCCTCAAAAAATCCATATAAGAAAAAAATATTAACATAAAATTTCCTAGACATTACATTAGATCTTTTAGTTTTATCATAAATCAATCATATTAGGTATTTATCTCCTTACCTAAGGAGGTTTCCCATAGAATATGTATCATACTTAACTAAGAGTTTTATTTTATTTATTATTCTGTTTTAATTAAATCTTAATAAATTATTCGTAAAAAATAAAATAATTATCTGAAAAATAATTAGTTGTTATTTTGGAAATTTAATAACATAAATACATATCATATTCCATTGAATGATATAATAAATAATCATTTGTGTTTATAGAGAACTACTTCTTCACGAACGAATGTCATTTGTTTCCAACATCAGCTCTCTCAGATTCTTATAATGATGGATTTAAAGTAATTTTTTTTATATTTTTATCATATTTATACTTAATTGTTTTTATTAATTAAAATATTCCTTCTTATGTTATATTTGGGGGGGGATATGATAGCATCTCTCATGTGTACGATGGACTACCGCCTCACAATACGATGCAATTCATTTTACACAGAAGCTTTACATTGAATCCAAAAAGGGTATATTTAATGAAAATATGTGATATAAATGAAATAATTATGTTATTAATGAATTATATATTATTATTAAAAAATAATATATCATTTTTCTTCATTCCTATTATTGTATTGAGATATTGCACCACCATTCATGTGTATACGTGGATAATTGCATCCACAACAAGATGTGGTTAATTTTTAACCACTAAATAAAATGAATGGTATGTATAATTATATTTAAAGTGAATATATTTTATTTATGATATAATTATTATTATTTAAACATAAAATAATTCAAACATGTTTTCCTGGTTTATCATTGAAAAATGTAATCATTACTCATGTGTACGTATAACCCACCATCTACCTGATCATAAGGTAATTCTTTTATCATAAAAAAATTTAATTATTAGATTTAAATTTTAAATTTATGAAAAAAATGATAATTATTTTATGATCATACTTTATTATTTTTTAAAAAATTTACCACTTTGACCATGGTCAACACATTAAAGCCGTTTTGAAATAATGAGACAAAAGTCCTCAAAACACCCAATATGGACATTATATATTAAGTGTTTAAATATATAATTTAAATAAATATAATTATTTATTTATATGTAAGGAATAAAAAATTTAAAAGTTTATTTTGAAATAAACTAATATAAATATGATTATTAAAATTCTGTTAAAGGATATGAATGGAATATTTGGACTCAAGGTAAGGGTTTTCTCATATTTTATTTACTTATTTGAGACATATGGAATATTCATAACCAATTTTTATATTATAGAGTATATAATAAAATATCCAAAATATAATGAATATTTTTATGAAAATTATTTTTATTTAGAAATACTTATTAGTTTCTCAATTTAATGAGTTTACGATCCATATATTACCAAAACCATAAGGGACTTGTCTCAATTTTCCTTCATTGAAGAATATTATAATTCTATACACCTATTATATTATATATAACCTATATAAAACCCATTTTACATGTAATATCATAAATACGTCATAATTAATGTTTTTTAAGAATTACTTATATATATATCATATGGGGGTACCTTATAGAAAATTTACCAAGTTGTAAATATTTTTTTACCTCAATTTCTTTTAATTGGCTTATATAACATCCTCATTAAGACTATTATGATAAGATTATGTGTGAATTATTCAATAATTTTTTATTCCCTATTAAATATTTTTATGTATTTACATATTTTAGAATTAATATCTCCATTTATTAACTCTCAATTCAATGATATTATCTGTATAAGTGCCAATCAACCCAAATTCCTTAATTTGGGACATATGGTTATGTTATACACTGATCATCTCTATTGAGGTCTATTTAAATCAATATTGACATATTATACCATTTATATTTTTATTTTCATGATATTTTATGTTTTATTTGATGTCATTATTTCATAGAGATTATAATTAAAGATTATGCAATGTGGAAAATGATATTTGTAACAATCTACTTTTTTTAGGGGTGGTTTATGTTGAGGTTTTTTAGGAAATCATATGATTATATATTCTTAAAAAATATATTATTTTTCTAAACTAGTTTTGATTTTTCTTAAAATGTTTTACTTATATTTATTTTCTTATTCTCTAAATAAATATCAAGAATAATTCTTATGTGATGCCGATATTATATTTTCTTTTAGATCAGATATCTTTTCCTACCACATCAATAATTTATAAAATAATATAATATTTTTTATAAAAATTAATGATTTAATAAATCTATTTTATATGTTATTTGACCATATATTATTTTTTTTCATAAATAATTTTTCTCAACATTTTACAAATAGGTACTTTTTATTCCCTTTAGCAAATGTTTTTAAAAAATATTTTTTAAAATTTTACAACATTAATAGATTTTCCTACAATCATGTACAATTTTTTCCATAATGATTCAATTATATGTTTCTAATTATGTCTTCATATAAAAATAAATTTCATTATATTATGTTAAATTTTAAGTTTTTAAAATAGATTTTTAAATTAAATATATTTTATTTTCATTTAGAATGTTTTTAATGATCATATAACAGTAGTTTAATTCATTAAATTAAATAAACATTGATGTTAATTATTCTCCACTAGACTTATTTTGTAATTATACCATCCTCATTATTTCATTGGATGAATTATCATTATTTTAAAGAGATTTTAAATTATGCCTTTAGTTTCAACATATTAATTTTGTTTCGAAGAGATTTTTGGGGAGCCTATCTTTTTTCAATGTAAAAATCAAGTTATAAAAGTAATTATTATGGTTAGGATAGTTTTAGGATGAAAATTATCCTCAATATACATTATTCATGAAATGATACTTTTATATTGATGTTGGGGGGATTTTCTATTATAATCTATGAACAGGTGGTTATATTGTCAACTACTGATATGTGGTTTTGTGATAATCCATGGATTGGTAGTTTTGTGATAAACTAATGATATATTGGTCAGTGATAGACCTCCAATGTATTGGGTAATATTGGGAATGAATTATAAAATATTTTTTATTATATTCTTAAGTGTGATATGAAGATAATGTATCATGATACTAACACATTTATCTTATTAATTATATGGGTTACAAATGTTTCATATTATGAACATGGATATCACATGGATGATGACTATTATTCTAGGAAAGTGATTCCAATGTTGAAGTCTTATTCCAAGTTTTCATGTTTTATAATCTAGTTGTAGATGTGTATGAATATTATTATATTATGCTCATGAAAATTTACTATTTCATCATCACCTTATTCTCTTTTTATTCTCAATAATGATATTCAATTGTTAATTCTTATTTTTCACCTTACCGAGAATTTTATATCTCTATTTATTTGTTTCCATTTTCTATTTGTTACCAAGATTTCCATTGAATTAATTTTTTATGAAAGGGTTTTATATGGATTATAATGACAAACTAATATGTAATATTAAAATCATGGTTGTGTGGGAGATGATATTTGATCATTATGAACTATTTGTTAATTAATTACCCATGTTAAATTTCTTTCCTAAATCAATAAAACACTATCCCTAAAATTACATTGATAATGTGATATATCAAATACTAATTTATGAGGTTTTATGTTTTGGATGGTAAAAACTGGGTCACCATAATCAGTATAAATTATAGAATTTTAAAGATAATATTTTAGCATCTAATTAAAGATTGTGGGATTGTGGATGTTATAGTTTGTATTAGAAGAAATGATTGTATAACATTAAAGAATAAGATTTTATGCAACTCATATTATGGGTTACATATTCCATCATGGGTTTATATGTTCACAGTTAACAAGTCACCCCATATGAGGTTTTAAGTAATGATATTTTGTCCTTATTAATGACATTTGATGAGATTATTTGTATTGGGTGATGGTATGTGTATCCATTATATTAAACATAATCTATTATTTTAGGAGGATATTCCTTTTAAAATGTTTAACAGTATTGATAACCTCCATGTTTTATATGATGTTTAATGATTATGATTATCTTAATTGATGTTTATCATATTTTTTATAAATTTAGTAGGATATAAATTTATTAGAAAATGAAAACCCAAAGACCTGAAAAAAACAATCAGATGCAAAAAGGCCACAAGGCTTGAATCAACAACCAAAGTAAAAAAATGGAACAATTCCAATTACTAGCCAATGTGATATTCAAAAGAATATATCTATATTGTTCGGGTTCAATTCTATAAACCAAAAATATCCATTGAGGTTAAAAAATTCCTTAATAATCAGGTTTTTGAGGTTATTTGGGATATAAGGTAACTTATTTATGGATTAGATTAGGATGAAGTTTGGGTATTTCTGTTGAATTTTAGTGATTAATGTATTATTTCATCATATAAAGGATTATTTTTTTAGTAAAATATAATACAATTTCCTAACCATTTAGGTTTTTTTGATGTATAAATATAGAAAGAATAAATTATAAACCTCTTGTAGAGATTTAATCCTTTATATGATTATTTTAGTGCTTATTGAATGATACAAAGTAATATTAAATACTCATTATTGGGAGAAGAAGATGTGATTGTGGTAAAATTGATAAAATATTGAAATTCTAATCATCATGTTAGTATATAACATTTTAGTCTTATACTAGATGGAAAAAGAGTTCCATAACTCTTTTAAAATGATCATGAAAAAAAAATAATGTCATATTACCATCAGTTCCAATGATATCAATTAATTTTTTTCTTTATTTTTAGGTTAATGGATTTGTAGCTGTTGATTTTCCATGATATTGCACTTTCTTTTGATCAATGATCCTTATCACATGACAAAATTATTTTGACGTTAATCTATTTATCCATGTGAAAATATTTAATTCCCACCCATGTACTCCAATTTCAAAACATATTATGTGTCTATCTAGATGAACATCGTACTTCTTTCTCTCGAATATCATGTTGATGTTCTATTAACCCTTTTTATGATGTCCGAATCAAAAATAAGTATTTTTTGAAATTTGAAACCATTGATTATAGAGTTGTGTTTTGATCTATGTTTATGAAATTTATTAATTGGTGGAGGATATAACAAACTATTATTTTAAAATAAGAGCATTATGTTTGACATCCTATTCAACATGAAACTCCGAGCTTAAACAAACAATGTAATATTTAACTATTATAGCATAGGCATTAAATTGGTAGGTGTTAACAGTTTTCAATAAATTATTAAATATATATTTATAAAAACGTTATAATTAATATAAATTATATATATTTACTAAAATGATTAATCAATATTTTAAAAAGTTATTTTACTCTTTTAAAATATGTTATCTTTTAAAAAACGTTTTTCTTACTTTTTTGTGAGATATTGTTTTCAATATTGTTGTTAATTTTATAAAAAATTTCAATAATAAAAAATAAATTTTAATATATGAATATATAAATTACCATTAATTTTAATTTTTCAATTGTATTGGAAAATAATTGGTTTTTTAGGGAATAGTAAAAAATGATGTTTTTCATGCATATATCATTTCTTTTGAAAAAATAAAGTAATTTAAAATCCATGTTATGTTTTTTGAATTAGTTCATGTATAATTTTTGAACATTAGTTATATTTAATCAAACTAATTATGTTTTAATCATCATAATGTATGATTTGTTTATATGTTTATTTTTTGGATTATAATTGTTATTTTTCTAAATAAACTAATACTCGTAATGTTTCTCATTTATAATTGTTAATAAAATCCTATAATGAAGAATTATTTAATTTAAATGTACATATTATATATCAACACACAGTAATTTGTATTCATAAAATTACTATTATTATACATTTAGTTAATGAAAAATTATATTTATCTTGAAAAAGATAGTTTTTGAAAACCAGCCTTTTCATTTTATCATCTGGTTTTATTTTAAATTAACATTTTAAGTTTATGTGAATTTAATTTTTTAAAAATGACCAAATATTTAGAATCAGAACAATATTTTTTACCTAATAAGGTCAAATTAATATTTTACCATAATGAATACTGAAATTATTATAAATTAATTATAATAATCAACGTAAAAACAGAATTACCAAATGTTAACTAAATAATATAAGTGATTAAATGACCTAAAAAATATATAAAATTATTTTATTGACATATTTAGACCTTATAATGTCTATGATCACATAATTATCTTTTTTTGAGATTTTTGGAATCTAAAAAAACATGGTTTCACATTTTTATTTTCTAAAATTACATGTGTTCCACTCATCGGACTTTTAAAATCCCAAACACTCTCAAAACCTCTTCACATCATCATTTCCAATTGGATTAGAAGAGACCTAAATAATATTATTCCTTTATTCCAAAAAAATATCTAAATCTCATTGCTTTATCAAAATTTTATTTTATGATTTATTTTGGTGCTTACCTAATGAGGTTGTCAAATGAATGGGTATCATGCTTAACTGAGAATTTTTATATTATATCTTCATACCCCTCCTTAAAATCTTCATAAATAATGATTATATAACAAAACAAAATATCTAATATATAATTATATGTTATTATATTAATTTTATGACCTAAATATATATCTTATTAAATAAAATGGTATATAATATCTTTATTCATGTGTACGATGGGTCACCACCTCGAGAACTGATGTCATTTGTTTTATATCCCCACACCACAGAGATTATAAATAATGATGGATTTAAAGTATAAATATGATACTTATAATATATTTTTATTTATTTTTTAATTATAAACAAATAAATTATTACATTCCATTCATTTGAGGATATGATAAAATCGATCGTTCGTATGGAAGACCACCGACTTATGATGCAATGTGATTTTTTTAAACTAACCCTTTACATGGAAGGTAATAAAGTTAACTTAACAAAATATTTATTATATATATGAAATAATTATGATGTTAATGATATATTTATCATTTTTTGAAGATAATATATCATTTTATTTATAATCTATCCACTCACTGAAAAATGGTAACATCATTCATTCGTTTGTGTGAACTACCTCTTGCACAAAGTAATGTGATAATTTTTTTCACCACCAAAAAACATGGATGATATATATAAGTTAATTTAAAATTAAAATATGATATTTTTTATAGTTATGAAAATAACAAATAATATATTCCTTCATTTAATAATAATATCTCAAAATGGAAATGTTAATTATTCGAACATTTGGCCTAATGTCTCCATTATGGTAATATTTATCATTTATCATAACATAATTTCTTGATTGGTTTAAAATGTTTAGTTGAAAAAAAGAAATGATAATTATTTCATTATTATTATTCTGAATATGTTGAGATAACTGCCTCTATGAAAATGGTGAACAGACTGAATCAATTTTTAAATAATGATCCTAATATCCTCAAAACATATGATGTGGAATTAACTGATTATGTATTTAAATATATCATATAAATCGGTAAAATAAATTACTTGAGTATAATGAATTAATATTGAAAATATTTCTTATGAAATTATATAATTCTTATAAGAATACTATATAGTATTTAATGGACATGCATGGAATGTTTGGACTCTACGTATTTGTTCTCTCATCTAAATTTAACTTATGTGATACATATAAAATTTTAAAAACTAGTTTACATGTAGTTTTGTATATAAGACCCCTAAATTTATGATTTTAACCTTTTCATTTAAGTTATTTTTTAAAAAAATCCCGTCGAGGTTCCCCATTTCATGTGTTTTTCATTAATAGATTACCAAATCTGTAAGGGAGTTCATCTCAATTTCATTAATTGAGGAATATTTTAATGTTATAAAACTAATTTCAAATATATGGTGTATATAATTCACATTCTTCAAGTAATATCATGAATAGTTCATACATAATTTTATTTTATTTTTAATTGGAATTATGTCATCAAGGTGGATTTTACATAAATTTTACCAAGTGGTAAAGAGTTAACTAATTTAGTTTCCTTTTATTGTTTTATAACACATCTTCATTAGTTTTGTTATGAAATATTTATTTTTTAATTTATTTATAAAATTTTTTATTCTATATTCATAGTAGATTAGTATGGATTTTAAATTGTTACATGTTATATCTCCATTTATTAACACTCAATTTTTGAGATATGATCTTTTCAATGGTAAATCATACCAAATTTATTTCTTTTAAAAAAATAATTTTGATATACTCATATTGTTTTTTATAGGGTTTATATTTTTCTATTTTAACATTTTATATTATGAATATTTTTATTTTAATGATATTTAAATTTTTATTGGATGTTATTCTTTCATGGAACTTACAATGGAACTGTTACCAAGGTTGATAAGGATTTATATTACAATATTCTTTCTTTTCAAGATTTTTTATGATGAAGGTTATTTTATATGAAATTAAATGATGTTATTTTTATGAACCATATTTGTACTTTCTCCAAAATATTTGAACTATTTTAACATTTTTGGTTTTTATTTAATTTCTCATTGAATAAAGAAAAAGCTAGAAGGCCATTTGTAAGTGAAAGACATCTTGTATTTTCATTTAAATTGACTATTTTACCCATTAATATCCATGTTTTTTAAAAGTATTTTAAAAAAGTTCAGTTTGAATCTAAAATATTTCATAAATGATTATTTTCTAGCCTTTTTAGTGAATCTAATTTTTTTCAAATCGATATTTGTTTACATTCTCCAAGTGGGTCACTCTAATGACCCACAATTTTTAATTGTCTTGATAGTACAACGAGTCATTAAATGGACATAACAGACATCCCGAAGATTCTAAAGGATGGTAATAAATGCCAAAGACTATAAAGTACAATTATGGAATGATTGTTACTTTTAAAGATAAAATATAAACCAACCAACCACAATCCATATCAGTTATATGATGCATGAAATAAATAATGACAATTCTTAAAATTGTTTATACCAATGTGATCCCAAAAAAATTTCTACAGTGGAAGAAAATTTTACATAAAACTAACAATAGAAGATAACTCAATATGACACAAAATTAACCAAAACACTCCAGGATCCACTAACTTTATGCTCCATGACCACCAGATAGCTCAAAAACTCAAGATGTAGTGCTACAAACCTATTGCACGCTACCTTTTCCCACACCCAGAAGATGAAATTTTAAAAATCACTAAATATACCAATGAAGGGGTTAGTATAAAACATAGTATTATTGACACAATTACTTCTCAACTCACTTCCTTATGATATAAATGTTATCCATGTTTATAGAAAAGTTTTATATTAACCAATTTATGAAAATAGGTTATAACTAAATATAAACACTTCTTAAAATAGTTTATAACCTAAAATATATGTGACGCGTAAAAACATATACAAGATTTAAGCTACTTTATTTTCACCCATAATGGATAACTGTAATGAGGAAAAATAATTAGAATCCTAATTCAGTATATATGAAAAATATATCCGTCTAATAGAATCCTTCCCATATTACCCTTCCTAGGGGTATAGAAAGTTTCAAAGTCATAAGCTTAGAGTTACTATATCCATCGCATATATCTCATGTTGAGATCCCCTTGATTAAAGTTATATTTCAGACACTATTGATTAAAATAGATGATAAAACACTCACCCATCAGGTAGTGGAGAAATATATTTATTTTGAAGAATACCACTGTTAACTCATGATAATGGGTCATGTAGTTATTCTCATTTTGTCTCAGCTAACATAAACCATAGGAAATAACTTCCCTACTCTACATCATAACACAAAAATATGCATTACATGATGCATTGTACAACACCACATACCCAACACGATACACTAGAAATATCATGAAGGGAGTTCTCTTCAATCTCTACGTCAACTCTTGAAAATCTTGTCTGCACCACTCTATCCACATGAAAAGGTTCCCCTTTAAGGTAAAAGTTATTAGGGAGGCTAATATCCTAGTGAATTCATGTTTAAATTTCCATATTAACATGCTAACCCTCGTAATCTCCTAAGATACATCTCTCTATTGGGGTTATCCCTATTTAACAATCCCTCAACTATCTCAGGGACCACTTCCACTTTATTTAATAAGATATCTTTCATAGAAAGTGGATCTTCTGAATTTGTAATTAGAAAATCGAGAGATTCTCAAAACACTGGATCCCTTGATGTTTGTCCATAACTATCCTCTAGTGCCTTACATGTTCCTCCTCAGACTCATGTACATATGGTATCATTGATGAGGACTACCAATAACTGGTATAAAAAACATGAATGATCGGGTTCATTAGTCCCTTAAACACCACTTGGGAGATCTTCATACAGAAGTGAGTCACCAAGTACTCATAGTAGTTTTACTGAAATACAAATTTTGTTTTTTGTATATCCATATCCTGTACTAACAACTAGTGATGACCATTCCGAAGGCCTGACATCAAGAACTACTTTTACCCTCTTATCTGGTCAAAGATTTAATCAATCCATAGTTTTCTATAATTATTCTTCAAATTCACTTAGTTCAACTATCTATAGTCCAAACATATCCAAAATAACAATTCCACCCTCTAGAAAATAATTATGGATGCCTAAGGTGAAACACTAGGACTAATAAATACATTCCTCTACCAGTCCTCCAACATGAACATCATGCCCAAAAGAAATATAGGATTCATCATATATGTTGGCGTTGATATCGAGGTCATCTCGAGGTTTAGATCAATGAATAAATTTATCTCATTGTAGGGAGATAATCAGTAGAAATCCTCAAGAAATACATCCTCACACACTACCACCACTACATGTAACTAAAATATCTTATCATCCACTATAACAAGTTTTATTCTTTCAAACTAATGAGTAATAAATTGTAACCTTCTATTCATGGTTTTATCCTGTACTACCTATGATTCATTTTCACCCGCAATGGAAAACATTATCCTATCACTATAGACACACCACATCCTTCAACTAAAATAGTCAATATTTTTATGAAATGTACATAGTGAGTCTATACCTATGATTTCATCATGAGGCCATATCATTTAAAGAAAGATATCCTAATAGTAAATCTATCCTAAAAGATTCAGGTAACAATTTCATCAGAAGTGTGTGATCATTGAGTCATCAATAGTAAGAGTCTCTGAGTGGAAGGTTCAAGCCACGGTCTTAACAATAATATCTATGTATCGATCTGTATATGTGGAAATAAACGAATGACTAGAAAATATTTATATTAGTACTGCAACAATGATATAGAATACATTGATCGTACCTCGTATCACACCTACAGCCTCTAGGTTGTATACCTTGAAAACCTACAACAATACCCATCCTTTTCCTCTTACTTCTCTAGCCTAGTGTAGAATACCTGGTAGTGGTCATGCTAATTGGACAAATAATCTTTAACCTATAGCTACACTCCTAATTCCACTCCAATGTTTGCTGACCTAAAAAACTATCTACTCTAATAGATACTTTTTCCTAGGTGGCCCATCCACAGTCTATCTGTCTCCCATATTGTGGGTCAAACTATCCCTTGCAAGATTTTCTCTACCATCGTATGAGTAGAACCACTTTTTTATTGAAAAAATGACCCATAACATTAGCCCTTAACCATAGACAGTGTGTTGTAGGACCTCCTCTTGAAACGTCTCACACATCTCAGCCCCTCTGACTGATATTGACTTCATACTCTGGAGATAGCTGCTCATGCATATTCACTGCCGGTAACCACTGGTTGCATCTAATCTTCCATGAACTTTCAACTACCAAATCTCACACAATAAATCTTGAAAACATTGGAATTAATAGACATATAACACAAGCTAATATGTTTCTTCATATTCCTCTCTCAAAAGTCTGATCTCAATAGAACTGATCCCAAACCATATCCACCATGTACCTAGAGTGTTCAGTGGACCACGAGGATTACTCAACTATTATCATACTACCCTATAGAAGCAATGAAATATCTTGGAAATGAACAAACCATAGTGTAGATTTTGAGAAATCTTCTAGAAAAAGGAATTGAGACTATGACGATGCTAGAGTCACATCATCATAAGAATGGGTCATGAACACCCACCATCATTATACGGAGCCATGGATTAGACTCCCTACTAGAACCTTAGTCAGATTTACTAATGTACTAAGCCAATGGAATAATCATGTCACCACCCAAATCCATTCCTTGAATGGAAGTGGTTTGGGATTGCCTAGGATCTTGAGAGATCTCCACCACTAAAACTTATGAAATAAAATATGGATACAAACCTAATTTCTTGGCACTGTGGTTAGCGTCTTCTTCTCTATAGGTGGTGGTAAAGGTGGAGCACCAAATGGACTTAAAAACTCCGGAACTTGTCCCTGTTTCGATACCTCATCAAAAAAGGGATCATCTTCAAGATCCTGATGATGAATCCTAGCTAGAATAAGTTTGTAAAGGAATCCACAAATAAGAAAAGATGTACCATTGCCAATTAGTATATATATAGTGATGAATCAAGATTGAAATGGAAACCAAAAATCATTCTTAATGATGAATTTTATATTTTTCCCTTTAACCATTTTTCTCATATATAAAGTCAAAAAGAAGCTGATTAGAGTCATGATGTATGGATATGTCTACCAGCACTCCAGAACTAGAGACCATGACTAGGAATCTGAAAGAAAAACTCCTATCACTATAACCCCAAACAAATCTCAAAGACTATGGTCCTAAGGTATATCCAACTCCGTTAACACCAGAACATCACAACTCATCCGGATATGGTATATATAACGAATCCCCAAGACTAAGTCTAGTAGGCAAGGGGCTTGCAATTAGAGATATATAGGCCTATCTATAGCATTGAATTCCATAAACTATGTACCAATACACATACACACACATCTCTAAGCCCATGAACGACTGAAATATAAAACAACTAAAGGAATCCATTTCTTCATACATCTATTCTGACTACAAGAGTGTGAATTGGTGTTTGGGAAAGTAAACATGTACAAATACAATCCCACCACCAATATTCTGAAAAGGCATTCAACATGAAAGAAAACTAGGAACTACTCTCAAGATTCTACAGGAACACTCCAGAGTCTATCAGGTCTCACTAAGCCCCCTATTAATTATACCTCTAGGAATCTATCAAAAGGTTGATCCTCTTCATAATACATAAAAATATTTGGAAATTACCATATATGGGTGAATATAAAAATACCTATTTGGACACCACAAAGTCATAAATTATACTAAAATGAATAACATTTATCTCAACATTGGTATATATGAAAAACTCATATAATAAAAATTACGATATATACTCAAAAAAGACATTTTTTTCTAAAGGTAATGTCCCAACTATAATTCCTCCCTTGGATTCCATCTTGAATGTCTCGTTTAAAAATCATATGTGAGAACACACTCAATGATTATTCCAATACAAATAATTTCTATATATGTATTTTGTCTCATCCAGTTTCACCATTTGATATATACATCGGATGTTTGTAGTGATACGATAGACAAATGAGGATCATTTCTATGGTTGTGCCATCTTCCAACAAATCAATCTCTATTGTCTTCCTTAGTAGATTATCAACACCCATGTAGTGTTTCTCAAAAATATTCAATGAAATCAAAATTTATAATGAAGGTAAATAGATGATATATTTATAGGATTCACATATGGATTCCAAAAACTATATCTAAGAAGTATGGATGAAGGGGTCATTATCCAATGTGTAGGCAGCTAACCAAACAAACCCTCAGGGAATGGATATTGGGAGTTCACCCTAACTAAAATTTTCCCTGATATAGAGGGAAGGAGCTCCATTAAAACTTTTCTGGCGTACACGATGTATAGTAATATGAAATGTCATGTACCTTTGACCCCGAGTGTTACCATTATTAATGGATAGGGACCGTTTAGATTTACATGTATGTGTAATTATAAACAAGATGTTGATACCCATGTAACTCATCACTTATTCCACTACATGGATTTTCATGCGTAATCCTATCCCAACCATTTCTGTGTTGTGGTAAACAGCATGGCTTTAGCCATGTAATTCAGTTCATGACCATGTACCCTCTGATATGCACACCAATCCATCAAGGTGGTTTCTCAAATAGTGTGACAAGGGAACACAAATTATGATTCATAATTCCCTCCCAAAACCCTATCCGCAACTAATAGTGACCCACATGACAGTAGATCTATAGTACACTCCATGTTGACCAAGATATTCTAGAAATACATATCAGGATTATGCACATCTTCTCCACTACTCCAACCACCGATCTAGAAATTCCTCATGTCAAAAAAAGCGAGATTGTTTCCAAAAACAGTTTTTCCATCAATGATCCCCAAAATCTAGACCCTTTTATTTTATTTAGAAATCAAGGACATGTGTTATCAGACGTGACACACAATGAACACAAAATCATGAATCCAAGGTCATCTGATCTACTTCCTCATCCATCATTAAATGATAATTGTGTCATACCAAGACCAGATCTATGATATCGAATAATTCCACAAAGGAAAAGCTGATTAATGATCAATTTACTCATTTTTATCCAAACATTTCCTAATAGAGAAATCACATGATCAATAAATAATCAGGGGAAAAAAGAACAAGGAAAACTCACAAGGAACCTAACTCCATCAATGTTGGTGTCGACCTGAATTTTTCTATGATAGTATAACAAATGAATAGATAACAATCAATCATAGTGAAAATTATCCCAAAAATATTCTCACAAATAACCCATCACACAAATGACGTATCCATGAACCAATATTTTGGTTAATTTGTTTTTTCTAGATAATAAAAAAAGGAAAATGGGAGAATAATAAAAATTAATATAATTTTCTAACATGATATGGATTGATCACTGACAAATAATGATGATGTTTTGTTGTAGATGGAGAGTTCTTTGATTTTTTTTGTACAACCATTGTCAAAGAAAATACCATTTTTCATTCTCCAATGGTGTACCTCTAATTCTATCCAATGGGACTACATGATTAGTTGGGTTCTGTAAATAACCATAAAAATTCACAATAAGTGTGTTATAAAAGAAATTAATTTGGTCACTGGAACAAAATATTAAAAAAAAATTTTAATGAAATATTTTATTCATTCCATGCATGTGATGCCTTTTCTAAAAATGCACCACTCCTAAAAACTTTATGTGATGCCTATGATAAAACGTTTTTTTAAATTCAAATATCCTATCATATTTATCATATAAACCTAAATTTACAAGTTATTCAACATTTTCTTGAAAATTTCATGTATGTGATATTATATATATTTAATATATTTCAATAATTCTTTCCGGGTACACATGACATCAGAATCAAATGCTATCTCTATGATTTATCATGAATGTAATCAATACAATATCCAAAAATAATAAATGGAATATCCGAGTCATTATGTAAAATCATATTCTATTCTACCATTGTTTGACTTCTTAGACAAAATCATATATTCCTTAGTAAAAGGACTGGTTGTCTCTGAAAAAAATGATGAATGCCTTGAAAATAACAATAAATCTAGAGAATCGTGTTGGTGGAGTGAACTAGGGTACATAGATTCCTTAATCCATTACAAAACTACTTGTATATTTATTTTCCTTATTAATTAATTTTATATTATTTCTTGTGTTAATGGAATGAATAAATTCTATTTATTATGAAAGGGAGGGTGGTTTTCATAGTGAATAAAATTGAAGAGCGTGATTCACCTGTAATTTTTCCTTTTTCAAAATTTTCAGGGAAACAATATATTCTAAAAAAAGATAAATATAGTGAAGTATAATTATATTTGAAGGAATAAAAGAATATATTCAAAAGGGAAATTATGTTTTAAGAGTTACTTGAAATGGTGGTGATGTTCCCCATTTTATAAGTTGTTAGAAAGTATTTTTTGGACAAATTTCATTTTTATATAATCAGAGCACGTGTTAACCATGCCATGTGAAAAATAGAGTAATGGATATGGAATGAAATAATTCTTATAAACACATAATCTACATAATAATTTACTTTTTATCATAATGTAATACATTTAGTCTAAGATTATTGTTATTTACCATTTTGTCTTTTATTATGGTAAATAGTTTTTACCTAAGGTAACATAATAATTATGACTAAAAACAATGTAGTCCTAATTACATATCTTGTAGCCATAAATATTAAATTATAAAAAAACTTCACTTTATTCAATTTATTAAAGTGATATAGTACAATATTAAAACTAAAATGAACAATGTATAGTTTCTTTTTGCAAAAAACAATAATAATTTTATAAAATTTCAAATATGAGTTTTACAATTATAACAAACATTTATAAAATTATAAGGCCCCATATAAAAAATATATATATTATACAATACTATTTCATGAATTTATAATTTATAATTATATACAATTAAGTTCATATATTGCATGTTATTTGTACTAAGGATACTTTTCAATATTCACATACAAATAGTTTAAAAAAATTAAGAATCATTAATAATAACACAATTTTACTTTGACTAATCCAAAACTAATTAATAATTGTTCAATATAAAATTTTATGTTTTAGAAATTTGTCTTTTACATGAATATTTGAAATATAACGATAAATTGTTTTACATGTTAATATATTTATGATAATATTATCCATTAAGATTCATATTTCATAATATTTAATAATTAAATTACGGTCATCCAATTTTTCATATAAAATATATTTAATCATTATTGATCTCGGGTTTAATGAAATAAAAATTAATACTGTGTGTAATACTGATATTTAGAATAGAAAAACTCTATGAATAATATAAATATATTATTATTTTTAACTATATTAATTATATTTTATTCATATCAAAATAATCCTTTGTTTTATTTTTATAAATATTTAATAAATTATCTACTGTTATTATTTCTCTATAATTAAGTCGTTTTGATGTAATCGTCTAAACATATCCTCATTTTGAATTAGTTTTTTTAAATGTGTGGAATGCTATCAAACACATTGAATTACATAATTGAAATCAAACATTAAAATATCATGGTGTCAGTTTCGTCCCCTTTATTAAATTGAATCCTCATTATTTCACTCATACGATTTGAGTATTATTTGTAGGGATATCATATTGAACCATTCAGTTTTAGATTATTATGTATTTAATTAGAATGTACAATTAAGTTATTTATATTAAAAATAATTATAATCATTTTATAATAATGGTAACTCATTTATAATTTAATTTATAATTATATTATAGGAATAAGTAATATACCCATATAGAAAACACACCATAATAGAAGAAAATGATTTATATGAAATCATACCACTATGGGTTTTATTTATATATTTATTCAATGTAATTGTGAAAAACATTCACGAAATATGATATTAAAAAATCTGGAGATGTAACATAGTATCCATTACATTTGAAAAGTATATTACTTATTAACAAAGTTGGTGGTGATTATTTCCATTTATGACTAATGGATTGGGGCGTTGAGATGCATAATACCCAAAACACTTATAATTAAAAAATATATGATTATATATTCTATATTTCCCTTACAGATGATAGTGTAATTACCTTCATCTCAACAAATATAAAATTTTACAATTCATTTATGGAATCATACCCTATGATTCATCAAATAATCTTAACATGTTGGAAATTGAATATTCTTTCCTTCATCATCTTCATCTATTGATATTTTAAGAGACTCCATCTTTCTCTTCTTTATTTTTTTTGTGAGTTCAATAATGTCAAAATTATTAATTATATTTTCGATATTTGGTTTATAATAACCTAAAGGTTTAACAATTTATATCTTATTCGAATGGTTTTGTCACTAATTAAATCTAAACATTGCATCTCACAACTAAAGTTCATTCTATTTCCTATAATTACTAAAATTAAAAGGGTTAACATTACTGATGATTATTTCATGAGAATTATCTAAATTAAGAATAGGAAAATTTATCCTTTGTGTATCTCACATTATAAATCTATCATGTTATCATATAGTTAATTTAACTCAAAATTTACTAGTGTCATTTCAACCTACCTCACTCTTAGATTGACCTATATCTTTCATGTTCAACTGAGGATATATTCAGTAGTGTTTTCCCATAATTCTTAGCATAATCTTATAAACATAGTTCCATAATTATAATGAACATTATTAAAATACTATAATAAAAATAAACACAGAAAAATATACACAAAAAATATTACATATGCATTTTTCAAAAAATTATATATCAAATAATAAGTAGTTTTACTCATTAATTTCAATATTTAATTTAACAATATCCATTATCACTTTATAATTATGATACATAACAAAAAACAATTATTATCCCTTGCAAGGATTTAAAAAGAAAATGTGACCGAAAAAAGTGTATCTCCCTATATTATCAAACAATGGTTTGTTGTAACCCATAGTTATTTTTTGATATAATTTCATCTTTAATAGATTTACATAGTTGATATCTTGATTTACACACAACATCGATTTTTAACAAATTACAGTATAATATTAAAATGTTGTTATTAAATGTGATAGTTGTTTCCAAAATATTGGATTAATTTGAATAAAAGAGAAAAACTATATTTCAAAAAAAATTCTCACACATGTATAAAATGAATTCAATGGTTTTCAATTTGTATGAAATGAAAATAAAATTATTTTAAGGAAAAAGGTGTGATTTTATGAATATCGGTTTTTATTCATGCAATTGGTTTTTATCTTAAAATATTAAATTAATATATATTCATGAATTATTTTAATGAACTTTATAGATTACATATTTAATTAAATGTTTTAATATATATATATAAAGGTTTTTACTAGGTATGGAATAACACTAATCCAGGTTTTAAGAAAAAATCATTTATCTAAATAAACGACTTTCATTTTTGTTTTAATACTTATTTTAAAATGGATTTATAAACCATAGTTCAATTGAATGTTATAATTTTTTTATTTTTATAATAATAATAATAATTTATATAATGTAATAGTATGAACACCAATTTTGGTTATTATGAATTTTAATGACGTTAAAGATTTATCAGCTCAGTAAAACTGAAAAACAAGGTTAAAAATATGGTGCAAATATATAAAATCACTATAATACATAACTTTAACGAATTATATGAGTTTTTTTCATATAAAAATGTTTAAGGAGTAATTTAATATATTTTAACAAGTTATTTTAAAATTGGTAACCAAAACGTTAATTTTATGAAGAGAAGTTAAATTTTATTGACAATAAAAACTAGTTTTGGTTTATTACATTTAATGATAGAGCGGGAAGGTTCCAAGCTTGTATTTTTAGATCCAAAAGTGTAAAAAACCATACTTTATTAAAAAAAAATAAAATCTCATGTTGACAAACTTTATGTTTAATTTCAATGTAAAAAAAATTTAATACATAATCTAAGTATTTTCCAAAAATCTATTTTTCAACCATTATTTGTTCTTATATTAAAAATAATTTATGTTGAATATATAAATTGAATTTGATAAAATGGATTTATAATTTGGAATTAAAATGTTAACAGTTATTTATAATTACCCACTTATTTTTGTTCATATATATTTTTTAATTATTGTAAAAATCTAATTTATCGTGGATAATGATTAAATGAGCTTAATGTGGTTAAACATGGTGAAAATGGATTAAAATGTGTCTATAAATCATAAAAACCCGATTGTTAATGTTTATTTAAATCCTATAACATATTATCATACAACTTGGAAATCAATGGTACCATATGAAATTATAATGATATATATATATATATATATATATATATATTATTTAATCATTTCATTTTTTCATGGAGTGGACTCTCACACATTTATAAAGGTGAATTTATCTTATTCACAATTTTCAATATTAGATCATTATATTTTGTCCATTACATTTAAAATAACATTCTTTATGAATTCTATGAGTCTATGTTTTTTCATTCTTAATGGTGATCCATTCAATTTGTAAGTTTAATGCCAAAAGATGTTAATCAATGAATAGGTATAACTCTGAACCGAGTTCTTTAAATTTTAATTATTTTTCAAAAAACATCTAAATATATTGTAACCATAATAAATTAATTTATTTACTATCTTAAATGAAATAATTTATTTAATTATGTAATGACACATTTCCACCTTTTTCCATGATATGTGAATGGAAATGATTTCTCATATGTACATGCATACTACCACCAAAACAAAGTGATGTATTTAGTTTTTCATCACCACATCTGATTGATGGATATAATGAAAGTTTCAAGAAGATATTATATATTAATTAATTTATTATAGTTCTATAAAGCATTATTATTTTTTAATTTTCATTCATTCAATCTATCAAAAATTGGAAACATTACTTATGTGTGAGTATGAACAACCATCTCCCAGGAGTGAAATAATTAATTTTCAATGACATTATTATATGAAATATTATAAAAGTATATATAATGATTACATATGATTCTCCTGAATTGACTAAATATATAAGGATTTTAGATCCACGATCAATTTACGTGGCTCGAGACTTTCAAACTGTAACATCCCAGGTAAATAAAAAGTATGACATTTTCAAATTTATCCATATTTGTTAATATAATATTAATATTACTTTAAAGGGAATTCTATGCTCAATGGCGTACACAATATGCAACAACAAGTTTCATAGAAATCTTACGTTGCACTCTAATAGTAAAATAATATTATTTTAAATTGTAGTTAACGCCAAGCCGTTGTAATGGCAGGAATGAACAGAACTAACTACAAAATGATTATATATGTTTGTCAAATATTTTTTTTTCAATAAATTTTAGGGGATTAAAAATGAAAATGACTCCAGTTTTTAAGCGTAAACATTCCAATATTCTTTAAAAGGTCGATTAACCGCCTTTTAATGGAGAACCTCTTTTAAATACACCTTTTGAAAATTTTATAAGCTCTATTTTTCAAAAAAAAAACATATTAGTTATGATTGGGACATTGAAATTTACATTGAGTTAATTTTTCGTATTTTTCTGACAATGTTCATATTTCAATGAATAGTGAAAAATACTTCATTTTACATCAAAACTGCTTTTTCATATATTTTAATTATGTGGTTATATTATCTTTTTAATTTTTTTTAAAGTGTAAATAGATTATATTTTTACCATGTAATTAAATGATGGTCATTGGGATTAATTTCACTTTGGAATTACGCATAAACAAGTGCCAAACTTTTGATAAATATTGTTTCTAAAAAAACCCGCTATTTGTTTTGACAATGGGAAGTTATTTTTAAATTAATTATTTCAATTTATTTGTTTGGAATTTGGTAAAATGGATGACATATTTGGAATCAGAAGGTCCAAATTATGCAATTAAGACTCTTTTTTTGGACATTATGAATAGTAACAACGGAAATTATCTTTAATTATCTTGATTAATGAGTAATCGGGTAGTTAAAGATAATAAGATAATATCATAATAATAAAAAATGACCACAAAATGTGTCCTAAGGCTAATGGTTGTCTCATGGACGACCATGGGATTCCTTGTGCCAAACTTGGGGGCCCCATGGAATCACTTTTGTGAGAAAGTGACTTTTTATCTTTTTATTTTTAAAGAATGTTAAATGTGACAATGAATATATCACCTAAGTAAAATACTTTTAATTTTGTCTACATAAATGATCATTCAGACTATAATTATTCATTTTAAATCTAAAAAGTGTTCCTATATCATGATATTTTTTGTATAATTTTTAGACATTAAATTTATTAAATTATTTATGACATCATGATGATGCAACGATTACCTCATTAATAAAGGATTTAAATAAAATGAAATGATAATGTTAAATCTATGACCTACAAATGTACAAAACCTATTTTATGGGAGGATTTCTAACCCTTATCACCTTACCCTCGAATTATATCAATGTGGGTCCTTCTGAATCCGAAAATCATTTTCAAATAAAGTAACATTTCTTTACTTTCCAAGAGTGCCCCTCCTCTCCTCTTATAAAAGGCCCCCACCTCTACCTCTTTACCCACATTCCCAATTCCTTTGGCTCGGCCAAACCCTGCCCATTTTGTCTTTCCACATCCCTATATTACTCCTTGATCCTCACATTGGGCAGAAGTCTTCACAAGGAAGCCTTTAAGCTCAAACCAAATGGAGTTACCCGATTTTAAGGTAATGTCTTCACTTGAGTCCTTTTGTTTTATTTTTCTTCTCCAACCCCCTAAACTCGTTTTATTCATTTCATTTGTAACAACTCCAGTATCTTCAATATACTATGATGTTTTTATATGATGTATTCGAGCTATAGTTACACACACCTTCGTCTAATGGTTAAAGAACATACTGTTTCTGTGGTTGGCGATTTTCTGCCTCACGAAACAATGATTGTTCAATATTCTTCTAACACCTTTAAAGGTGGACATTATGATGACACTGTATTTTATATAAGATATATATAGTATTTATGTTTACTATATGCTTCTGTATTTTATATTTAAACCATAACATTATTCTTTTTATGTTGTGTAAATGCGATAATTTCACATGAGGAAGTGCGGACTACCGCCCCCTCAAGTGATGTGACTCGTACATGCAATACATGGAATGTATAAAGAATGCAATTAATGAACATATGTGAACTATATAACATATATATTATACTGGAAATATAATATATATATATATATGATTTATTTTTAATTCCATTAATATGAAAAAGAAAAAAATGAAAGTAGTGTTCATGCGTACGTACGGCCTACCGTCTCCATGAACGGTGCTTTTCGTTTTTTAACTCCAAATGATATGGAATAGTATAAAATGAATATTTACTGGATATATATGATATATATGATATATACATCATGATTATAACTCTGTATATAATAGATACATGAACAACTTGTAATTATAAAGAGCATATTTTGACTCAAGTACCAATGATCGTTTAAATGACCGTTATTAACTAAAATAATAACATAGTGTTCATGACCTGGTAATAAGTGATATAAAAGGAATAATTAACTTGAAAATGTTTCTTAAGGAAGTATAAATTAACTCATGTTTATTATTCAGGAGATTAAAGAATGAGCGAGTCAAGTCGGACCCGAGGTAAGGGATCCTACTCCTCTCTTTCTTTTTAAGTACACTCTTTTATGTCATTCCTTTTAAAGCTCATATTTCATGTTATTGAGATGTTATTTTATATTAATATTACTGTAATTTTTATGTTCATGTGATGAGAGACCCTATTCTCTCTCATCAATCCATTTTGGAAGTTTTGAGTGGCGCCGTTATGCTGCCGAATTTTTGTAAGAGATCTAACCTCTCTCATTATTTTTAAGTACATTCCTTTATGTCACTTCTTTTAAGCTCCTCTTGGTTATGATGGGGGATGTTATTTTATATTCCTATTTTTGTAGATTTTATTGTAATATGACGAGAGACCCTATTTGATCTCATCAATCCATTTTTGTAAGTTTTAAGTGGCGTCGTTAGGCTGCCGAGTTTTCGTAAGGGATTTTTCATCTCACTTTTATTCCCGTGAGATTTATGCTACATTTGCCACAATTTCCTTTGAGTGGTGTATTTACTATCTATTATTATAATCTTTGTGTAATATACTTTCGTTTATGATTATTTACATCAATGTTGTATTTTCCTTCTTTCACGGGGCGTATGTTTCGAAAGATACCCATGTCAGTAAGGGAACCTTTCACCCTCCTCTTTTTAAAAGACTTCTTTTGTTATGTCTTTTAATTCACATAATATTATGATGGGATATGTTATTATATATCCTTATTGATTTAAATTTTATTTCCAAGGGATGAGATACCCTTTTTATCTCTCATCAACTCATTTTCTAAATTTTGAAGTGATGTCGTTAGGCTGTCGAATTTTACCAAGAGAACTTTTTAACCCAATTTCGATTTCTTTGGGTTCAACATGTAGTTATTGAATATGTCCTCATTTCAATATGTGTGAATGACATTTGAGTGTTTTACACATAATATAAACTTATATTGGGTGTATTTATATTTGTCACACATAATTATGATATTGATTTATCCTTAATTTAAGGGTACCTTCTTTACAGGGGATTTCATCTCATTTTACATTTCTATTGAGACTTCATTGTTTTTATGCACCAATTCACTCTTACATGATGTATATACTCTCATTTGGAATATTGTATCATGAATTCATTTATTCTCACGATATTATAATGGTCTGATTAAATTTTATTCCTCAATTATTGTATTCAAGTGTCTCTCATTTTGTTAAAAACACTTTAAATAAAATATCGTTTTTAATTTTTCAATGATTTATTCTTATAAATGGTTCCCATTAATATCCATGTTTTTAAAATGATTTTAAGGATTTATTTATATGGATATTAATGGTTTAAAATGTTAAAAGCTTCAAGGTGGTATGGGACACTTTGTTTCAAAAATATCTTTATTAAATGTTTTAAATGGTTTTGGAAATAGTTTCTTTTGGAATGGATTCATTATTTCAATATACTAAAATGTTATATTGTGATTGAAATGTGGAAATGTTATGTTTCCTTTATGCATGTTTTATGTGATACGTTTATGTTATGGTTCATGGGAATTGTTATGGAAACGGGTGGTTCCGTGATAAAATAAGGGTGGGTGAGCCCGATATAGCTCTCCAATGCATTGGGTAACGTGATGGAGTGAAACGTTAAGGTTTCCCCGAAGAGATTTAGGTAATATACTGTAGTGGGTATTCCAAACGTAACCAACAGGGTTACTCCCTACGTAAGAATATTATGAATGCCTCAAGTTACCTTTTATGTCTTATGATTTCTATGATTTATTCATGATTTTATGAGGTATGTTAAAGTTCTTAAGTTTTATGGGAAAAGTATGATTTCATTCTTATGTATACACGTACTCATGTTTCCTTTCCATATTTTTGTATCCCTTACTGAGCTTTTTATGCTCATCCCAAGTTTTTGAAATGTTTTTCACAGGTCAAGGGATTGGTACATGATATGATGATAGTGTCAAGGAAGTGTCAAGAAAGAATCCATGTTTTATTTTAAATATGTTTCCGTTGATGGGAAAAATGAATACTTTCTTTTATGTAACCACTTTGTTTAAATGTGGAATGTAATGCAAGTTTTATGATATAATTCTCTAAAACTCTATACCTAAAAAGATCCTCAATGTGTAATCTTATAATAACTCAAGATTAAGTATGTTTTAACGCTGTGGACTTATAGTTGGTATCAGAGGTCGGTTTAGATAACTTTAGAGGTTAGGGTATTCTTTAAGCATTAGTTACATTACCATAATGGTTAGGATTTCAGAAAGAGTCCTAGTTTTAGATAAAGTGAATGAGTAAATATATCTTAGTTTTTATCTTCCTCATTAGTAAATGATGGTTTTGTTGATATACTCACACTAACCTTTTTGGTTTTAGTAAATGGATGGATCTAGCAGGCATCAAAGTAACAGTGGATGTGAAGGAAACTGTGACAGTTTTTTGAGCAAGCAACTGAATGATATGGGAGCTGCAATGAGAACTCTTGTGATTATCATCAACCAACTATTTGGACTCATGATTGACAACCTAAACCTCGGTGATTTCTCTAAGGCATCATATATGCAAGAAACAAATCCCTATGGAACTACAGGTAATAATCATAAAGGTAAGTGTGTTCAAAAACGTATGTGTCAAAAATGTGGAAAGAAACACCTAGGAAAATGTTTCAAAGGGACATAAATATGCTATAGATGTGGAAATGATATTCATAAAGCATGAACCGGCCATTGAAAAAGGAAGCATCCAGTTGACTCGAGGGAAGGGAAAGAAGTTCTTTCTGAGGGATCAATTGAATGTTTTAAATGTGGTGTGCAAGGTAATTATGCAAACACATGTCTTATGAAGAAGTTTCGTGAATGGGATCACCAAGACCGTACAAATGTACGTTTACCAATACCTAATTCCATTCTGATTGAGGATGAAGAAACTGAAAATGACCAATCAAAGGTATGGATTATTTCATGACTATTGTTTTCCTATTTTGGAATCATAGGATATGATTCATGATTTTGTTTGTAGGAAGAAGTATTTCAGAATAAGTTGGAAAGAAATGATTAATGGATCATGAATAATGTTTATTGAGTAAGATGTCAACATATAAGGGCTTCAAGAGTTATGGTGAAATTCTTATGATTATTAAGTATCTTTTTATGATGGGGTTACATTAGAAGAATTTTTATATTATGTGTAACCCTGATGTTTAATATATGAAAAGTTTATTCAAGGAATAGTTATCTGTTCTTTTGTGGACATAGTTATAAAAAATAATTTGGGTTTATATGATCCTTACTTTTGAGGTAATTATGGGTTACTATATGTTACGATGGAAGTGAAAGGCATGAGATAAAATTGAGCTTATAACATATTAGGGTTATTTTTGGAGTTTTATAAAAAGGACAACACGCAGACCATGTGACAACCCGTCACGTTGGACAAAGATGAGGGAATCGAACCCACAACCAATGTGCGACTTGTATTTATCGCCTAACACTGGACTACATGAAGTCCCTGGTTAGTCTGACTGATTATTATTAGTTAGATGATTTTATGAATTAAGAGTATGTTGATTTTGGTTTATCTATGGAAATTGATTAACCTATCATGGAGGATATGTGATTAGGTTAATTACTTTTCAATACTAGACTTTAGGAGCAACTGATGTAGTTTGCAGATAAATGTTACAATTTAACTTGGAAGACTATGTGACTAAATCCTTCAAATATTTGGGTTTCAATCTTAGTTTGGTTTACATTGAAGAATTTTATGGAAAAATTGTTTATCGAATGGTCCTCATTGAACCTTGGGTTTTGTTGGACAAATTTTGGAGATTAAGAATAGATTTTCTTCTTATAAAGGGGTATCCTTTTCTGTATTATCTGATCTTATACTAACCTTTTTGGTTTTGGTTTTGGTTAAAGTCTAAAGACATGGGAATTATATAGTTCTCTTTTGTGGATTAGGTGATTCTCATGAAGTTGATTATAGTACTCTTAATGCAAACAAGTCTTCCTGAATACTAATCTTTTGGAGAAAATATGAGTTTGATTAAGGAATATAGTAAAAATTGAAAGTCTACATGACAAGTAGGTATGTTTCATTATGATTTAGTTAAGCACAAAAATAAATTCCTCAATAAAAATTAACTTAAAACAAAAATGTTGTCTGTTAACTTTTCCTACTGGAGAATCGAATACCGTTTAACCCATCACAAGTTTGTGATTTTATTATGGTTAACTTTCTCCTAGACATGTTTACTCTCACTCTCCATCAGAACATGACCCTTTGTTTTTTCCTCCATGTCCATATTTTCATACATTGTAGCCTAGTATGGGTTATCTTTGGTGACCTTTGTACTTCCCTTTCTTTCTTTTAAAGTGATAGTTTAATTTACTCATTTTCCGATGTGGGACTTTCAATGGAGTTTTCAAGCCCAATTTTAAAAATGCGAGGACGCAATTACCAAAAGGGGGGAAGGATGTAACACCCCAGTAAATAAAGAGTATGACATTTTCAAATTTATCCATATTTGTGAATAAAATATTTATTGTAATTTAAAGGGAATTCTATGCTCAATGGCGTACCAAATATGCAACAACAAGTTTCTTTGAAATCTTACGTTGCACTCTAATAGTAAAATAATATTATTTTAAATGGTAGTTAACGCCTAGCCGTTGTAATGGAGGTAATGAACAGAACTAACTACAAAATTATTATATATGTTTGTCAAATATTTTTTTTCAATAAATGTTAGGGGATTAAAAAATGCAAATGAATCTAGTTTTTAAGCGTAAACATTCCAATATTCTTTAAAAGGTCGATTAACCGCCTTTTAATGGTGAACTTATTTTAAATCCACTTTTTGAAAATTTTATAAGCTCTATTTTTCAAAATAAACATATTATTTATGATTGGGACATTGAAATTAACCTTGAGTTAATTTTTGGTATTTTTCTGACAATGTTCATTTTGCAATGAATAGTGACAAATACTGCATTTTACATCAAAACTACTTTTTCATATAATTTAATAATATGGGTATATTATCTTTTTAATTTGTTTTAAAGTTTAATTAGAGTATATTTTTACCATGTAATTCAATTATGGTCATTGGGATTAGTTTCACTTTGGAATTAGGCATAAACAAGTGCCAAACTTTTCATAAATATTATTTCTAAAAAAACCCGCTATTTGTTTTGACAACGGGAAGTTTTTTTAAATTAATTATAGCACTTTATGTGTTTGGAATTTGGTAAAATGGATGAAATATTTGGAATCATAAGGTCCAAATTATTCAATTAATACTCTTTTGTTTTTGGACCTTATGAATAGTAACGATGGTAATTATCTTTAATTATCTTGATTAATGAGTAATCGGGTAGTTACAGATAATAAGATCATATCATAATAATGAAAAATGACCACAAAATGTGTCCTAAGGCTACTGGTTGTCTCATGGCCGACCATGGGATGCCTTGTTCCAAACATGGTGGCCCCATGGAATCACTTTTGTGAGAAAGTGACATTTTATCTTTTTATTTTTAAAGAATGTTAAATGTGACAAAGAATGTATCACCTAAGTAAAATATTATTAATTTTGTCTACATAAATGATATTTTGTACTATAAAAATTCATTATAAAGATAAAAATATTTCCTACATCATGATAGTTTCTGTATAACTTTTAGACATTAAATTTATTAAATTATTTATGACATCATGATGATGCATCGATTACCTCACTAATAAAGGATTTAAATAATATAAAATGATAATGTGAAATCTATGACCAACACATGTCCAAAACCTATTGGATGGGTGTCTTTAGAACCCTTATCACCTTACCCTCGAATTATATCAATGTGGGACCTTTTGAAACATAAAATCAGTTTCAAATAAAGTAACATTTCTTTACTTTCCAAGAGTGCCCCTCCTCTCCTCTTATAAAAGGCACCCATCTCTACCTCCTTACCCACACTCCAAAAGCCTTTGGATCGGCCAAACCATGCCCATTTTGTCTCTCCACATCCCTCTCTTACTACTTGAAGCCTCACATTGGGCATAAGTCTTCCCAAGGAAACCTTTGTGCTCAAACCAAAGGGAGTTACCCGATTTTAAGGTAATGTTTTCACTTGAGTCCTTTGGTTTTATTTTGCTTCGCCAACCCCCTAAACTCTTTTTATTCATTTAATTTTTAACAAATACAGTATCTTCAATATACTAGGATGTTGTTATAAGAACTATTCGAGCTAAACTTACACACACCTTCGTCTAATGGTTAATGAACATACTGTTTCTGTGTTTGGCGATTTTCTGCCTCACGAAATGATGATTGTTCAATATTCTTTTAACACCTTTAAAGGTGGCCATTATGATGTCACTTTATTTTATATAACATATATATGGTATTTATGTTTAGTATATGCTTCTTAATTTTATAGTTAAACCATAACATTATTCTTTTCATGTTGTGTAAATGCGATAATTTCATATGAGGAAGTGCGGACTACCGCCCCCTCAAGTGATGTGACTCGTACATGCAATACATGGAATGTATAAAGAATGAAATTAATGAACATATGTGACCTATATAACATATATATTATACTGGAATTATAATATATATATATATATCATTTATTTTTAATTCCATTAATATGAAAAAGAAAAAAATGAAAGTAGCGTTCATGCGTACGTACGGCCTACCGTCTCCATGAACGGTGCTTTTCGTTTTTTATATCCAAATGATATGGAATAGTATAAAATGAATATTTACTGGATATATATGATATATATGATATATAAATCATGATTATAACTATGGATATAATAGATACATGGACAACTTGTAATTATAAAGAGCATATTTTGACTCAAGTACCAATGATCGTTTAAACGACCGTTATTAACTAAAATAAATACATAGTGTTCATGACATGGTAATAAGTGATATAAAAGGAATAATTAACATGAAAAAGGTTCTTAAAGAAGTTTAAATTAACTAATGTTTATTATTCAGGATATTAAAGAACGATCAAGTCAAGTCGGACCCGAGGTAAGGGATCCTACTCCTCTCTTTCTTTTTATGTACACTCTTTTTATGTCATTCCTTTTAAAGCTCATCTTTCTTGTTATTGGGATTTTCTTTTATATTAATAATACTGTAATTTTTTTTTCATGTGATGAGAGACCCTATTCTCTCTCATCAGTCCATTTTGGATGTTTTGAGTGGTGTCGATAGGCTGCCGAATTTTCGTAAGAAATCTAACCTCTCTCATTCTTTTTAAGTACTTTACTTTATGTCACTTCTTTTAAGCTCCTAGTTGTTATGATGGGGGATGTTATTTTATATTACTATTGATGTACATTTTATTTTAATATGATGAGAGACCCAATTTGATCTCATCAATCCATTTTTGGATGTTTTAAGTGGCGCTGTTAGGCTGCTGAGTTATCGTAAGGGATTTTTCGTCTCATTTTTATTCCTGTGAGATTTATGCTACATTTGCCACAATTTCCTTTGAGTGGTGTATTTACTATCCATTATTCTACTATTTTTGTAATATACTTTCTTTTATGAGTATTTACATCAATGTTGTATTTTCCTTCTTTCATGGGGCGTATGTTTCGAAAGATACCCATGTCGGTAAGGGAAACTTTCACCCTCCTCTTTTTAAAAGACTTTATTTGTTAGGTCTTTTAATTCACATACTATAATGTTGGGATATGTTCTACTATATCCTAATTTATTTAAATTTTATTTCCAAGTGATAAGATACCCTTTTTGTCTCTCATCAACTCATTTTCTGAATTTTGAAGTGATGCTGTTAAGCTGGCGAATTTTACCAAGGGAACTTTTTAACCCAATTTTGATTTCTTTGGGTTCAACATGTAGTTATTGAATATGTCCTCATTTGAATATGTGTGAATGACCTTTGAGTGTTTTACACATAATATCCACTTATATTGGGTGTATTTATATTTGTCACACATAATTATGAGATTGATTTATCCTTAATTTAAGGGTACCTTCTTTATAGGGGATTTCATCTCATTTTACATTTCTATTGAGACTTCATTGTTGTTATGCACCAATTCACTATTATATGGTGTATATACTGTCCTTTGGAATATTATATCATGAATTCCTTTATTCTCATGATATTATAAAGGTATGATTAAATGTTATTCCTCAATTATTTTATTCACGTGTCTCTCATTTTGTTAAAAACACTTTAAATAAAATATCATTTTTAATGTTTCAATGATTTATTCTTATAAATGGTTCCCATTAATATCCATGTTTTCAAAATGGTTTTAAGGATTTATTTATATTTATGTTAATAGTTTAAAATTTTGAAAGCTTCAAGGAGGTATGGGACACTTTGATTCAAAAATAACTTTATTAAATGTCTTAGATGGTTTTGGAAATGGTTTATTTTTGAATGGATTCATTATTTCAATATACTAAAATGTTATTTCGTGATTGTAATGTGGAAATGTTATGTTTCCTTTATGCATGTTTTATGTGATACGTTTATGTTATGGTTCTTGGGCATTTTTATGGAAATGGGTGGTTCCATGATAAACTAAGGGCGGGTGAGCCCGATATAGCTCTCCAATGCATTGGGTAACGCGAAGGAGTGAAACGTTAAGGTTTCTCCGAAGAGATTTAGGAAATATACTATGGTGGGTAATCCAAACGTAACCAAGAGGATTACTCCCTACGTAAGAATGTTATGAATTCCTCAAGTTACCTTTTATGTCTTATGATTTCTATGATTTATTCATGATTTTATGAGGTATGTTAATGTGCTTTTGTTTTATGGGTAAAGTATGATTTCATTCTTATGTATACATGTACTCATGTTTCCTTTCCATATTTTTATATCCATTACTGAGATTTTTATGCTCATCCCATGTTTTTGAAATGTTTTTAATAGGTCAAGGGAAGGGTACATGATATGATGATAGTGTCACGGAAGGGTCAAGAAAGAATCCATGTTTTATTTTAAATATGTTTCCGTTGATGGGAAAAATGAATACTATCTTTTATGTAACCACATTGTTTAAATGTGGAATGTAATGCAAGTTTTATGATCTAATTCTCTAAAACTCTAGACCTGAAAAGATCCTCAATGTGTAATCTTGAAATAACTCAAGATTATGTAAGGTTTAAGGCTGGGGCCTTATACAAACATGGAATAAAATTAAAAACAAATAAGTTATCACATGACACACATTTTTAATAATGAATTGTTAATATATGAATGATAAGATTTTATAAACAAATAGGTTAATTTATGATGTATATTAAAATGATTCTATAATATATTCATAATAAATTTGTATTTGTTATATAGGATGTCAAAAAAAATATATAGTAAGACATGTAATGAGATAAACTGTTATGTCAGAATCTAATTTATTTTTCGGATTGTATATGCTCAATTTCCCTTATAGGAAATTTTATGGATATTATCCTTTATACTCTATTTATTTTATTATCAATTATCTATTTTTATATTTTTTATGTAATACTACCTTTTCCATCTCTTTCATTCTAAAATTTATTAATAAATTGTTTAATGGAAACCAGACCATATAATTTTTTTGGTTAGTGAATATAACATTTCATGTATATTCATATCAATACTATTTTATGTAAGTTATTTCCTATACATGAATTTTGATAAAATTTTAACTTTCAATACCTTGGTTTTTATTTAACATGTATTAAAATTGATTCATTATAAAAGTATATGGATAAGTGGTTTCATGAAATTTTTCTAATGCATGAAAGAATACTTTTTGTGTAATTTATATGACATTAATGAATTTTACTTCAATTTATAATATTCATTTATTTGAAGTTTACATTACATGTTTCCATAGTTACATGAAAATATTATGATTATCCCAATATTCAAGTTTTTTTTATTTTATATGTTTTTAATGTAAATGGATATTTTATAATGTTTTAAAATAAATGATCGAATGAAATTAGAAAGTTATTTTTCCTCTACGTAAATAACATTTATGTTTCATTTTAATCATTTAGGAAAAAAATTTATAGATTTGATCCATGTTCATTCATCAGACGGATTGTTATTATATAATTATTTTTTAAACTTCTTATTTCTTATGGTTTTCATGTGATGAAATGATATATGCATTATGAGTTTTTGGGTCACATATGTTTGGTTCTCATTATTTTATTGGAGGGTCCATTATAAACCCGTAAATAATAAGATAAAGGCTTAAATCTCAAGATTTAATTATGTTAAATTGTTCCATGTGCCTCATCCACTAGGTAAATCAGAAAGAATTCTAAAATAACTCTCATGAGGGAAATAGATGGGGATTCTTGATCCTCTGTGACATGGGAAACATATGTTCACCCAATATATAATATGATATGATATTATTAGAAGTTTAGAATGAAAAATAATATGGTTTATATTTCTACTATGGATTCACACTCATATGACATGTTTTTGTTATTATGATTTGAAATTATGGTAAGTGATAGATTTAGAGGATTTATCACCCTCACGACTCTTCCATTTTTAAATAGTATTGTTGGATGAAATGAATCATTTATATGATGTATAAAAAATTGTTATTGTTAATTGTATGTTATGATCATGATATCATACTCTTATCCCTATATGATAAATGTTTATTCCATGAATCATTTTATAATCTAGGATACATTAGGAATGAACATTTGTTTTCTTTTATTATGATCTCATACCAATATTATTATATTAGTTTTTTATATGACCATTGATTTATATCCCCAGTATTTTCTTTTACTGAAATTCTATGATCCCCCTTTATTACGATTCATTTCACAATGTATTCATGAACAATTTTATATAGGGCATTTCAAAGATTTCTATAATCTGAGAAGAAAATGAATGGAGATTTTAAATATCGATCATGAAATTAGTTTTTTTTGTATATGTTCCCTATGTACACTAATCCTTTTATTGTTCTAGGGGATATAATATCACAATATTGATTGAATATTCATCTAATAGAATTTTATATTGATATATATATTTATTGGGTAAACGTAGATTGTATTAGAGCAAGTTTTTGTTATATATGAAGATTCAGATTAGATAAATTTGGTCAAAACACGGGAATTATCCAATATCTTGGATAATTTCATATATATTTTTGGAAATGTAGTGATATGTTGTTTTCATAACAACATATCCTTGTCTATAAAATACTAGAAGATTTCATTTTGGAAGAGACACCACAATGGATAATAACCATTGGATTAGTGGGACGAGTATACCTTCACCTTCCATATGGTGAATAATAAATGGGCCCCGGATATACACCTGGTTTGACACTCTATGGGGATACATATGGGTTAATCACATTATCATTATGAACAATTATTATTATTTTTATTATATAGTAAACCATGTTCTACTTAGGATAGACCTATGGTGTCATGGATTTAGTAGAAGGTCTCTTGACATAGATAATATATGACTAATTTTTCATGATTATATAATGTCATAAGATGATAATTATATCATCATATTGAAATTATGATTATTTTAATTTATTAAATTTCACTAAATGAAGGGAATTTTCATTATAATGAATGTCATATAAAATCAATTTATTATCATCTTATGAAACAATATACCACGAAGATGGAATGCAAAACCATGCTTATATGCTCACAAAACATTCTCATGAGTGTAATATTGCTATACATTTGAAATATAATTAAGTGTAATAGTGTAACTTTGATTCATTCATAATGAAATGTACAACTTTTTTTAACAGGACATCTGATCCACTAGTGGCTAAGAAATGGATCAATACCAATGAGAAATGAATTTATATTTTCATGTGCTCAAAACATGAAACATATTTCGTAGATGTTTATCATTTTCTAGGAGAAGCATATTAAGGGAGGAATGAGATTTAGAATATGTGATAAGAGTAATAAATCAAGTCTAAAGAATGAGATGATTTTAAAAGAAGGCTTTTCCTCTAAGCTCTTACATTGTATTCAATGTATAAAATTGGTTGAGGAATTCCTTCATCTTAATAAGAAGGATGATGAATCCATTTGAACATATGAGAAAAATTTAACAAGGCATTAGAGTTATGCATCTATTTTAATAATATTCCCTTAAACCAAAATTCATCAGTTCTTTGGATCTATAAAACATTATTTCTTGAAGGATTTAGATATAAGAGGCATTAGTAGCTAGGATTTAATTATTCTATTCGTTCTCAATATAGAAATATAACCTAGATATTACAATCTTTTTTATGCTTTTGATAAGAAAAAAGAAATGGGGTCTCATAAATACATGTATAAATCATATGGAAAATGATATTTTAGTCATATACAGTATGTAATTTTTTCATGAAACACGATGGGAACATAATCAGTGAAACAAGGAGGTGATTTATAGGTGGAAGTGATGGTGTTAAAGTCCATGAATGTGGAAACACTATGAACAAATTGGTTGATATAATTGAGGAAAGGAATATGAAAACTAATTACCCACCCACAATCCAATGAATAAAATAAAATTAATATGGTAATCTTGAGATCCAATGCAAGAATATAATAGAAAATTATTATGATAGGAATTGATAAACTCTTAAGATCAAAAAAGGAAAATATCATGAAATCCAGACTATTGATGTGGGTTATGATCCAGACATGTGGAAACATTCAATTTCAACCAATCAAGAATTGAAAATTACATATTTAATTATTTCTATACCAAAACTTTTATTTCTATAGAATTTTCTAATGGTGTCAAATTATAACATCAATCATTAGATCTTGAGTTAGTAGTGAAAATTCCAAATGGAATGACGAGAGTCTCTTATTATTATATTTCTACTCATATTGAATATTGTTGGAATGTGTTTCCTATAAATCAATTGATTATAACTATAGTTGAATTTTATTTCATTATATTAATGTATTGGATTTCATTATATAAATACCATGTCAATTCATGAAAAAGGGATGTTGCATTTTATACTCTAAATGAACTGGTGATTATATATCACTGTGAATAAAATTAAAATTTACAAATTTAAATTAATAATATATTATGGGGAATAATTCTTATCCACGTTTGGAACATATGACAATTCTATGAGGAGATACTCAATATCGAGGATAATTCAATTTTAATGGTAGTTATGGCTTTCTTTATAGAATATACTCACAACTGTCTTATAAATAGTGATATTATGTTCGTAATATAAATTAGTCATAGTTCTACACCTATTTAATTGTCTCCATATAGTATTTCCCATGATGAGTTACATGTATTAAAGAATAAACTCTTTAAGAATATTAAAAACGGATTATTATTCCTAAATACATCACCTTGGGGTAGAACTATTCTTTATTTATTATGAATGATGGATCAATGCATCTTTTCATTGATTATTGGAAACTTAACATGATCACTATCAAAAAAACATTTCCTATCAACCCTAATGTTTTTTTGTTGGACCAATAATTAGATGATCAATACTTATCCAATAATGAACTTTTTTATTGATATCATCATTTGAGTGCTAATAAAGAGGGTATACTCATGTTTTCCTTTCATATGTGGTATGAGAATTATGAATTCCGAGTAATTTGATATGGAAATTATAATTATAGTATTATAATTATTGATTTACTGAATATATTCTTTAAAGATTACCTTTGACAGTCTGTGGATTTATTTATAGACTTTGATAATATACATTAAATGAATAAGGAATATTATATAGATTATAACATCCTAGCCAAGCCCATGATCATGATATTGTCTCCCTTGGGCCGAGCTCACATGGTTTTTCTTTTTCTGGGCTCTGGCCCTCAGGCATCTTCCAGGAAAAGGCCTCATGATGGGAGATTTATCCACACCACCATATAAAGTGTCAATTTGTGCTCCTCCCCCTTCCATGGGGGATAGCCATAATCTACAGCCATGGAAGGGCCCATTATCCTCCCAAGAACATCAAATTGAAAATTTCTTTGATACTATTTGTTACATCCCAGTCCATCCCACTATCATGATATAGTTCATTTCTGGCCTAGCCTCCCTGATTTTTATTTCCCTAGGCTCTAGACCTTAGGAATTTTCAAATGAAAGGCCTCATGATGGGGGAGGTATCTACCACACCTTATAAATATGTGATTTATACTTATCCATCATTGATGTGGGATTATAATAGTCCACCCCTAGAAGGGCATCATGTTATTACTAGCACATCAAATGGACACTGGCTTTGATACCATTTCTAACAACCCATTCACCCCACGATCATGATATTGTTCTCTATTGACCTAGCCATCATAATTTTTCTTTCCCTGGGATCTGGACCTTAGGAATCCCCCTAGAAATTTACTCATTATATGATAGGTATCCATATATCCTTATAAAGGGGTTCATTAATTAATATACCTTACCCAATACAAATATTAATTGATTAGGAATTTTTTTATAAATTTTATCTGATATTGAATATATAAGGAATTATTTGGACAAGAAGACATGGGTGGGGACTAATTATAGAAATACCATGAGCAGATTGGTATCTTCATGTGATGAAACATTTAGACATCCTTAGATACATTGGTTTATACCCATCATTTTTAATCTACCATGGGAAATATATTGACGGTTCATGTTTCAGGACCTATGCTCATGATATCTAATAATTAATCATTAATTTGATGAATAATTTAGTTATTATTATAAATGATATTATTTCAATGATAATTTTGTGGATTAGTTTCATTCGTAATTATGGATTAAATAAAATATATTTTCAGTGAGTAAAATTTTAATATTTATTATTCTATTTATAATTATAATGGCAATGTTAATTAGAAATTTTTACATGTTTTAAGATATTTACATTTTAATATTGATTATAATGCATGAGATTATCGTACTGATATTAACTATGGATGCACATAATTCTATGTTTAATTGAATGTGTGTTAAATTATTTACAAATACATATTTATTATGCTTATTAATTCACAATTTCATCTATTGTACATAACCCATATGAAGTATTTGATATCACCCTTATTTTGATTCAATTCCTTGGAATCCACGAAGTGTATTATGGATGATATGAAAGAATGTTGTAGAGGGAATAATGTTATTCATTAAAAAGTATGCTATAGTTTTTGTATTCCAATGGAATATACGAATCATGTATGTATCTAGTTTATCAAGAGTAGTAAACTGTTCGATCCTTTGGGATTCAATTACTTTATTTCATTACACTCTAATAAATAAGGCACTATATCATAATCATTGGGATTATGGTCATTATATTTTTTTCAGAGGATATTTAATAATAATCATGAGAACATTTCTTAGAAAAAACATAGATTTGGGATCATAAACCAATGATTGAATTTTAGGATCATAATAAAAGAAAATCTTAATGTTTTGTTAAGAAATATGTTATATGTTTTTGATGTGAAATACATCGAAATATAGATACAACATGTGGTTTTTATTCTATCATAGATGAACTTATAGGTAATAACTCCAAAAATGACACATTGGGATTGACCTGATTTTCAATTGGTGGACGAAAATGGGTCTTACTACACATCTAGTTTGACACCACCATGTTACATTCTTTGTGTAATGAAAATATTCATTATAAATAATTATGAATGAATTAAATAGATTATTATAATGAGTGAACTAGGTTAAACCAAATGTGTATTTGATTGAAATGAATTTATTTTAAAATGAATGAAAAAAAATTATGTGTGGAAAAGAAGGGAATAAAGAAAATAATTGTAGTGGAAAATTGAAGATTATGATGGAAAAACACAAATATAATCCTCAGGATCCAATTATTGTTTATCATCATAAAGTTGGGGATATAGGGATTTATTGAAATAAATTCACTATACTAAAGGATAAAACCAAGACCATGATGGACCTATTTTTAAATAATTTTTATATATATATATTTTTATTCATAAAATAATTTTTTGATGTATTTTAAACAATGGTGTTTTCATATAAGGATCATGAAACAACTATAGATTTTGGTTGAATTTAAAAATAATTTATGTATTATATATGAAAATATTTATTTATACCATCATGGGGTAATGAGTTAATGGTTGACCATATGATCAAATTATTAAACACCTCTTTATGAAGGATTTATTAATGTGAGTCACATAAGATTAAGGGTAATTTTAAGGAAATGTATGGCAGTTTATGTTTTAGTGGAAAAGTTAATAGAGGAATAATGGATTTACATTTTACAGACATAAATTTAAATGTTTTTATAGCCTTTCTATTTTATATTATCATTAATTAAATTGTAATAATTGTCAAATAAGGTTATTAGGCATTGAGGAAAAAATATATTGTATTGAAAACAATATTAATTATGTTATTTAATGATTAATTTTTTAAGGATTACCATAATTTTTTTGTGGAAACAATATAGGAATAATATTAATATTGTCTAAACTTGACCACTTATAAAATGGGTTACAACATGTTACGTCTAAAGAGGTTTTTGGGCATTAACCCATGATCAAACGATGATATAGTTTTAGTGCCTACCACTCTCTAAAGCGATATCCTTATTAATATGCCATTATTTTTTTATTTGAAAAAAATAAATATTAATGATCAAATAGTTTTGTTACATTTTGAGTCTTATAGATTAATTTTTTATTGATTAAATTATGATAATAATATTGGGTTTGTAAAATATTTAGAGATATAAAGAAATACTTTTCACTCATTAATGGATCGTATGATTCATTAATTGTAGTTGTTAGTGCTTCAGTCATACAAAATTAATCATTGGATATTAATTTCTTAGATAAAGTGATGAATTCGAAATTGATTAGTTCACATCTAAAATATTAAATTCTATATTTTAACTAGAAACATAAAAAATATATATAATTCCTTATACTCATAGAACGTAAAATAATTCTTCAACCTTAGAAAAAGTATCTAGAAACAAAAAATGGTATCCTATTACATTCATATCTGATGATATAATAGTATTTTAATTCATCATATATTTATGGACATGATACCATTGACATACTATTGATCATTATCTTAATTCTAATAAAATTCCTCAATAATCATATATAATCATTTATTCTTTTCTTCCATGTCAATATCATCACATGGCAACAAAGTTATTCTATTTGGGATATATTTATTTGTAAGTATATAATACCTTATTGATTTAGTTTACACCTTATTAAGAGGATAGTTGAGTAACCCTTTTATGATTTGGGTTCTTAAAAGATGGTGTTTCTAAATGTCAAAACCATTATTATTATGATCAATTGTAAATTTTAAGGATGGAATTTATAAGAGGTGGGAAGAATGTGACAACCCAAAATTTTAAATGAATAACATTATATTCGAAAACTTATAGGACACGCATCTTATAGAGACCCGAAGCTTAACGTACATGGACATTAAATTACATTTGCGGAATACTTAGTACATAACAAAAACACACACACACAAGGATCGTAATAGTTTAGTGTCTTTGGAAACTCGGAATATAATCTTCTAATCGTGGTGAAAGATCTTCCAAATCTCCCATAAAGATCTCCCTTTTTTTTTACCTAAAACCTTTCATTATATCCTGGGGAAAAGAAAACATAAAAGGGTGAGCTCAAATTCTCAGTAAGGGTAAACAAAAGAAATATCAATCACATCATATACATAAGCACATAACTTTTGGAAATCTTAACCTGAAAAAGCGATCATAATTTCATAACATGGGGTAAATCATGGCAGTGAAATGTAATCACAATAATCATAACTTAAAACATGAAACTTTGTGGCATTCACACATAATCATAGATAATCATTTCTTGTTAGTCAAGACTCATTGCCAAGACTATCTTAGTGGACAAAGTCCCTTTCTGAATCGAGTAACCCTCGTTTCAGTCCTGTTTCACTGAACCGGTATAAACTACCGTTCTAGCCCTGTCTATCTCATGAGATATAAAATCTTTACCCAATGCATTGGAGGGAGATATAGGTCCCACCCATCTCATAATGATACCATTCTTATGTGTGCCACAAAATCATAAATCATACATCATTGCATAACCTAGGTAATAAAAACTGGAATCTTAAACATCATGCCATCATAATCCATAAACAATTTATATCATTCAATCATAAGAATATTGAAACAATTTAAATCATAGAGACATTTTACTTGAAACATACATATCAAATAATGTCATCTTAGATGGAAAATAGTTTTGAGAAAATCACTCGAAATGAATTCTTGAGGAAAATATCCTTTCTTCTTTAAAATCATTTTCTTTTCACAAAATTCCATGCAATATTAAAAGATAAGGGTTTTCTTGAAAATAATCATACAATCATGTAGAGGAAGCTTCTTGAAAATGAGTTGTTATGAAACCGTAAAAATCCTTTCACGCCGTAGAAGTTAAAAATAACATTCTCCTCATACTTTTGTCGGAAAAGTCAAAAAGTACCTTATATGGTAACCAAAGGAAAGATTCCATTCATACAATGTGGTAAGAAGTCAATAAAGGGTAAAAATGACTTTAAACATTCATGGAAGAATGGTAAACATTTTATAAAAACATTTTTAGAAAACGAGGTCATGGATGTTAAACGTAACCCCAGTAAATACTTAAGTATAAGCAATCTCGGATAAAAATGAGATTGAAAATTTATCCCTTACCTTAGGTCCGAATTGCTTTGTACGTGTCCGAACCTCCTGTATAATGATTTACATAATGTTATTGACTTATTACAGAATCATATTCATTCTTATGATATCATATATGGTTCTCTTATGGCTTTATATTACCCGGTCTTTTGTAAATTCATGTTAAAATAGCATTTTGGGTAAAATCGTCTTATTTGTCGTTCGTCTTTTTAACTTGTAATTATTAATTTGATTACTTGGATCATGATTACTTATATCAAGAATGTAAAACATGATTTATATATAATATATATTCTGAATATACATATATATATAATATATTGATAATGTAAATGAAATACACCGTTCATGGAGACGGTAGTCCGTACGTACGCATGAACGCTGTTTTCGTTTCCTTATTGAATTGAATGGAATTCAGTAGATGACATACATATACATAAATCCAGTATCATTATTATGTCATATATTTTATTATTACTTATTATATATGCTTTATAATCATTCATTAATGGTTAATCATTGAGAATGAATCTCATCGCGTCGTGGAGACGGTAGTCCGTACGTGCGCACGAGCGATGATATCGTTCCCATGGTCGTGGAATTGTGTTGAAGTGTATGTATACTATTTCAGTATCAATATCACTTTATAATAATCATATATAGTTAATAATTAAACCATTATACCCATCCAATTAAGGTGGTGGCGGAAAATAGATTACACCACGGCGTGGAGACGGTATTCCGTACGTACGCACGCGCGGTGATTTCCCTTTTTCCGTGGGATGGATAGAAGGTTAATTAGAGTTGTTTCATATTTATAATAACATATCAGTATATAAGAAATACTGATGTTATTACTTTATCATGAAACAACTAAAGAAGAAGAAGTTTAAGAAGAAAGAAATTTAAAAAGATCGGTAATGGATATTACCTCTTCTTTGAAACGCCTCTTTGAATCCTCCACTTAGGGAACTAAGATTGGTCTTTGAAGAAGACCAGGACCTCTAGGATTATTCTAGGGAAGTGGAGAAGAGATTTTGGCAGGGGTTGTCCGAGCATGACTGCTCAATTTGGTGTGAGGAGGAGGGGGAGGAGGTGCCCTTTTATAAAGGAGGAGAGGGGCACCTTAGGAATTCTTAAAAATATTAATTTATAATAAATCTAACCCCACTTAAAAACTTCCAAAAATGACTCATATTCGAAGCTTAGATGAGATAGGGTTGTAATCTCATCAACCAATCAAATTTGGACATGTTTGAATCTTATTTTAAACATTATCATTTTGATTTATCCTTATTTAATCTATTTAAGTTTATTTGTGGTAATAAAATTCTAAATTTTAAATTATAACAAATAATTACTTATTTGTTGTGACTTTTCCATAATTGTTTACTTTATAACATTATAGACCATATAAATATCAATTTATAATTTTTAAATATTTTTGTGATTTTTAAACAATTTTATAATATGTTATTTTTGTAAAATAACAATAGTGTCAATTTTGACACCATTCATTTACTTGAATTTAAATAAACTATATACAGAAGATATGTTCGAACTAAAAGCTTTAATATATTAATAAAAGGTCATATGTATCTATAAAATTAGTGGAGCACATTAAATAGTTCATATAATATTTATTTTATTATTTTTAAAACCATTTATTTGGTTTATCTCTTAATAAAATAAATACTACATCATTTTTGTATAATTCTTTCATATACTTATTTGTTGCCTAAAAATTAAAAATAAAATCCTATGATGAAACTAAATCTATTTCCTTTCACAATAATATTTTTACTAGAATTTAGCATCTTAAAATCACAATATTTAAATTGTTATATTTATTAAATTATGAAGGTGACATATTTGGCATCATTTAAAATAAAATAATATAAGTGTCATAATCGCTTTTATAAGGCTCCAAATGGTCAAATATTCGACCATTGGATGCTTATGGTTTACAGTTACATGGAAAATAAGTTTTGGTTAGGTATTTGTGCATTTTATGGTCACTATTAGTTTAATAAAAATAATATTCTTGATTTTTTCACTAGATAAACAATTTCTGCATCACTATTGTGTCATAATTAATGATAATTATTTAATCCCTAAAAATTATAAATAAATTTATATGATGTAGATAATTTTATTAGCTTTCTGGAGACTATTCATATTCAAAGTTTCATGACATTTATCACTAAATTAAAATTAATATACTTATAAGATTTAAGAGAGTGACATGTTGTCACTTTCTTTGGTTTTAATAATAATTAAGTTATTTTCATGGACAAATGTCCATTAAATGATTCTAATCCGACCCTTAGGTGATATGGGTCGAATTTTAGTCATCCAATAGGATTTTGACATTTGTTAGGGTAATTTTAAAAAATTATATTTGCCCTTAATTACTCGATTTACCTTTAACTATGGTAAATAAAATTTACCGTAGTTACTATTCATAATTCCCAAAAATAAAAAGTAGCCTATTAACATAATTTGGACCCACTGATTCCAAATATGGAATCCATTTTTTTAAATTCAATACACAGAAGTTGCAGAAATTAAATTAAAATTAATCCCGTTGTCGAATAAAAACGGGTTTTTGTTTAAAACATTGCAAAAGATTGAATTGATTTAACCTACGAATTCAAGGTAAAATCAATGCTAATGACATTCATTATATTAAATGGTAAAAATATATTCTATTTATACTTTAAAACCATTCAATATTATAATTTAACCACATAAGATATTACGATGAAAAAAGTTGTTTTTAATTAAAATATAGCGTGTTTTTACTATTCATTAAAATATGAAAGTTATCGGAAAAATATCAAAACTTTATCTAATGTAAATTTTTATATCCTGATTCAAAAGAAGAATATTATTTTGTCAAATTGAACATATAAACATGTCAAAAACTATATTTAATGTGGGTGCGCCATCAAAAGGCGGTAAAACTGCATTTTTTGAAAAATACTTATTTTACCCGGAAAATTTATTTTGTTTTTATACCATGTTCTAGAAATGTGTAAGATGAATAATAATGTTATAAAATTAAAAATTTAGTTAAAACTATTCATAACGGCTAGTTCATGACAATATTATAATAATATAACATTGTTTATTAAAACCCGGTATTGCGTACAACACACGCTATTGAGGAAGGTCACGATTGCGTGTAATGTAAGCCAAGTCAGGGTTGCGTGTTGTGAAAGAATCCTTCATTGTTTCGTATAACAGAATCCAACCATATTTCATTTATACATATAATATATATATATATATATATAAATATACTCAATGTTGCGTAGAATAACTATTATCAAAATTGTGTGTAACACGGTCCAAGAATAGTGTTGCGTATACTGCAAGCTAATACGGTGCTGCGTATAGCGCAAGGTAATCTTGGTGTAGAATACAACAGAAGACATTAATGAAATTAAAAGAATATTTTTCATAAAATCTCAGGGTGTTACACATCTCCATGATTTGAAGGAAATATAAAACCCAGAAATATTATGATATATATTTTTTAATTCAATTTTGTATCTTAAATAACTTTCATTTAATACTATAAAGAGTTTATCTTTCATTATAGAAAAAAATGAGTTTTTTAATGACATACATTACTCAAATTTATCATGTATTACCAAAAAATAATATACCAATAACATTATAACTTAATATATCACTTAGCGGTTGGAATGGAAGGTATGAATATGATTTAGTAATTAGGAAAATTTATATATTACATAGGATTATTTGTTATCTATTTATTATTAATAAAATGATAATTATTTTAAATAAAAAAAATATTGTTTGAAAATATAAATTTCTCTAAAAGACATGGTAGTCGCGTATTACAAAAATAATTTTAAATTAATTTTTTAAAATATTAAAAAATTTATTTGAACAAAATACTATTTTAAAATTATAATACCAAAATTATCCTAGGGAGAAGTATTTGTATTTTTTCAGAAATATTTAGTTTTCTGATGACAACTTAAAAATAATGAATATTAATTAATTACAATTTTTTGTTAAAAAAATTATAAATTAAAATTAAACTTTTCATTTTTTTTCAATGTAATATTATATTAATATTATATTAGTTAATCAAATTTACTTTATTGAAGTAATTTTTATATTGATTTATGATATGAAAACATTGTAATCTTTTTAACAATTTCTCTTCAAAACACCTCTTTCTCATCACCTGTGGGAGATAAATTTGAAACTTAAATATTCTACTCACGTGAATTGAATTTTGATAAAATGTTTCAATTTATAGAATAATAATAAACTACGATTTATAATAAGTTGAAATAAAATTTTAAACAAAATATATAGTGAAAATAGTAAAATGTAATTACCAAGTATAACATAATAATTGAATTATTATGGGTTAAATTATTATAAAATGGGTTAAAATGACCTAAAACATATCCAATGACCATTTTATGGCCATATATACCCACTTATCTCTTTTATTTTTGATAATGGAAGATTTATTATTATTTTTTAAAGATAAAAATGGGGTTATGATTGAATGTTTTCAAAATATTTCTAGTGTACCTTTGACCTGTCATCTAAAAGATGACACACTCGCCTATTTTCTTCAAAACATAAAACCTATTTTTTAGAAAATAAATACCAAATTAATTCCTAAATTCCATCTTCTAATACTAGAATCCATATTTTTGGCATAAATCCATGCTTGAAAGGATTTAATGAAAACCTATGTATGATACTTGAAGAAGATGTAATATTCTTCAATGATCATCTTAATTTTTTTCTCCACCTCCATAAATTACTACTAAACATTTATAATAGGACAACATCAATATATTTAATATATTGAGATTTTTTTAAAAAAATTTCATTGTAGAAAAAAATATCTACATCCAAAAAATGGGCTACAAAAAACAACGGGCATGTGCACGATGGGCTACCTCCTTGCAAACAGATGACATTCATTCCTCAATAAACACCATTAAAAGTTAAATAAGATAATGAATTGGAATTAAATATATGATATTTTTAAATAAAATTATACAAATAGACTCATTTTATCTCATATAAATTTATTTACATTCCATTCAAAATAAAATAAGATAATGTCGCTCTTGTGTACCACAGACTATCACGTTAGGAAGAAACATGAGTTTTCATTAATTAACGCTTCACATGGAAGTTAATAATGATAAAAATAATTAATATATGTGATATAAAAAACAAAATAATGATATTAGTGAAATATTTATCATTATATAATGATAATATATTATTATTTTCTTACTATTCCACTCATTTAAAGATGATAACATCATTCGTGTACGTGTAGACTACCATCATCATAAAGTCATGTGACCTTCCTTTCATCGCCAAACCAAATGAATGATATATAAAATTATATAAAATGGTATTTATGATTTTATAATAATTGTGTAAATATTATATTTCACACACATTCTTTCCATAATGATAATCACTTAGTGGAAATGTTACTCATATGTATGTACAAACTACAGTCTCCTTCATTGTATTCTACATCATGTTTCATAAACATCATTTAATAAATATTTTAAAAGTAAAATGGATATAAAAAAATGATAATTATGCCACTATTATCATTTTAGTGATTATTAATCTATGTAATATGTCCATGAACCGTATTTTAATGACTAAACATTCATAAAAACATACAAATGAACACCTAAAACAATGAAAATAATGAAATAATATTAATAAATGGGAGATAAGTTATTAGAAAATGATCACATAAGGTATTATAAAAATTAATATGGTTCCATAGTGAGTTAATAATATTGTCAATACCACGATATTGTAATCAAATTATAATCCATTCAAAAGGAATCATATGTTAAGAGACTAATTAACTCATTTTATATTCATGTGGTTAAAATTATAGTTCAATGATTATGAAAATATAATATTATGTTTATAATAAAACTTCATAAACGTATTTTATATTTCCACTTTTTTGATTATTTATTGTTTAAATATATAATCAATTCATTGAAAAATTTTCACTTCAAAGTTATGATCTTTGTTAGGGTTTATTTCACAACCTCATTCTAATCAGGATTTATTATCCTTGAATTTGATTTGGTGAAAATTAGTTTACATTTTTCTTATAATATTATTTCATTTTATTAAGCTATACGCTTTTAAGATTATTCAATGTAATTGAAAATTTTCCCATTAATTGGTACATAAATTAATTGGGAAATGTTTTTTTTAAAGAAAATACGATTTTAGTTATCCCATCAATCAGAAATCTATTTTTCCAAAAACCATGTTTCCTAAAACTATTTTAAAAGGTTTATTTCCTTTTAAAAATGATTTATTAATGTAATGGTTACCCATTTTTACATTTTATATAATGATTTTAAAGGAATAATATATCATTTTAGATCAAATTCTAATTTATAATTTATCGAAAATGTGAAAGGAATCCTCCTGTGATTTTAAAAAATAAATTTTTGGATATTTTTTACATTTATATAGGAATGTTAGTTTTACCCATTTTAACGTGTATGGATTTAAATTCTGAAGTGAATTCCATTTCATTGAATCATCTATTCAAAGTTACATGGTTATTTTTATGGAAATTGTTTTTCTAATATTATGTAAATTCTTAGTTTTTAAAATAGAGACTCAAGGAAGAGTATTTTGAAATTAAAATATATTTTAAAATGTAATTTTAATGATGAAAATGTATTTTTTGATCAAGAATATTTTAGTAATATTTCTATGGTAATTATATTATTCAATTACAATAACCCTTTATTCTTACCCCAATGGTTAAATTTAGTATTGATCCAATCACTATTCTTCTTAGGAACAGTTTATGATTATTTTTACGAGGGATTGTACTGAAATTCACTTCCCTGATTCATTTTTTTGTAGTCATTACCTATCCCTTAACTTATCAGTGATAATTATAAATTTACATTTCTAAAATTGTCCATATTATTTATCATGGATATTTTATTTCATAAACTATATATCATTTATATATATTATGTTCTATATTAAAATACATTTTTATTAGTATAAATATTCATTAATTCATACACTTTTCTCAATAAAAATATTAGTTGACAGTGATTTTTTTCTCTGAATTTAATCAATTATTTTATATTTGATGAATGATTTCAACATGATTAAATATATGGGTTCTAGTATTATATATCTTTTTGATGAACCAATTGTCACAAGATACAAAAAAATTGTTTGAATTAGTAAAATGGGTTTAAACTATCAAGTAATAGTTCTTAATGGGAGATGAATCATGATCCTATGCTCAAGACATAGAATATGTAATTATTGCCTCTATGTAGAATTAATTTATATTATCTAAAATATATTAAAAATTTTATTATGTCTAGATGAATTTAATTCCCAGTTATTGCTTAAATGAAATGTGTTTGTAGTTATTTATCTTGATATATTGATTATGCCTTATCCAATTAAGATAAACAGGTTATTTATTGAACCTAAATTTTTCCAGTAATTTGTCTTCCAATAGTAATTCTTCTCAATGAAATTTTTCATTGAAATTATATATGGATGAACATCCTTCTCATTTTAAAGGAATGTGTGTTCGGTTATTCACATTTCTATATTGATTATGCTTTTTACCATTGATTTATTTCTATTTACTTATCCCCAATTGAGAATTTGAGGTTGACCTTATTCTTTTCCTTTCCTTGTAATCCATTAAGTGTGTTTTTAACAAATGTATGAATATTCTAGAGGGAATAATAACATTCTTGAAAAAAATTATTTTGAAATATTGGTATTCAAATTTAATGTTAGGCTCATGTATTTCTCTAGTTTATGCATAGTACTAAACTATTAGGTTCCTCAAGATACAATTACTTCCATATTATGACAATATAATAAATCATTTACTTTATTTAGTATACTGGCGTTGGTGGTACTATAGTATTGGCCAAATAAAAATTTTCATGATGTACACAATAAAGAGAAAATAACATTCTGTTTTATATTTGAAGGGAGGGGAAATTTTAGAAACTCTTATTTTTTTGAATTATTTTAAATTAATTATCATTTAAAAATGGTTATATAATAATTTATGTTAATGTAAGGATGAGTATGGGATAAAATAATCTCATTGTATATAATTTAGACAATTTTTAATATGGTTTTTATCTATGTCATCGTATTTTAACCAGTTTTAATATTTTTTTGACTATAACAATGGTAACAAAGCTTTTAAATTTTTTTGTGTCAATATTGTAACAAAAAAAGAGAAATTGTACCTCACATGAAACATGGTTGGTATTTTAAACCTCACCCAAATAACATTGAAAATATGTATCTTTTAAAAATTATATATGTTTTAATAAAATATAATTTATTACAAAATACTAGCAATGTAAATTTTAGATTTATTCATTTACATTGAATATAATAATATTAATAAAAAATTAATTTAAATATAATTCATTTAAATATCTATTATATGTCATGTGTTTCTATGAAAATCATCAATTCCAAATATTCATTCAAATTATGTAAATTTTAATATTTTTAGTTTGTTTATATTAATATTCTATTAATTGAAAAAGACATTATGTTAGAGGTGTGTAATCTTTTAAAGTATTTATCTCATAACGTAACATTAACAAATTACCCTGAAAACAAATAATTTAGTTTTAATATGGTTATTTATAACTGAAAATGTCACTTATATATCCCTATGTTAACATTATTATAATTATTAAAAGCAAGAGGGATACATTTTTAGCTTTACATGCACATAAATATTATAAATATGAAGAAAATTTCCAAATAGAAAATTGAAAAATAGTTTATATTTTTATTTTTATTGATTAGATAAAATAATCTAATAAAATTTTGGAATCCTCTAGTGTCTTTTTTTATCCCTTACCTTGTAAATATTAATATTAATTAACCAATTCAATCATTACCATCATATAAAAAATTACTAATATTTATATTAAAAATTAACTAGAATGAAAGGGTCATATTTAAAAAGTATGTGCATCATAATTCCAAATATTTAATCCATATTTAATATTAATTTTTCAAATGTGGAATAATATAATTTAGAATTATCTTAGAAAAACTTAATGAAAATGGTTTTATTGAAAATTATATTTTTAAATATGAAACCATATTTATAAAACATTCAAGTGTAAAATTCAATTAAAAAAAATTTGATTATATATATAATCAAAATGAACTAAGTAAATTTTGAATCTAATACAAAAATAGAATTTTAATTATTAATTATTTTAAAAGAAAATAATGTTTTCAATAGAAATAAGTATTTTTTACGATACATTTAGAAATAAGCTTTTTAGAAAAATAATAAAAATAAATCCTCTGATAAATTTTTATTGAATATTGAAAAAATTATATCATTTTTATAAATTTCCATTTCCAAAATCCAAAGATATTAATTATATTATCCACTTATAAAATGTAAAAAAATGTTTGAAACTAATTTTTAAAGAATAATATTATTTTAGCAAAAATTGAATTATTTATTATTAAGAAATATTAAATTAATTCAATTTGATTTATATATTTTTATATATTTCATAATATGTTCTACCCTTTTTATATCCACCTATACAATTTCAAGGTTATTATGATAATATATAATACATTGTGGTTTATTCAAATTCAGTGTTAGTTTTCTTGTATTATATTGAACATATTATTAATATATAAATCTTAGGATATTACATTCTCCCCCATTCATTGAATTTCACACTTTCAATTTTAACATAGGTTGATAATCTTGAATATTTTGTTTAGTAATAACTGTTTTGAACGCCAATATAGAAAATCTTTGAATAAAACATTCACTTGAAAAGAGAGAAATAGATATACGATGTATATCTAAAAATCACCTATACTATGTTTCCAAATAAAAGAACATTATTGAAATATGAAAATATGAACATGGGAAAATATTATTTCCAAAATAATTATCGAGATTAAAAAATGTAATTGATCACAATAATGTGAGTGATCATAAGAATGCTAACGACCATGATATCATAAACCAAAGAGGTGTGAGAAATAATATTTATTATTAATAAATCAAGGTAAAACAAAAACAAATTAGTTTCATGTTGCTTCCTAAAATGTTGAGAAATTCCATTAACAAAATTTTAATGAAGAAAATGAAATATAATTACCTGAAATGTCTAATTTCTACGATTTATCAATTTCCACCAGTGAATCATATATTTCTACAGACGATAATTATTCAAGATTAATTATTTTTATCTTAAAATACAGCAATCTGCTTCCATCTTGTCATATACATTCACAAAAAGATAAAAATTAATTTAACATATCAATATAAATTAACCAAAAAATGATAAAAAATGGTAAGATAATTAAAAAATGGAAAAACATTCATATAATGAAATAAAAAATTAATCATTAAATCCTAAATAATAATAATAAATATCTAATATAAATCAGATGATAAATAACAAAACCTTAAAATAAAAAAAATCCCCAAACATTATTGAAATCCAAAAATCAAAAGATATTTATCACAAATTAATTAAATATTAATTGAAAATTAATATCGAAATAACATTACTCACTCTATATTTATCAAAACAAAAATATATATCGCATTGTCATATAATCACCAAAATAATCCAATCATATTTTATAAGGGAATAACTCTATATTAGAATTAATAATATCAATTATATTTTTAACCTTAATGTTTTTCACCTTTATTTTATCACGCATCACCAAAAGTGTATTTTAATTACATTAAAATAATAATTCCCATTAATCTTATGGGTAACAAATATCTCAACCCAATAAAATATATACTGAAATTCAATCAGATCCCTTAATATTAAATCACATAAAACATAAAAAGTGGTTTCATAGACATTGAACACATGATCAACCATAAACATATAAACCCATGAAGGTATCCATTACTCTTAAGATTACATTACTTGAAAACTTTTTAATCTCCAATTATGTATAATATCTTATTTGATACCAACTATAGTAGCCCCATGACTCACCCTCCTAGATCTATTGATGAAACAATATAAATTAAAGTTCATGCTTTCATAATAATAAATTTGACCCTATTGATTCCATAAAAATATTACAACATCTAAAGGAAATATTGGTTCACTTAGAAATACAAATACCATTTCAAATTTATAGTTTCGTATATTTAGACAAACTCATAGAAAAAACATAGCCTGGAATTCAACAGATAAATTTTTCGACTATACCAAAATTTTCATTTTCCATATTATATATTTAATATCTCACTACTAATTTATAACATATGAAATTTATCAACACAAAAAACATCTATCATCATTAATATTAACCAATGGAAAATGAAGCCTAAGAAGGGTGAGACAAAATGATAATTAAGAGTTAATCTATTCATTAATGATAGATGGTTCACAATGATAATACAATTGGAGTAATAATATGATGAAATAATCAATTTTCATAATATTAACACTTGAGAATTTATAGAAATCAATACATGGATCATGAAACATAAAACACGGCATAATGGTTTATCAAATGTTAGATTAATATGAATCAATAATCATTGGACATGTGATCACACTTTTCATCAATGGAAACATTTATAACCCATATAAATCATGTAATGACCCATGTTTTAGATAGGTTGAATGTTTCTAAAAGGATTTTGAATTTTCATATAGTGGATGAGACAAATGATAAAAAGTGATATATAATGAAGTTAAAAAATTTATAGCATTTTAATTCATTGGTTTCTCATTTGGTTTAAGGTATTCAATGTGTCCCGAGAGTCCCAGAGGGTTTATTTATTGAAACATTGAAAACGTGGGTTTTAAGAAGCCATATGTAATAATGATTATACAAAATGTTTATTTCTAACTATGAAGCTCAAATGAGCATCAATATAAGGGTGCCTTATGGTTTATGAACAAATAAATATGAGGGAGAAATCATATGAAAGATATATATAAGGATCTACATAGGGGAACCTAATAGGTTGTTCATGGTTTTTCTAACAATGTGACATGCCATGAAAGGGGGTTGGGGTGTTGGATTACAACTCTAAAAGTTATGTGAATGGTTTTCTAAACTGTGCACCTTGTCATGTGAGGATGTGTTCCATTTGTAAAGTTCTTATGAATGGTTTGTAAAAAAAATGTAGTCAAATCATGAACCCCTTTAAAGTGGGTAAGTTTAACCTTTTTAGATCTTTGTATAAATCCAACACACCCTTTCTTCTCCTCCAATTCTAAAACTCAACATTCCCCAAGCCCCTTTGGATTACTCACTGATCTATCATGGATCTCTTTCATTAGAGATCATCATCAGTCATCATTAGTTGTGTTGGATAGCCATTGATTATTCTATGATTCCTATTAATTATTTTCTTATTTTATCTTTTCCTTATTATATTTATTTTCATGATAGACCATATTCTTTATTTTTTGGTAGTTTTTTATTCATCAAATTTCTCTCACCTTGGAATGAATCAATGTTAGATAAAGGAAATTTTACGATTATTTGGTATAAGGTTGGTGTTATATATGATTTTCATTAAAAGTTATTCATTTTTTAAAATATTTTATTGTACTGTATGATATAATTTCCTAAAATTTATCTTATAATGTGAAATTCCATATATTAAATTCATAGATAGTAATTTTTATTCACAGAAGACACATTAACCTTGTTGGAGGCTAATGACATCAATCAATGCAAACCGTTATGGCGATATAAATCAATTAATAGTTATAAATAAAATTATTAATAGAAAAATAACAATAAACCGAAGTGGTTTGGTTTTAATTTATAAATGTATTGAGCAATATAAAATTATCAAATTTTTTATAATATGGATACACTTTTCCTTTTGTTAAATCATATGATAATTCCTTTATTATGTCAATTAACAACCCCTGATGATTTTTAAGCTCACAAATTAGTATGAACATGAATGGAATATAAATGGAATATAATTTATATTTTATAGAATAGAATCCATGGATTATGTTATAAATGACTCCTATAAGATTGGGGGAGTTGTATGAAGATATGCGATCAATGCTTTTGTGGTCATTCGAGGGGGCATGTTAGTGAAATTATGTTTTTTCCCTTAGGACCAATGATGAGAATTGTGCACTCATCGATCTCTCAAATAGATGTGTCATGTAGTTTTGAGAGTACACTAGCTTGCCTATGGGTATATGATTAGAGTTTTATACCCATGAATGGCTAGGTCCATGGCTAGATAATTAGGTGGGGTCACACATCGTGTGGTCCCCACACACATCATGTACTACTCATTGAATTCATCTATCTCAAGCAACTCATCATTCTAAACTGGGATTTTGGAAAGAGAGTATCCTATAATATGTGTTTTTTGTGTACTAGTTGATGGTCCAATCATAGTTTTTTCTGAGTTATGATGAATGATTTTAAGGGAGTGATGCATACATGTGGCGGTACATGAAGACTGTAGGGAATCTATTCTAAGAAGTATCATTCATCAACAACATTAACTATTCCTCAATGTTATTTTGAGTGGTACACAATCGTAGGGATGTCTATTTTTCCTCAATTATTTTTTGAAAGGTACTACAAAGCATGGATGGCCAGATTTCTTCAATTATTTTCTGAGAGCAACCATCGAATAGGGATGGCTAGATACATTCATGGTTTACCTCTAGCTGGGCTTGGAAGTGATCACTGGTGGATGTTCTAGGTTTACCTTATTATGTGGTAGGAAGTGGTTCTTAATGGAAATTGTAGGCTTCCATTTGTCTTGGATGGGAAGTGGGTCCAGTTCATGACTCTGTCCTGGTAGTACCGCCTAACCGGGGTTGGTAGTGGGTCCCAATCAGCATTCATAAGATGATCCCTCGAATGTACTAGGACAAAGATACCGGATGATGATTGAAATCATCTATCCTAGATTTTTATAGAACTATGAATTCAAAACATGATCTCTTGACATTGAAACACAGTGACAAGACGTGCATTGTTGTACCTTTGGACTCACATGAAAGAGGGATGATTTTTTCCACCAAGAAGTATCCTTGTGATGTGACCTAAAATCAAGCGAGTGAGTCAATGCCTCCCGAAATGTAAAGTTTCATGGTGTGGTCATTTGATCCCCTTTGATTTTATCCTCATTGATAGATGATTTAGATATTGGGAATTGATGGAGATTACTTCTGGGAATGTTGGCTACTCACTTTCAAGGGCTCATCTTTAAAATTGATATCCCCTTACTCTCTCCTTAGGGATTCAATAACTGATCACACACCCACACACACACACACATATATATTTTATTTCTATTACCCACTACCTAGATTATAATTACACTCCTTCTAGGAGAGGAAATGACATACATGGTATGCCACATGCTTTTTGTTTCTAGCTTCACATGTATGGGAGAACCTACTCTCCTACTATAGGTAGATAAATCTCTATGAGAATTTTATCTTAGCATAGAATATAGATCCGTATTTTTGGATGAGCTTACTTAACTCTCTTGTTGGGTTGATCTCCAATCCCTTTTTTGTACCTTGTCCTATCTATGGATTTCATTTCTAAGGTATCTCTTACGGCTCCCCTTCTTCTTTTTCATAGCATCCCACTAAGTATTTTTAGACACTCCCCTGCACGGGATTTTCCCACATGTATTGTGCCATATGAAAATAACAGAAAGGATGCTCGTGACATTAGAGGATGTTAGGGATCTGGGTTCTTAGACCACATATGATGGTCATAGCTTGGGTTACAGGAACATGGATCTCTTAGAAATTCTACATTTCAGTGATTATAGGTTGTGGCACTTTTCTTCTTGGGAGTGTATTTTTCCATTTCACCCGTTCAGTTTACTCTACCATACATGTACTTTTAGTGGTTTAGTCTTATTTTTTTTATAGTATTGTTTCATCTTTGTTTCCTTTCCCTCTAATTTTTTTTCATTGGGTTGGATGTTTGTGTGTACTGATTCTTATGAAAAGGCACCTGCAATTTATTATACCTTCAGTGATGTTTTCCACCCCATAGCCAATGTATGCAGGTTTGGGGTTGTTGCATCTCGAGCCTGACATGGGTTGGGTCCTAAAAAATACAATCAATAAAAAAATACTCTTCAAACCAAAATAGAATACCATAAAAAGAGGTAATGGGTATGAGTGAGCATTTTTTATTTATTTCTCAATTATTCTTTATCCATGATTGTTTAAAAAGAATAATATATTACATATAATTTCATATTATTTTGATAATTTAATAACCTAATTAATCTCCCTCTTTATTCAAATGGGTTATGATATGAACATTCATGTGTACGACAGACTACCTCCTCGCAGACCGATGTCCATCATTTTTTTATTACTGTCTCTCATAGTTGGGAATGATATTTGATTTAAAATATATATATGATATTTATAACATAATAATTCTTATGGATTCATTATATCATATATATATATATATATATTATTTTCCATTCTGTAAGGAATATAATAACATCAGTTATTTGTACATAGGACTATAACCATAAGAAGTTATGTGGTTCATTTTTCACTAACGCATTACATGAAAGGTAAAAAGGGTAAAAACCTTTAATATATGTGATTTAAATTCCATAATTATGGTATTAACTAAATACAAATCAATATTTAAATATAATATATTTTTGTGTTTAATAACATTTCACTCACTGAAAAAGTGATAACATGGTTTGTAGATATTTGGTTTACCGCCTCCTAGTAGAATTTTAATTCCTCATTCCTTAACCACCGAAAAGGAATGATATATATATATATAAGTATATTTAATTAAAAAATATGATATTTATGATATAATTATAATTCTGGAATGATAAAACAAAACTTAACTTCTATCTATAATGATCTTTGAAAAATTGATACATTGCTCATGCTAACATATGACCTACGATCGCCATGATCGTGATCTACATAACATTTTGTAAAAATATTTCATGATTGGTTTTTATTGTATAATTAATGTATAAATATAATTTTTATTTCATTATAATTATTATTTATATGTTAAAATAATTTCCACATTGACAATAGTAATCCTACCAAAGTCATTTTGATACATAAGCAGAATATGGTCAAAACATATGATGTAAACATATTTGATTATGTAATTATACTAAAAAACTTAATTGGGGATATTAAATTAATAAAAAAAAATTATAAATGTTCTCATGAAAATAATTAATTAAAATTAGGGTATTTTATATAAGAAAAAAAACACATGATGAATCAAACTCATGGTAAGGGACTTTGTCTAATTCTGGTCTTGTTGAGCGATATTAGGATGTAATACACATGTCTTCTTCTATAAGGTGTATTTATATAATATTTTCATTTTATTTTTTGATTTTATGTATTATAAATAAATTTAATTTTTTGATAAGTTTTATTCAATATTGTATTTTATTATTCAATTGTTTCCCATATGATAGGGGACTTTTCTTTAAAAAATTATCTTCTAATGGTTTCCTCCACCTGATTCATTTCAATTTAATTTTTTTGAATGTTTTTAATTAAATTTTAAAATTAAAAAAATATTATATGGTACAATTACTATTTATTTATTCATTACTTTTAAAAAATTATAAGTTTTTTTCCACGTTTTATACAAAATTTGATGAAAAATGACAAAAGGAATGTTTTATTCTTAACATACAATGTGAAAATAATTTTTCCACTATCATGTAAATTATTAAATTTTGGGATTAAATTTCAATATTTAATGTTTTATTCATAAATTATTCCACCTTATCGTTTTTAGCCAGTTGGTATTGAAAATGGGTTAAAAAAGGATGTAAAGGTATTAAAAATGTGGTTTTTTAAATATAATGGTATTTTTATATGAATGTGTTTTAATTTTGGTTTACAACTATTTTTAAAGTTCATTATAGTGAATTTTGTTTATTGAAGATATGGTATATGAGCATTATATGAAATATTTGAGCGCGATATAGCTTATTCGAAGGGTTATGCCCCCATTATAGCTTACAGGTGAGCTCAATATAGCTTATATAAAAGGTTGAATCTGATTTCAGCTTTTGGAAACTAGGTGGGCCTAATATAGATTATAAAAAGGATGAGCCCCATATATACCATGAATTCATTGGGAAATTATTATATTGAATTTCAACAATATGGTTGTTCTAACAAAAATTATTTTTCGAGGGTTTTATTAATATTATGCTCTATGTCATTGAAGATGATTTTTAATTATTGGAAATGGGTTTTGTAAGATTTCATCCTAAAAAATGTGTATATATTTCATTGTTAAAATGTGTTATTTCTTATGCTAAATGAAATTATATTTAAAGCTAAATATATCATGGGTTTTAATGTTTGTACAAAACTAATGTTTTTTTTCATTTATTTCTGAACTATGATTTTTTTAACATCCCTTTGTTTTAAAATGTTTATCACAAGGATTAAGGTTGGGTAAGTTAAAAGAAGAATTCTTCTTTGAAGTCATAGATATTTTCTCATAAAATAAATCTTTATTTATTTTAAATGTTTTATATTATAGGAAATGGATACAAATCATAATTGTAATCTTTTTATATTATGGGTTTTACATATAAGATTTATGACCAAATTAATTAAAACTATAAACCTAAAAAGAATAACCATGTTAAAGAAATTAATTTAATGTATAAAAATCAAGATAATGTAATGTTTATAGTCATGTGTTTATATATTTCATATAAATTATTTAATTTATTATTATTTAGTAGTTCATATTTTAATATTTCATAATTATGTTAATATTATTCATACACAATAATTCAATAGTTAGGTGATTATAGTTAACATAAAAAAATTCAATAGTATAGCATGGATCGTTTAGACTATGTGTTACGTGTAATAAAATCTTCCAAAGAAATTTATGCTATTTGGAGAAAATTATATTATAAAATCATATGGTGTAACATTTTATGTACTAAAATAAAATCTGCCGTAAAAATGCATTTTTTCAACAATGGTTCATCATTTTTAGAAACCCCCATCGTACAGAGAGATAATAAAACATCTTCTAATAAGGGAAATTGAGAAACCTAAATTATACCATAAACATCATATAATCAGTTTCAATGATAAAGATAAAATTTATATTATGTTTAAATAATGATATTTTTTAGAGGAATAACATTATAGGAATAATAGTTTGTGGTAGAGGACAGAGTCAGGAGAAAGATAACAACTACAAAACCCTAAATAAATTATGGGTGATGAGACCAATAATTCTTGAGAAATGAATGTAAAATGATAATGTTCCATTTAAAAATAATTTTCTAAAAGTTGAGGGTACATTTTAGAATTATGTGAATACATAAATATTTTCATTATTTTCATTTTATAAATAAATTCAAATTCTATAGTTTTGATTATATCAAATTTCAATTATTATCATACTCCATGAAATGATCAATAATTTTTAATGAATAAGGAACTAAAATTAAACTTCAATAGAAAATAAGATAAATAAAATAATAAAAACGTATTCATAAAATCCATAATAAATGCAAGAATATTAGAAAAATGTCTAATAATACCTAAAATGAATAAGCCATTATATGAAAAAATATTAATCTCTGAATTTAAAAAAAATCCCAATATTAACATTAATCATTTAATAAATAACCCTATATCCAAAAAAATATTAGTAAAATAAACCTTAAATAATTATTTACCATTATAGGACTTCTCAGTCACTTGAGCTTACAATTTTAAAAATGTAATAAAATTTTTTCCAAAAAAATACATTATTCAAATCATAAATTTTATAAATACCTTACTCAAAGAAAAGTGTTCCCAAATAATATTTATTCCAAACAATTGTTAAATAATCTATAGAATTAATATTTTTCAATCAAATAATTTTTGTAAAACAATATCTGATTGAAAAATACATCACATATTTCAATGGTAGGTGATGACCTATTGTATCCCTTCGGTTGTGGGTTCAATCTATATGATCGTTAATAAGGAGAGATGTTGTCAGAAAAACTATGTTTTTCATTTTTATGAAACTATATTTATATAATTCATATAGTTATCCAAAAAATGAAGAGAATAAACAAAAGTGACATTAATACCCAGGCCATTTTGTTTAACATTAAGGGTATTTATTTTATATATTCCCATGAAATACTAACTCTTTTATCCTAATCAATTATAAATACCAATAACACAATGTACATATTAACCATAGTGTTTATAATAGAAATAATCTTATTTATACAAAATATTTATGAATTATTACTCAAATATCATTTCTACTAAACATATACTAAATAAAAGAAAATAATTTCCATAAATGGTTTCAAAACTAATTTAATCATTTTACAATCATATAACATAAAATGTTGTAAGGGGTATATATACATTAAAATATATAACCATCCTGATAATTTTCACCCCATGACACATTAGGTTCAACTCGGTTTCAAACACATATTAAAGGTTATGTGTCACTCAATCATGTGTGTTATAAAAAAATATATCACCTTAGCACTAAATCACTTTTCTATGACATCAATATAATTTAACATGTAGTTGAAAACCTATATTATAAACTATTAAAGATAAATTAATTGAATATTTATAATTTATCTGACAATAATACTATTTATATGAAACTTCTACAGTATAATTATCAAATTAAAATACATAATAACTTCATTACAACCAATTAAATTATTTCCATGTAATATGTACTTCAACAGTCTAGTAGTTAAAACTTGGATTTGAGAATTCTCTCAGATAATTTCCATGTTCTCATATATATTAAATTGTCTTAGAAATGTTATTGTATGAATAGATTTTTTTCCATCACTCATAATCATCATTTATTATTTGAAATTCAATGATCTATGCCCTTATTTTCAACACATAAAACGTTTTACCAATCCTTTGAGATGTGCTATATGGTCTCTGTCTCTAAATTTATGAAATAAAGGATAGTCTACCATATTTCCCCAATTATATCCGCCATTAATATCTCAATTATCACTATACTTATCTTATTTAGTGAGTCTAGGATTTTCATAATGTATATGTTTTCATCATATATCTTGATAATTGGTTAATAATAACGACAGTTTCTTTCACTCCAATCATCATAACATTTTTTTGTCGTTTTAAATAAATTAACCATCAAATTATATGTTAACATTGTTTCTTATAGTTCTATCAGTTTACTAAAACAAAAAACATTATGTGTGTAATAATAATAATATACGGATTTCATGTAATATAATTCAAAGTATGTTAAAACTTGAGACCTTATTTATAATCTATGAAACCTTCTGTTTAACTAATGCCATGGTTTCTTATTATCTATGAAAATAGAAAATAATGTGTTATAATGAAAATTTAAGTCCGCATGAACATCCCTTAGGAGTGTCAAACCTAATTTGTAGTACAGGTACACTCAACGTGAACCTGAATGATGGTGAAGATAAACTCAGCCAACTATTTTCTATGCTATTACATCTATTTGTATCTATTCCAAAAACACATCTGCTTATATTATCAATATATAAATTTTTTAATAGAAAAAACATAATCTATACTTTATCAAAACATTATTATTTTATCATATACTTATACATATTTTAATATACATTATTATAGTTAGGTTATATAATATGTTTTTCAAAAAATAAAGATTTTATTATTTATACTAAACATTATCTAATACCATCTATAATGATTCAATTCATAGTTTCTAAAAGATGATAGTTACAATATTACATTTTTAATGGGTACATGGAAGCACGTAAAAAAGGACCTAATATATTATTAGTCACGAAGAACAAGTTTCATACATGATTTATATATTACATTGGAAATATATCACAAAGCATAAGAAATATTCTTACATTCTTGATATTATTCATAATATCCTTCTCCATATCCAAGGGAAAAGAGAATTAAATTAAATTGATAGCTTAGATACTCTATGAGGGTTATATATAATATAATATAATATGTATATATCGAGTAATCAATATGAAAAGTTAAATAACTAATAATAGATACGATTTATTAAATAACAAGTGATCAAAATGATTATATGGATAATATAAATATATTAATACCATTTATTATTATAATAATAATCGAATTACAAATGAATGAAATTTTTTCAATTTTACATCATTATTTAAGAATTAATGAAATATTTTCCATTAATACATTTCACTATGATTTTTTAAAATATGGGTATGCGTATAATAGAAACATATTTAATTATATTATATTCATATTCCTCGTAACACATGTCAATAAACTGATGGACTATCTATAACCAGGCCCATACATCAAGGCATGTTCAAATAATTCCTCACATATGGAATGATAAATTCACCTCAAAAACTATATTCCTTATTGAAATATTCCGATATTTAGTAAAATATATAAATTTAGCAGTGATTTTCATATTTAATTTAATAAATTTAAAAGAAAAATACCTTATTTTAATATTTTATATGATTGAAGAAATAAACACATCTTTTTTAATGAATATATATATCTCAGATAAATTTAATGTACATTGATTATATTTTTTTTGTCAAATGTAATGTTAATAACAAAAAATTATTCAAGAGATGGGAGATGATGATAAGAAAAGTAGAATTCAGGAAAAATAAATTAATTTAAGTAATATTTGAAAATTGATTCAAATTAATTATAATGAACTTTCACATTCCGTTGTAATTTTAAAACTATTGATAACTTATTGAAGAACTAAAGTGTGTTAAACTGTAATGGTGGATGAAAATTTCATTAACACATTATATGTAAAAAATCCATTCCATTTGATTTTTTTAAATAAACTTGACAAGGAACCTATGGGGATAACATTTAAACATTTATTTCATAACATTTAAATGTAATGGATGAATTAAAATTTCATTACTAAATCATTTGAGTAAAAAAAGGATGATCAAAAAACAAGTTTGAAAAATATGGTTATGGAATAAAGTTACACCAGATCCAAAGGACAAATAAGAAATTCTATTACACTAAAATTTCATCTTGAAATTGTTTTAACATTTAATAATTAATATTCATGAATAAAATAATTTTTATGAAAAATATATTAAAATAGTATTTTATATAACACAAAATGTATATTCGTGAATAAATCTAAATATTTTTTAATGGAATGTAAATTGAGGTTAAAACACAAAAAATGGTCATACCATTATAGTGAGAATTATTTAAGGAATTGGTTGTGTGTATCAAATTTAATTGAAAATAATGTATGTGTAAATAAAATATAAAATAATAATTGGTCCTTATAGACGTAATCATAGAATATGAAATGAAATGTATAAGTAATATATAATAAAGAAAATAAATTTTTTAATGAAAACTCTTACCACTTACTATCATTCATTTCATATACTAGTTGATGAAATAATATGAATTGAAATATAAAACCCCATATATTATGAATGAATAATGACATAACATTTACATTTCTACAATCCACAATAAAAAAAATGGGATTAAATATTAAAATAAGAGTTAATAAATTTAAATTGAGACTAAATCCTTTATTATGATCGTAATGTTAATGTGATAATTAATTGTTGTACTTATTTTGTGTATAAAATTTAAATCACATTAAATAAATGTAAATTTTACATAAAATTAATCAATATTAATTTTGCGAATAATATTTTCATATAATATACTCCAACATAGTGACATATCCCTATGAAAATAAATTGTGTAATGAAAACCCTTACCTAAAGTTTGACATTCTAGGATGGGAATCTATCCTCATTGTAGATTTTTTTGAATTTATTATATTTTTATTCCATAATCATTTAATATCTAAAGTACTATATATTATCTATTTATAGCATTTTGTCACTTGTTTGTTAATAATAATTTATTATTATCATTATTTCTAGGGTTAAATACATTTTCTCATGTATATTTTGATTCAATAGTCGTGGTACTCGAATATATCACATTGTTACATATTCTCAATAAATTTATTAAAATTTTTTAAAGAACATATATATATATATTTTTCTATATATTGGTATTTATAATAATCCATAAATGATAGTGATAAAAAAATTATTTACACCATTCACGCAGATGGTAGGTCATACGTATACATAAACACTATATTAATATATCAATTGATTGAATAAAAAATGTTATATAATAATTAAAATTTTAGAATAATTATTATGAAACAAATAACATAGATATAAATATGTTCCATAACTATAACCATCCATGTAGAATGGGGGTGAAATATGAATTACACTAGTATGTGGAGACGGTAAGACATTCATACACATGAGTAAGGTTTATGCTTTTATTTCGATGTAAAAGAGAGGGAAGATGATTGTAAAACTATTATAATAATATTTTTGAATATATACAATACTTGAGTTATTATTTTAGTATGGTAACAACATGTTATGAGGAAGTTCAAGAAGAACTAGTCTTTAATTACTCAGAAATGATTGTTACTGCTTCATAATTATACATCCTAAAGATATCATTATAAAGGACATATATTAGGTCATATGGAATATCCATAACCTGTAAAACATTGATAAGGGCATTGTTAAGAGAAATGGTTAGGGTTTAGACTATCTAGATTAAAAAATTTGTTGTGAAGAACTGATAGATTCCTTGACATTTTATAGGTGAGCCAAGGGGAATTATTAAAATTTATAAATAGATTAAATTAAAATAAATTATATTTTACTCTAATGGGATCTAAATTATATAATATATTGATTTGTATAGGTTCATTTCTCACCCTTATCTATTAGTTTTACCCCACCTTAACCCTTTTGAAAATTACCAAAATATTAATGTATTCTGTCATTTTCTATTCATATATGCTACCATATTGGGCCAACAGATCTATAAATAGACCACGAATGTAGTGTGAAACAATATCACACTTAATTTTCTGATAATAAATTTTTTATTAATTTTAATGATTTAATAAATATTATTTATTATTAAATATTTTAGTTTTAGTTTTTATCATTGCTCAATTAAGTTGACATGAATACATCAAGATAAATAGTAATTTTTAATATATATTTTTAAAAATATATAATATTTAATTTATATAAATAAAATATATAGTTCCCTATAAAACTCTAAATATAATATTTTTCTAATTATGAAAATAATCAATTTTATTTTTCTTTTTTTTGAATAAATAATGTTTTAGCATTTCATATATGTTTAAGGTAATTATTTCACAACTAAAAACTATAAAAAAAATCCCATGATAAAAATAAATAAATTTTCAAATATATTTATATATTTAGAACTGAACATAGTTTCTATATATACCTACAATAATGTATAGTATATATTAAAATAATAAAACTATCATTTTTGTATTTATCTCTCACTTTAGTTTTATAAATGTAAAAATCATAGCCAAATTGAAAAGTTCCATTTTTTCATTTTCTATCACTTCAGCATTACAAAAGTAAAAAATCATAACCAAATGGAAAAGTGTTATTTTTGACTTTTTCTCCTATTTGAATTTCATGGTGCATGAGATAAGTAATTAATTATGGGATGATGTTATTATATAAACATCTTAAATTCAATAATTCAAAGGGAACCATAATAAGAATTGTTGGAGAAAATTTTTCACTATCTAGATTCAGTGATATTTGATTTGGAAAGGAAGCTCTTAGTCCTAGAACATTTTTAGGAGACACTGGTGAAGGTGAACAAAATTCATAATCATATCAATTTTTTTCTTATTAAGAGAAGATATATGTGTATAATGGAAGGAAAAATTTATATGATCCTTTAGAGGTTATTGTTATAAAGATGTTATATATATTGAAATGTATTATATATTATTTCATGAAATTGAAACTATGTTCTATGAATATCACATCATTTAGAAATCAACAAAATAAATTGATTTGTGGATTACTATTTGGTAATTCCACATCGACACTATTATGTTTATTATGTGTTTAATATCTCTTTGTTGAGGTTGTATTTTCCAAACCCAACACATTTGATCACTTACAAAAAAATAAAATTCGAACATGATTTTTCATTCTGTGAAGAAGAAATCAATATTCTTAAAACTGGCAAACAAGTGTGGAAAAATTCTATGACTCGATTTTTATAATACATTGGAGAATTAATAATGAGAAGATAAAATCGTGGATGTAGAATAATTTTTTATGTTTATTTAACCATATCTATTGGTGGGGTGAATATATTTATATATATATATATAATGAAATTTTTTAATGTGGTTTGAATTTAACACCAGATCATCAATTGTAGTCAATAATCATTTCATAAAAATGATGAAATAGCTCAAGAATTAGAAATATATTCAATAATACTACTAAAACCTAAATTACCAAATAATATAATGTATTTTTGCTATAAAATAATTTCATTTTTTAGCTAATAATGAATATATTATAATTTGGAATATTTTTTTATATTTTTATGAAATGTTTTATTGTTGGGTATTTTTTGAAAGATTTGTACTTAATAAAAATTTCCAATTTTATGACATTATAATTATATTAGAATAAAAATAATTTTTATGAAATAATTTTAATATAAAACATCTATATTTAATAAAATATAAAATACATTTTAACCTAATAAATCTATGATTAACATTATGTAAATCCACAAAATGTTTTAGTTCATATAAAACCTATTTAAAAAGTTTGACTCTAAATCATGTTTTGAAAAGGATATATTTAGTGTTGGTTTGGTTTGAATGAATAATTACCACTATTTTAGTTATTATAATACATGTAATTCAATAGTAACAAAAATATTCTTTTATTTTTCTATAAAATAATTATTATGCTAAAATCAATAATTTTGTTACATATTGTTTTTGTTGTGTTTTACGAAAGTATATTATAAAAATTAACAAATTATATTAATTTACGTTTTTATGATATATTAAATATTTTTAATTATCATAATAGACACTAGTTAATATATGAAACATATTTTTTTGATCATAAAAAATAGTAAACATTGTAAATTATTATCACATTGGTTTAGGGGAAATTTTGTTTACAAAGTTAAAAACGAGGGATAATTATTCATGATAGAGAACTAAAATTTAGTAGTTAGTGTTATATCATATATAACTATGTGATTATTTAGCCCATAAGAACATCCATACACTTTACTTCATGGGGACATATTTTATATAATAACGTTTCAGTCATTTTATAGTCCTCTACCCACATCACATATAAAAGGGAAATGACTCTATCGCCTCTCCACACTACATGATCAACATTTATCAAGCATTACCTATCCAAAAACCATATCAGAATCCATACAGATGTACTCAAGGTCGTGGTCAAACCAAAATATCAATTCATGAAATCCTATGGTGTATAAAAAAAGTTGATACCAAAAGAAGTTGTATATGTTCTTACTGAGATTTTTAATGTTCCATTATTCATTAACCTCTTATAAATATTTAATAAAAAATGTCATATTTAAATAAGAATATTAATAATATATAATTTTTTTATATTAATTTAACATTCATTTTCTATCTCCTTTGTACCCTATAATAAATGATAATATATCTTGAACATACAGAGGACAAACCTTCTCTATATAGTTGTGACATTATTTTTCATCACCAATTACTTTTATTATTATAAATATAGAATTAAATAAAATATATGATATATGTAAAACTATTTATAATTTAAAATATAATATATCATCTAGCTTCTTACCCTTCCAAAAATTGTAAAATTTTAATTTCCCTCATGCGTATAGGTGGACCACCACCAATAAAAAAAGATGCCATTAATTTTTATATCATATTTAATAGATTATTATAAAAATAAATATATGGAATAAAATATGTATTTATGAAAAGTTTTAAATCACTACGATAATTAAACCATTTAATAATACATTTAACAATGAAATTTATACTGATACAATTTTTGGTAAATTGACTGAACAACTTTATCTGAAGGATGTAAAAAATAACTTTTGAAGAAATGGATTTCATTTTTGAATTCAATTGACATAAATATAAAATTTAAAAGAAAATGTTTGTATTAAATTATTAAATACAAATAATTTAATTATATAAGAGGATTAAACTTCTCTGAATATTTAGAGAACCAAGATAAGGTATATTTGTTACAATCTCATTTAATTTCAGGGTATTTTATTATAATATTTCTTTAATGAAAATTACATGATCATAATATTTACACCAAATAAATTTTGTTCTTATATATTAATTTCATGGTTTTATATCTTTTTTCATTTCATCTTTTATTTAATAATGAATAAATAAATTAGAAACATCTAATGGATATTCACTTAAAAATATTAGTTTATTATTTCTTTCTAACTCAATTTATTAATAATGATTTATATGATTTCAATAACATTATTCTTTAAACAACAAATAATAATTGAATTAAATTTCAAAAAAATATTAATAAAAACATAAACCAAAACACTGACTCTAAGCTAGGGGTACATGACTTCTTTTTCACCTCTCTATACATAAATATTTTTTGTCTTAATGGGAGGGTATAAGACTATAATTTGGGAGAAATTACACTCAATACAATGGTAACATCAAATGATTAGTACAATATATGATAAAAAATTTATCAAAAACTAATAAATATACTGATAACCATATGAGTACTAGAAAAATAAAAATACGATATACTATTCATTATCAAAATTTATTGTCAAATAAATAAACTGAATCAAAAAATTTACCCTAGTATAAGGAAGATAAAATAATATAGTGTATAGGGAGATTTCCCAATCGAACATTATTCAAGAATGTTCTCATCCCCCTATTCCACATAGTCAACCATCAACTATATGGTTCTTACCTTCATTGGATCCCTAATCATGGAATTTATAATTGTATTAAAATAACTGCATATGGTGTGTTTTCTGAACTTACTGTGACACCAAATAATTTCTTTTATTATTATTCCATAATATATATAGGTGCTTTAAATGTATTTAAATTTGTTACAAATAAAAAAAATATCATATATATTAAAAACACAATTTAGGCCCTCAATGGTTGGATATACCTTTTTCAACAGTCTTGTAGAAGGAAACTCAAATGGACACTTAAAAAGTATCCCTCAATGGGATAGCCACAACCATTATTGGATAAAGAAATTATCATTACACTAATAGAGAGATGAAGACCAACACAAATTTATAACTTGATTACTTTCTATGTCATCAATAATTTATGAATAAATGAATAATCATTTATCAAATAAAATATATGGACATGTCTATTAAGCTCTAGGTGAAGACCAATATTAATCATTTAGGCCTTCTATGTCTCGTTCCCAACCAGAAACAGAGAAATGTTAAAATTTTCAATGAATTATTCTAAATTGTTTTACACATTAATTTTCCCCTAAAGTAACTCTATAAATTGTTACGAATGATTTATTTTTAGTGAGTATATAATGAAATTGTTGAAAAATATATTTTTTAATGTCGTGGATGTTATCCATTCCTTTATATCATCCTAAATCATTACATCCCACCATCTTCAAGCTATTCCTTAATGCATAATAGGTTCAACAGTCATCTTTCGATCCATTGGTTTATCTACAATTTAGAAGATCATATCAATGAACCATATTCATTTGTTTTGGTCCTGAGGGCCTATATATCCAATGACATATGGGGGACACTAAAGTAGGAATTCATGAGAATTTATTTTGACTATTTTAATTCTTTTCCAAAGATATCATCCACTAATAATATATACTAGTTAATAGGGTCCCACGTGAATCACTTTTATAGATTACCCACTATAGATACTAAGGGTGTATGATCTATAGTGTTCTACTATACAATGGTGATAAACTAGTAGTCTGATACTTCTTTTAGGTGTGGTTTTCTAAAATTCCTAAAAAACCTAAAATATATTTTAAATGGAAAATCTAAAAGTTATAAAATAAATGTAAAAAATAGGCATATATATGTGTTATCAACAATGTTTAAGAAAATAGGTTTCCCAAAAGTAAACATCATAACAAGCTATGAATTACTAAAAACTAATTTATCCCCTAGAATAATAATTTTAGTCACAACATAAGTTGATAATATAAATAATCTAACAAGACAAAGAAAAAAACAACAGACATCTAATTATTTGGACTCTATATAATGAAAGAAACATGTCTATGGAATAAAATTCAACATATATAACTAGATGTATGAATGAAAAAATAATCCCATAAATCATAATATCCATTTAATTTCCATCACGAATGATGAATTTATGTGACCATACTCATAAGGATAAAAAGAAAAAAGTCTCACTTTATGGATAATTGTAGGTCAATTATATAGTATTGTCTAAGAAATGACGTAGTCCTCCAATATTGTTGAAATAAACATCAGGATTCCTGGATAATTATAAAATTATATTATTTATACATAACATGAGCTCATAATTTATATCATAGTGAAAGCATAATTACATGTGATAATAACTTCACTGTCTTGAAGAATTCTGGATATACTCAAGATAACATTCAATTATATTGTTTAAATAAGTTATAGATTTGTATTATTTATAATTTATTTATTTATTTTATCTAGGGAAAAGGAAGAACTAGATTCTATAACTATATTCCCTATGATAGAAATGTTGTTTTGTTTTTTAAATATATTTTTTATTTATAAAAAAAGGTGGGTATTTGGGGTTATGTAATTAGTGTTTTAGTGGTGTAAGTTAGTTCCATTATGTGGGTTCTTCTCATTTAGGTTTGTGGCATTGTTTTTATATCAGTTGTACCTATACTCTACGTTTTTTCTATTACTCCCAATTTTTTGATATTCTTTTAGTGAATATGCATCCTTGGTTAGTGGATTATCGCTTCCCCAATAAAGGGCTATGATTTTTTTCAAGGTTTTAAATAGGTTTCCCGTGCCTCTATGTGATAATGACATGTAACTATAGTTATTTATCCATGATTAATTTGTTGAAAAGAATAAACATCATCTTTTAGGGATATATGAAATCTATATTGTGATGAATTCCCCAAGATGGTGATATATGGTAATAATATTTTCAATCCAGTTTGTTTTTTCCCTCTTCTGTTAAGCTCTTAGGTGATACTTCATGGTGTATATTAACATAATATTGCTCGTTTATATCAATGTTAATATATTTTAAGGTCTACTTAGATTTGGATATCAATGGATAGAGATTAATTCCATTATTTTGAGTTTTATTGTTTTTATCGATTCATTGCTTCAAGCTAAATTTATTTTTGAAGGAAAACATGTTGGTTATGTGTGGGTTATTGTCTTGAAATCACACAAGATTATCCTCTTGTGTTATAGAATATTTTTCCAACATTTATGTTGGATTCCATTTGTATTTATATTTCCCATCATATCTCGATGCCCAACCCACGGAGATGCACTATCATTACTCTATATTATTTTCTGTATTTAGTGAAAGTGGTATTAATATTATTATAGGTTTTTAATTTAATATTATTAATTCGATGTAATCCATATAGATTATTTTTCATAGAAAAAAAATATTTTGACTATTAACTTCATATATTTAAAGGACCCATACTACTTTCCGCCATGTTCATAGAATCTATGTTATCATGTGATGGAATCCATATCGACGAATCTAGATAATCCATAACAATAATTTATATAAAAAATAATTAAAAAATGGAATATAAGTTTACTGACATATTCCTATATGTAGACGATGCATAATAACTTCAGGCCATCCTCTTAGAATCTACGATGAACATCACTGGACATCTATATTGGCCATTATAGTAAACCTATAACCCTAATATGTATATATATATATGCATAAATATATATTGATATATATATATATTTATATTTATAAAATAGGGAGGTATAATTTCACAATCCAAAAAATAATTAGATTGGTTTGTAAAAGAGAAAATGGAATGTTATAACTCATTCCATCTATGTTATGGGAACATTGTACAAGAGATAGGGCAATGTGACTTATCCCATTAATCATTATACAATTAACATTTATCGGGTTTTAATATATAAAAAATATTACCATTTATAATACATATTATATATCACATATTTTTTTATACTCAAGGTGGAAATACTACCATTGGAACCATGCTTGATAAAATAAGGTAACACTATTTTCATATATTAAATTTTAGAAACCTCTTGAATATAAAATTAATTAATATCATGTATACTAAATTAAATATATATTCTAAATTCTATGAAAATTACACAAGGATAAAACATAACATAACCATAAAAAATCACATGAGAAATAGTTAAGGTTAACAAAATTACATATATGAAATATGAAAAAAAATATAAATCAATTTACAAGGAATAATAATCAATTAATTAAAAAATTTTAAAGATAAATAGAGAATGTGTTAAGGAAAAATCCCTAAATTTCTACAGTAGAGAGAAATCCATAGTCATTAGTTGATTTTTTATACATCATAATACCATCAAGTGAATAAATTACATTTAAATATATATTTTATTAAAAAAATTATACTTCTACATAATTTTTTTTAAATGAACTAGAATAATACTCGGATCATTTTAAAATCATAAATTTTAAGTAAAAATATTATTGAACTTGTTTGAGAACATATATAGCTTGTTAAATATATATATATAATTGAACATGCCATCAAATCAATTGAAATAACAATACATTATGGAAAATTAATACTTTTGACTTTTAGATGTTTTAGTTTTACTAAATCAATTTATCAGTACATTTTAGATAAATTTTATTATTTGTAGAAAAATTACATTTTTGAAGACATAAATCAAAAACACACATAGGTCTAAATACATTTAGAAGTAAAATCAATTCATTTCATCAAATACAATCCAATTATTAAATCACCACTGATGTAGGGAATCAACCAAATATTAATAGATAGCCGTGCTAAATTAAGTATATCTCATAAAATAATTATGTCATATGTTATGATATATCCAATTTTAGAGTAAAAAATAAACTCTTAAAAATTTATATGTATAGAAATAATATTTGTATTGAATTTTAAAATTGAGGGGTAATTGTATGTCTTCAATAAAGGTTATATTCTATTTACTAATGTTAATAGTCATGTCTAATTAGACTGTCTCATAATATTTCGTTACATAAATCCATCTATGTATATTTACACTGAGCATATCCTTGAAATGTTTCATGATAATATGTATAAGAAATTAGATTATGGAAATAATTTAATAGATACCATGAGATCACATTTACCTTAATAGTTTATGGGAATAATATAGTAACAGTATAATGATAAACAATTATTCTATAGGAATCATCCCATTAATGACATCATTTAATGAAGTAGTACATATGTTCTAACTTATTAGTGGAGTCACATTCATTTATGTGATTCTTTTACAAGACAAAAAAATAACTCAGTTTTTATCATATGTGACGTAACTCATGGTACATTGAGGAGATTCAATTATCAAATATAAGAACCACTTACATATTTTAAAAGTGGTGAAGATGTTTGAATAATTCTCTATAGAAAATCCAAACTACCAAATTCCATATTGTTCTATATTCATTATTCCAGAGGTTCTATAAAAACCCTATATTATAATGAGAGATTTATCTCAACCCATGGATAACTAATAGAGTTGGGATTCCGTTTGGGCACCCATGATGATATTTATCAAAAAATTAAAAGGTATTAATATGTTTCAGTTGTTTTTAATTTTAAGGTATGTGGACAAAAAATATTCTATATTTTTTATAATATATAATTTTTTTATTTTATGCATGGTGACCTCATATATAAAATTGAAACTAATTTTGTTGTTTCTGTTGAGATTTAATTAAATTATAGTAATCCATGTTGTAGTATAAATGGATTCATTTCACTTATTTTTATGAAAACATATGGGAAATAAAATTATATTAAATCATATTATGTATCATATGGAAATTATAAAATATTATATTTTCAATTTTATAGTGTGTTGTTTATATGGATGTATGATAAGGGATACAATAATCATTGGAAAAATATAAATCAATAGATTTTTAAACTCTTGCGTGTACAAAAATAATATATTGAAAAAATGAATTCCTAGATAATGTATAACAAAAATAATCAAATTTCAATTATGATTTCTAGTTATTTCATAAAATAAAATTTATTAAAACATTTACCCATAACATATATCTTATTTGGTGACATAAGTTTCTATAATAAAGTATAAAATCCCATGTTATTTATGATTGAGATATATTTTATTTATCAATAAGATTTTTTATAATAAAATGTGACAGATAGACTATAAAAGGTTTATATATAGCCACCTTTCCATTAAAACATGTGATTAATGTTATTTTATAAAATATAAATATGAATAAAAATTATACACTCTTCTCTTTCAATTGTAATTTTAATAAATTATTTATAAGTTATTAATTACTATATTTAAATTGAATTTTTTATATTTTTCAAAAATTTTAAAGTAATTTTAAATTTGATTCAATAAGTATATAAATAATTAATAAAAGGTAATAAACTTGTATTATTCCCTATTTTTTAAAATTATATGTTATCATTTTGAATTTATTTTATAAAACTATATTTAATTTCATTTGGATTAGAAATAATGTTATTATTTTATCATACTGGGTAATTTATAAATAATATAATACATCATAAATATAAAATTTTTATATTAAAAAACTAATAAATGATTATAAAACATTATTTGAATAGTTCAAAAGAAGGGCCCTTATTTAATATACAATTTATCATCATTTTTTATTAATTAATTGTATGGTAAATATGTAAATATTTTGTAAGTATGTCATAATATTAATGTATAAAATGTTTAAAATATATTAAATGGATTATAGGATTTTTATAGTTTGTAGAAATATCATATAAAGATATAGTAATATTGTGTTTAAATAATAGTATAATTTTTTATTATGGAATAAAAGAAAGTATATATTCAATTTAATAAATTTTCAGAATGAATAAGTCCATAATTATAAAATTGTTACAATCATCCTTTTAATGATATATTTGTAAATAACTAGTTCATATTTAAAATTTTAAAGTGTTTCACTGTAAAATACTTATTTCATTAAAAAAATTCATTGATTTAAATAGTTTATATAGTGAATATATATGATTTAATTTATGTGGTGGTTAGATTATTTTATATTACTTATACTATTAATTGCATTCTACATAGATAAACATAATATTTATTTTTCATATACACTGACTAGGGTTTTGTATAGTGGCTCCATAAATAACTTTATTTTTTGATAATAAAAAATAATAGTTTTTTTTATTTCCATAAAATTGTTACGAAATTTAATTACATTTTAATTAATTATAATTAATTATTATTATCATGTAATAATATTTATTTTTGAATTATGATTATCATTTTTTATATTTTAAAGTTCATAATGTTTGCTATATGGTTCATTACATGTTCCTTGGATAAATATGTTATTTGAGATGTTATTATACAGTTTTACTTATATTGGAAGTACAATTTTCCAATTCCAAGGAATTGATGATTTGAAAAAGTCAATAACTTACTTTTGGAGTAAAATTAACAGATTTGATTTTGGTGTTATCCTACTATAGAACCTACTATGAGAGTCAACTAACCATGTCACCTAAACTTGTCAACCTATCAGATTAAATAATGTTATGTCTGTGGAACCTACCATGGGATTCAACTTTCCATACTACCAGCCCATGTCATCCTACAAAATCAAATACATATACAGATCATCAAACATTTCTTAGGAGTCGACAAACTATGTCACCGGATCATGTCCCCTAACAGTGTGAGCCTACCATGGTAACAATTGTGAGAGAAATAATTTTTATTATTTTCAAAATAAAATTGGATATATAATACAAAATAATGATATTTCTATTAAATTTAAAATATTAAAATTTTATATACATTTAATCAGCAGAAATAAAACACTGAATCGATCTACATTAGTATATAAATGTTACCAAATCCATTGTTTTTTTCTGTATAAGTCATCTGTTTTCCTAAAACAATTATTCTACAATATTTTGATGGTAAAATAATTTATAGATGTCAGATTAAGGGGATTATTTATTATATAAAAATATATATAAATAAACAAAATATATTTTAATAATAGATAAAACTAATATTTCTATTTGATGTGATATTTTATTTTTTAAACATTATATATTAATATCTCTACAAATTTATATATTTTTCCTATATTAAATAAAGTGCAGATATTTTATAACATATATTTAGTTATATATATTTTCCTATAAAACATCAATGTAAATATATTATGTGAAACCCATACCTTGATTTTCCAACATGGATTTTTGATTTCTTAGAGTGTATTGTAAAATCATCAAATATGCTCTATTTTAAGAAACATTTCACTTTACCATCCTCTTCAAGATTATTATGGATATAATTAGTCATTTATGTTTTTCTATAATTATATATTATTTATTTACGATTGATCCTAAAATTCTCTAAATTTATTTTGTTGAATTAAATATAAATATCACAGTATTAAGGGTGTAATGTTATTCATGAAAAAAAATCGCGATGTAGAATATTCAAATTTATATGTACTGGTATTTGAAGAATTATCCATGATTATTTCTAGGGAAAATTAAAAGGATATTAATGAATTAATTTTTTTAATTTTTTATGAAAAATATTATAGAGATAAAGGTCATGTTGATGTGTATTATCAATCTTTTTCAATAAAATAAACATGAATGATGTTAAAAAAATGGATTTTTAATTTGAGGAGTTAGACTCACATGATTTATCAGATTATTATAATGAATATTTTATCATATTTATTAATATATTCAATGATGTAATAAATTTTTTTATTATAAATATTATTGTTGTATCAAATTATTTTCACACTCATAACATTATTAAGAAGTCCCCCCCATGTGAATTTTTTATCATGGGAATATGAGAAGGATATTCAAGCAATTTTCAATAGAAAAAATATTTGCTACTATTTTGTGTGAAAAATGATCTAATAAAGAAAAAGTGGATAACCTATGGATATGAATATATAGGTTTGGTGTTTAATAGAAAAATACTTTCTCAGGTTTTCTCCTAAAGAAAATCACAGTTGAATTGTACTAAAAAATGCTAATCCTAAGATTGATCCCATATAATTATGAATTGGATCTCCTTATATATAAGGTTAGTTTGTTTTATAGAAATATAAAGGATAGGTGTATTAAGTTAATCCATTATGTGTGGAATAGGTGAATTTAATGAGTTTTCACTCATCTTCAAAATTGATATACCGTAGTGGGTACCACCTCTCTAAGATCAAGGAATGGCGAAGTGTGGAGTGGGATAATTTTGAGCACAACCACTATAATAAAAACTTTTTTTATATTATTCCATTTCATTAATTTCTCATTTCTTATATTCGTGTGGCTGAATTGTTTTTCATGTTTAGAAATTAATTTCCACTCCTAAATTTCATATACTAATTAATTTCAAATCGATAAAAATTAAACCCCACCACCCCCCCTCTTTCCTATGTTCATCTACCTTGTGGATCCTATCAAATGGCATCAAACGGTGGCACTAATAATGGTATTTATAATTACCTGATCTATCTGATTCCTAATATATTTTTATAGGAGGACCCTTATTAATGATAGTTTATCTAGAAACATTGTTTGATTCCTCAATATTAGTATCATAGCATGGTTCACATGAAGATATATTGTTCTTAATTTGATTATTTATATTAGTTTTTCTCATTTTTTATCATATTCCTTAACAAGAACGAGGGAAAGATCTTTTTTCAGTCATTGATGAATTAAATAAGAAAATATGGTTCCATATAAAATTTCCAACTAAATTTAATGGTAGAAATTATACATAGGTTAAGATCTAGAAGGGAAATTATCTAAAATGTATTGAAATTATATTTTGTGAAATTCGTATTCAATCAAATGATTTACCTAAATCAGATCCAGATGATTTTAGAATAAAATATTAAATTATACATGGTCTTAATCATGATGTAATGAAAATTATTTATTGTCCTTTTTTTGAAATATTTTTTAAAAAATATTTTTTACATTACATCTCATTATATTTTAAAACATCTTATGACAACTATATTTAAGGAGAGCGATTACATGAAATATTTTTTCCACAATTATATAATGCTTAAATGAATTAAAATTGTGTTTTTATACATGAAAATGAAGAAATATAATTTTATTGTAGGAGATATCAATGAAGGTAAGTAAAATTTGAAGTTATATTATTCAAATTTCAAATTTTATTATTTTTAAAAGAGAGGACATATTAAACCAAATATTATAATGCTACAAATTTCAAAGATGGTCAAAATAATAAAATAATTATTTGACTACGTAGTGTGATTTTGAATGTTCATTTAACAATGCTAAAATTATAAATGAAACTAATAATGTTTCAAATCTGTCAAAATATTCTATAATACAATTTTCACTTTAGCATTCTGTTTTAATTCAGCTTAGCTCATAAGCTATAAAATTGGGAAATTTATATGTCACAAATATAACTATTGACAGTAATATTTTTTTAGATTCTCATGATTCAATAAATTATATTAATGTTTAGCCTTATACATATGATCTGATTGAAATTTGTGAATCATATTATGATAAAATAAAGTAAAATTCTTACATACATGTATCATTTATTGTTAAATATAGAAGGGATCATGAAAATAAAAAGGATTTAACTCTAAAATTAAAGAATAATGATTCTATTATGTTCCTGTTTAAATTTATCATTTTTCTAATTAATTATTTTCATTATATGAATAATGAAGATCAAGAAATAATGTTTAATTTAACATTTGATAACATATCTATAGTTGACGAAAAAATTTTGAGGCATACAAATGGAGATATAAAACATTAAAATGCACCATTTTTCAATTTGAAAAAAATATTTGTGATGACATGGTTTTGTTAAAAAAATAAAATTAATACCAAATATTATGTATATAATGTTAGAAAGTAAATTTATTTCATGAAAATTTCTATTTATTTTAATTGTTGTTTAAGTATTAATATTATTTAGAATTATTATTTCAATAATTGTGTTCATAACATGGATGGATTTATTTGTGATTATTTGGTTCCAATTATTTTAAGATATAATTTTTGGAAAGTAAAATATACTATACATTATTCATATAATTATTTTATGTTTTTATGTTATGATCATTATGACTATGATCAGCATTTTACAATCAGAAAACAAATTTGTGACAAATATTTTTTTGTATACATTTTATTTCATTGAAAAATTGGTAAACCATATACTTTTTGGGTACCAAAAGATGTGCATTATAGTTCTTCTGATAAAAATAAATTCGTTATAAATAATTCATGTAAAATGTAACCATTATTTATAATGAGGTAAGATGTATTTTCTTATTTTTATGAGACACATTATTTCCATTTTAGTTATCCTTCGCATGTCGGAAAGAAATTTTGAATGTTTTTTTACCATTTTTGGTTTTCATGTATTATTTTTATCATTTTTTATTCTACAATGTTCATAAATATTTATCCTTTTTTTTGTTAGGGAACATTGTTTTTATCATGTGTATTTGATAACATAATTAAATTTTGGTTAACATAATAATATGGATATTAAATATGTCATTTTAGTCCAGGTTTACTTTTTGGATATTATTATTTCGTAACTGAAAAACTAATTCAATTTATTTGACATTTTTAATTTCACTAGATATTAAACCATGTTTTTGGAAAACATTTCACATTAGGAATTAAAATTCTTCTAATACTATCTTAATAAATTCATTTTCAAAGGAGAAAATAATTTTAGGGGGAGTTACACTTTTTCTGAATTCTTAATTCATTATGGATAAGTTGGTGCATTATTTTAGTATAATGATATAATTAATTATAATTTTTATAGTTACTTAATAATGAAAAAGTATTTAAATTTTTCAATTTACGTATATTTAATACATTTTATAATTTTTATATTGTTTAATAGCATCTTCACTAGTTTATCCAACTTGGGATTCAATATATGTATAACACTTGTCTGTTAATTCATGATAGGTTAATCAAGAATTTATTTTGAGTATTTTAGTTTGAAATTCAGGATGTTTTAGTTAATATTTATTAACCATCAATTAATGGTTATAAAACCCTACTTTAATTCCCTATTTCTCCCTAACAAATAATTTATTTTAAGAACATTAGAATATGGTGTGTATCTTTGTTGGGGAATGTTGAAATTTTCTATATGTTTTGTTTTTTATTAATCGATTAATTAAATAGAATTTATATTGTTCTTAAATATAATTATTTATTCATGTTTAATAAGTTATTTTTTCAATTTTTAAAATTAATTTTATAATGAATTGTCTTGGATTTCAAATATCATATTTGTTTCATTTTTAAAAGGGTTTTTATTTAGTTGTTATATATAAATTTTGATTCTTTTCTTGATAAAATTTGTATTCATGATACATGTTTTGAAAATGGATGGATTTTTTGTTTTCTCCTGAAAATATTTTTCATAATATGAATGTTTAATAAAGTTATTTAATAAAATATTGTATTAATACATGTGTAGAATCCCAACGTGGAAGCCACATAGTGTTTCCTCAAGAAAGTTTGCCACATGAACAAATCCACTACTCACCATATTCCAGAGGCTACCAAATATCAGTAACGGTCTATGGTGAGTGTGTGTGGAGACTATTTCCTCATGATTCAGAGTGTAGCATAATGGTAATCAATATTGATAAGTTTCATAAATTAATAATGTTAAAATAATTTAGGAATCATAAACTTGTAGAATCTAAGTCCATAATAGATAAAAAATAATAATGGAAATTTATCTATAATAAATAAATACATGAGATACAGGGTATAAATTCTTATACCACATGGGAACAAAATAAATAAATTCCAAAATTTTATACTACTAGAACTATGATCAAAGGATTAGTCCACTGCTATTGTACTCTCTCCTAGAATCAGAATCTAACACCAGAAGCTCGATAATTCACATTATCTACACCTAAAAACATGATGTCTTATTGGGAACCATGGGAGGTCCATGAAAGGTGTGACATATGCATATTGTAATACAAGAAATATTTTCTAGATCGAGAAATTTTTTTAATAAAATATAAATAGTGTTCCAATAAGAATAAATGGAAATTAAATAGTAAATAAAACACAGTGTTCCAACTTCCATTATGTTACCCGGCTGAAACTACCTGATTCATCCTAGGACAGATGCCTATGAACAAAGATGAAGCTATGTATGTCTAAAATTAATTATAAAATGGTCATCATAAATAGTGTATCAAAATATGGACTATATCTATGATATTGATTTTTCATAGTGGATGTGTCTATGGAATTTCAGCAACACATTCTTATTCATTAATTTTAATGTCATCTTTAAAATTTATAAAGAGGGACCATGTTCCAATCTAATTTGATCCAAAAGTAATCCCATGTATTACTCATGGAGAAAATAAAAATCCAAATAACATAATATTCCATCCATGGAGAACCATAATTGGAATACCATGTATCACTGTCATTGTTGAGTGTAATCAACACTATGATCCCATCCATAGTATCTCAGATAGGATACCGAGTATCAATTATGACATAGTATGACTGTCTAGACATAAATCTCATCTAGGGTGTATCCTATAGGGAACCAATATCACTTACACGATGTAATGTAAATTAAAGGTGATCCCATCCCAACAATAATTGCAATATGCTCCTGGTATGTATAAAATAAAACAAAGACTCATTTATAAAGAAATATGAGCTCATATAGGAAAAACATATATTGGAAAAATTGTATCTTATTTGAAATAGAATAATATTACATAATCTATCAACAAATCAAATTATTTAATTATGCATTACACTTAGGAATTTAACCTATATCGGCCAAACTATTTAATTAAATTGGTGAAAGTTGTAGCGTAAATCATAGTGATAAAATCACGTCCAAAAATATTCTTCAATTAATTTCACATAATATATATATATATATATATATATATTATGAAAAACTACATTAATGGTGTTTTAAACCATCTCATTTAAAGACCTGGTATGGCTTTAAGGAGTGGCACACCCATAGGGGTGGATCATGTCACAGTGATCAACTAAAGGGTAGATTCACCTCTATTAATGGCCTAAAGGTCTTTTAGAACCATTAAATTTAATTTATAAAACATTTTAGAGGTGTTATAAAATAGTTATGATCTATATCACAATGCCTCATAACATAAATACAATTTAATGTGATGGAAATTATTGATACCACCTACATAATGTTCGTAGAAAACCACACATCCTTTTTCAGCCATTGATTTGAACTCGAATGGATGAAAATGACCAAGTGAAAAGAAAAAGAAAAATTGAGTATTATGTCACACCAAAACAACACAAAACATAAAAATATAATATTTTATTACGTGTAATATGAGTTTATGGATTGTTGATAGTAATCCAGTGTAACCGATAGAGAAGGAAATATGGTCTGGACGGTGGAGGAAGAAGGACACCAAACTTCTGCATGGTGGAGGCCTCATTCAATTATCCTCCTCTATGTTAGGGAAGTAAATAAGCCCATGTGAAAAAATAATGGTTTCCTCCCACAAAAAATCCTCCCATGTAATAAACACCTCATGTAAATGCATTACAGGTCATGTAATGTTCGGGCTTCACCTCCCAGTTTTAACCATCTGCACCTCTTTAAAATGGTTCATCTAGCCATATGAATGTTGTGTAATAAATAAAATTTTTTTATAGATATAAATTTAATTTATTTTCTTGAAAATAATTTCCAAGTCCACCTATAACCATATTTTAGTAATTGACCACACACCCCCTTGGTGTGGTTTCTAATTTTAACCAAAACTAAATATTATGAAATTTTATGAAAATCAAGTATGTTACAACCTCCCCTCTTAGAAGATAATTAATTTTTTTATAATTATAGTGTAATAAAATAAAATTTTAGAAGTGATATGGCCACTGAGAACATACATATGACTATATCCCCTTGGTTTCATCAAGTACACATCCATGCTTCCATAGCACCGAGCCTAAGGGAACTGGCCTATTGTAGAGAGACCTCATCTCTGATCAATGATGAATATAGGATGCTCCTAAAAACATATTAATTTTTCTCAATAAATATTGTATTGTGTTAATTATACGGATATGAATGGTAATCGAAAATCTGTGATAAGTGAAAGATTTCGTTCATGGATTGATAACTTTGAGGTAATGAAAACTGATGGGATACCTTATTGACTCAATCTAAAATCTCAAATGGCCCAACATAATAGGGTTATAGACTACCCTATCTCTAAATCCATTAATGAACCAATCTAGTATAAACTCATAGAAATTCCAAATGGCACAGTCCCAACTATATAATCCAACACCAAAAACTGGTGTAAGACATATTCATGGAAGGATTTGTAGCCATTTGTATTTTAATCAACTATACATTCTCTGAGGACTCTAATTTGATATGACGACCTAGTAGTATTACCACCCCATTATCTAACCACTATAAAGTGGAAGGGCCTGACCTATTGTAAAGGGACTCCTAATTATTCATCTTAATATCAATGGAAAACTATTATTTTAGGAAAAACTTATAATACATATATGTTATTTCAAAGAAATTCTAATATCATGGATGGATGTCCAAAGTATGTCCTATAACACTCGTATTGTTTGGTAAGTGTACCAATTGGTATGAGATTTATATTTTGTACTCAAAATCACTTATGAAACCAAATGTGTTTACTTCCCCTTACAGAATAGTGATGTAAAATAAGAAACACGATATAACATGGTAAGATGTGGAATTCCATAATGGCATAGAATCTCCTAGATGTATATCCTCCCAATATCATTAATTGAGAATGTATTCAAAATTGTTAAGATGTTTGATACCTTAGTCAACCAATAGCTGATCCCATACTACATCACTTCCTCTAGTGGATTTCGGTAATCCCATAATGAAATCTATTTTGATGATATTCTATTTCCAATCTGGAATGTATAGATGCAGTAGAATTACATCTGGTTGTTGGTTTTAATCATTTACCTATTAATAGGTGGAAATCCTCAAGATGAGTATTTCAATCTATCTCTTTATACCTAGAAAAAAATACAAACGACATTATTCTCAATACATATTGGTATACCAAAGGTGATCTTCTAAAATATAGCTATGAGATTACCACTTCACCTCCTCCTATATGTCAGCAGGCACCTTATACAACCGAGGTAGAAAAAGTTCTAATTTATATTAGCAACCCAACCATGCAGTAGGTTTTTATTGAGATACTCTTCCTCGGGAATAGACCAACATGATTTGATAGTTTTCCCTTCCATACCCACTCTAGAAGGGAGGACATCACTGATAGAGCTGCTAATGTTGTTTTCTTTGATATTCATGATCTTCAAGTTGTATATCTGAAAAAAGGTTAATTAACAACCAGTCACTGATGTTGTCTTGGATGTCATGTGTATGATTCTTCTAGCTTAGGGAATCAGACCCTATATTACCCTTCCCCTATGTATAACCAAGCACAGTATTGAATGAATATAGGTTCTCACCCCACATACACTGCCTCTGATTCAAGTATCATTGTTTCAATATGTAATTAATACATCTGTGACCCATGAAAACAAAAAATTAATCAACCAATGGAAATTTCCTCTAATAACATATAACTCAATCCATGATTCCCTGCTCATTGACGTGTGTAGAGTATTTCTTGTTATAAGGTCATAGCAAGTTGGAGCTATATGATACATCTGAGTCACCCTAAATTATAAATTCTACTATGAAATTTCGTGAAGCATTATAGTAAATAGTGTAACTACTTCCATAATCTTAAATAATCATGAGTGACATGGACTTCAATCTCTCTTTCAATTCTAAAAAGGCTATCTCACAAGCCTTGTACCAAAATAAAACCACACCCTTTTTCCTCAATCTCATATGTGTTGATGATTGACATGAAAAATGTTTATTAATTTCCTATAACATCCATCCATTCTTTTGAAATTTCATTTTCCAAATACACTCTCGAGATGCTCTTATGATATCATGATCCTCACCTTCTCTTGGTCAATATACACACCTGCATATGAAAATGATATTACCAAGGAAGTGAGCATTATTGATCTAAAAGTTGAATTTTCATATATTAGAATATTGTTTATTCTCTCTAAATTTATTCATCATGATGTCATGATGGTAGGAATAGTTTTGTTAGGTGTGAGAACACACCATTATTTTGTCAATAAAAACTACCAAAAATTAATCCATGTATGAATAGTGTACCCAATTCTATAGAGCCAAAAAAATTACCAAAACATTCGCAAGGCCAAACAGAATAACGAAATACTTATACAATATTTACCTTATATGGAACACTGTTTGTGGTTTTTCCAGTGGTCTCACACACACCTAATGTTTGACATACCTCAAATGGACAATAGATAAAACTTTCACTCCTTGGATCTAGTCATAGAGGATATCTATATGAGGAAATGTGTATCAGTTATTTAATATAAGGACATTTAATCATATTTAATGTGCATAAAACATGAGGTTATAATCTTTGATCTTGGAAAAAATTACACGTGAACCCCAAAACGAATTGTTGGGTCATATGAAATCCACCTTTTTTTATCTTCCACTATTTTCTTGATTTCTATGAGCTCAAAAGTTTTCATCCAATTAGGATGAATGGATATGGTCACCACAGTTTTCACTAGAATGATGAAAAAAATAAAACTCTCTCATGAAAGTCAAGCATGAAAAATCATTAGTGAATATGTCCCTAAAATCATCCACCACTAGCGGTAATTCTTCAAGTTGTATTACCTGATCACTCATAAAGATACTAGCCATATAAGATTTCACCTTTCATTTCCATATACGCTCGGGTCCATCTTGACATTCCTAGATATCAAATTCTCCATTATGAATATAAGCACATCCCATTATTGAAGTGAAAGGAAAACATCATTGATAGTAATCTACATGGGCTTAATAAAGAAGTATTTAATCCATACCATAATGATATCAAAGATATTAATATCATGAATAATGAAATTACATATGAAATGGAACCAATTTAACTGGTGGGTCAACTCTTTTCATTGGATAATTCCCTCTAATCATACCCTAATGGTGTACCAATTTTTATAATGCTGTTGAATTAATTTATTTTTAGACCCATACTTTTTATAGTTGAAGTAGATATTATGGAGTGTGATGAACCAATTTGAAATAGGGTATAAACTATTGTATATGCTACTAGAATAGTACATGTGTACATGAAAGATCATAAATCTACTCATCTAGGGTAGGATACAATGTATAGATAGGTCATGGAGTGTAACCCTAATATGGAACCAGACTAAACTGAGCTGGCCTGCTCTGCTGCCACTGAACCATCGTTGTTTGAATTCCTCACCCATGAGCACCTCCTCAGCCTGTTTGGATAGTGGTAGACCATATCCAAGCCTATAATGGGTATATTGATCTTATACATGAATTAATTTTCAATATATATATATTATCAGAAGATATAGGAGGGATAGTTAGGAGGAAACATAGCAAGGGGCCCATACTACCATAAGATGAACACTCGATCAGGTTACTCATTCACTGGGGATTCATGATACATATCTTTTCACACTAGTGAGACACTATATAAATATTTGTGTGTGTCGTATGGAAGGAACTAACCCCAAGACCACTATAGAATTGATGTTTCCTTATTCCAAAAAAAACTATCTCCCCACTAGGAAGATGAACAACCCTTGATCAGATTACCACCATCTCTCAGGTTATACTCTGTGATGATGGATTGGAAAATATTTCTATAAATGTTGTGAGTCAAGATATATTATCCAATTATCTGATGGTGTAAGAAATACCATCACTAAAATGTGTCATATTATTCACCTCATCACTGGAACAAATCATTGAAAAATTATGGGGATTACTGAAACAATATGAATACTCAATAAATGTCATGGAACCCTATTGTATGTTCTTAAAAAAAATTTCATGGACTAATCACAAAACCTTGGGGCAATAAGTAACCTTATAAGGTTGTATGGAATCCCGAATATACCATACCATGAAGAAATTTATCCTAGGTAATAAAATCAAACCAACATTTAGTATAATCATAGATCTTTTATGTAGAATACTTGACCCTCTTCTCTAGAGTCAATACTAAATTCAAACTTTGTCCAAATAACCTCTATCAACAATTCAATAGCTGGATGTCTACCATCCCCTGAGAAGGGTGTAGGATGATACTTCTAGAATATGTGTTTCAACTCTCCCAATGTAGAAACATGTCACCTGAGGTTGACAATTGGTACCTAGTGTATGATCAACAGGAGGTTCAAGAAGAGGTATTGTATGGGGTAATACATATAAGATAGGCCCCGCCACCTATAGATCACAGTAGTCACAAACTTCCAGGCATATTACATAAGGATGTTGAGGTGTAATTGGTCTACAATTTCATAGTTCAAACCTCATAAAAGCATTGAATCTGATAGAAAACTGTGAAAATATATAAGGGTGGTTGCAAATCTTCTAATAAATTGGAAAACCCTCTCATCTGGTCCTGAAATGCATGTCTAGGGGAATTATAGGTTCATGAAACAACATAAGATACATAGCCTATATAACTCTATAGTGGTTAGGTCTGTTCATGGTATCATATAACACCTAAAATATTCTAGTGTGTGCCTAAATGGACAATAGGCCTTGATTTTTTATTTATTTTTGATAATCAAAATTTTTTAACTGGTTTGAGAGGGAACCCTTACATGACTCATAGGCCATGTGGCATAATCCCGAGTATATGACCTGATGTCCCATAATCAAAATACCAAATACATGACCTAAAGGACAAACCAATCTACACTAGTGTTGCACATCCCTAGAATCTTCCTCATTGAATGTTTCTTGCTCTCCAACATGCATTGCTGATCAACTAGCAATTGAAATTCCGTTTAGCAGTAACCATTTCATATACAAAATTAACTTATTTATTTATATTCTTATATATATATATATATATGGGTATCTCAATCCTGTTAATTTCATCACCCTTCCCAATTTATAAAGGTCCATACTTTTTATGAATTTTAATTGGCACTACATGTAACTAGGATCCAACTATTACATACGTTATAATGATGAAAAAGGTCATGCATAGTTATTTTATTTAATATAATACCATTAATAATTTATATAAGTACTAGATTCATAAATTACAATTACAAATCATCGTTTAAATCAACTCATATTTAGGATAGAAAAACTGATCATTCTTAACTCAATAGTATCATAATTGGGTTAATCAATGTGTCATATGCAATATATTCTAGAAATCAATATTTTTATTGATTAAATAACATTAATTAAACCATATCTACTATACCTTCAATACGCATTATCAAAATTTATTATGTTATATTCAATGAATTATTGGATCCTGAAATCTCCACACACACTATTAATATATTTCGATAAATTTTGAAATGGAAAATAAGAAAACACAAAATAACATTGAGAAAAGGATTCAAAGTGGTGAGACCAGGATGAATAAATCCCTTCATGGACCACTAATATTCATGATGACTCATGGATTCAGTATTCATCCTTGAATGAAAATATTTTTCATGATAGAGATGGTGTCACCGATGTCTGAAAACAAACCCAAAGTTGTTTTTTAAAAAAGGAAGTGATTCACGTATCTACAATAGAATATCCCACATGAACTAAAATATTTCACAAAATGAGGTCATATTGTTGGATCCCTGTAAATGAAGCCAAATTTGTTTTAGGACTATTCTATTTATTTCCATCCCTACAAATGATGTCTTCAATGACTAAGTTATTCATGACCTAGGGATTCTTCTATGGGCTCCTGTAATAGAAGGCTCGCGACCCACCCAGAATGATAGTCCACACCATTATCATATCTATTTGTTCTTATGTAAATACTCTCCAAGGGGAACCTAAAAGAGAGTGCTACATAGAAATTTGAGTTGAAGATATAATAATCAAAGAATCATGAAAACCAGACCCCTTTGATGATTCCTTATAGGTACAACCTGCCTAATTAAATTATGTATGGAATAACAAATGAAATGGTGGACAAAATCATAAATTCCAATTTTTTACATAAAATCATGAGGTGAATGTCGATTTCCCTTTGGGAATAAAAAACCCGTATATCAAAATGCTATGTTGGTGGAACCCTTCCCTACCTAGAAAAATACTATGCTGGAGGGACTCTACCAGGCATAGAAAAAACCTCTATGGGCAGAACAGGTCCCCACGAAGCAAATTGCTATGCAGGTAAAACCTTAACCCTTGATGCGAAATGCTAGGCAAGAAGATCCTAGGTCCATATAATGGAATTACATGCTGATGATCCCCTTACACATTGTATGGTACTGAAAATTCCTCTAAGGGAATAGAATACCCTCGCAATTTCATTGCAGAAGGAAGAAAGTTCTCTTACAAGTCTAGAAAGGTGAATCGACTCGAATTGAGCAGTATATTTCAGAAGAAATTTTAAGGAATTCATGTTTTGAAATATTTTGAGTAGCCCAAGTTCCATCATGGTGAAAGGTACATGGACCAGCTGGATAATGAACCAATAGGTATGATGGATGATCTGTGTGACGACGGTCTATAGAGCGATGGAATGTGAACCCAATCGACCATTAATTGCACTGCCAAAAGAATCATGCACAAAAATCTCGTACACATAAAATGTTGCAAATTGATCAATTCGTGGATGAGAAGTACCAGTAGGGTTCTGCAAACCATTATCATAGACCAAATTCTCTATAAATCGTGGATTGACTGAGTCTTCCGTGGATTAGTATAATGCTTCATGGTACTCCGAAATTGGTATCATGTGCCCAAAAGATACAATTTCCCCAATGATCTATAAAAGGATCACAATAGAAAGAGAAGAAAAGGAGAATAGAGATGGATGATGAAAACATGAAAGGGAATTAGAGGTTTGAAGAGTGTGTTAAATAAGACTCTGTATTTAGTCATGATTCATCATTGAAGCCTGAAAAGAGTACCACACCCTCCGAAGGTACAGTCAGTCATGAACCATAAAATGGGGGTATTTAAAAATAATAATAGAATAATGAGCCTAACTGGTGAACCGTGAACCATGTTATTCTTGCGAATGTATTCCCTATGAATCATAATCCCCTAGATCCTCCCACAAAATGGTTCTCTACATTGTACACTGCAACATAGACTGAACTCGACGTCAGATACTGCATGAGTACGTGGATGAAACATAAATTAGCTTGATGAGTCACATATTATTATGGTACATAGTAGACTATATCCTTGCATGAGTGATACCTTAGTGCATGGATGGCCCCACTTCCAATATACCAGTACGGTATATCGGACCTCTTCCATCCCGCATAAGAAAACAGTTCATGGAATGGGGTATCTTAGGGTATTTTTTCCATCGGTCCTAATCTCAATCTTCCATTACCCTCCAGTCCTCCATGATCCCTCAGGTGACCAATCATCCAGCATCTTGACAGAGCCTTCTCCAAATCGACCGGGCCTATCTAATCTGACCATTGGGTGCACCAACACTCTCCTTTTAGTCTATATACCCATGGTAAGTAGATTCATGAAGTCTCTCCCTGCAATGGTTTTAGATAATGAAATTACGATGGGTTTACATACCCAAGGAAACATGGATTCCAACCTTAGGACTCCAACGTGAACCTCCACATTCCAAGGATTTTGGTTGATCACTTTATTTTCCATTTTGATAATGAATAGTAATCATTCAAAGGTGTTTTGTTTTCTTCACTATTATAATGGGGATGAAACTGCTCCCGATCCCAGAATGTGTTTTGGGGCCCTCCTACTAAGGTAATTCCCCAACGTTTTTAGGATTGGCCACATGACCTTTAATTCCAATTCACATTTAATGGTTCATCGCTTCATGACCTCTTCCATAGTCTCCCTGCCCACTTCCACCGCAGGCTCTCTCTCCCCCACCGACGGGGGAATAAGAATGTGAATTGTTGAATCATTCAAATTCTTTTATTTCTCACACCAACAAGGACTCACGTAGGCTTAGAATTTTGTAAAGATTACAACATCCACACGTTCTATACTATGAGAACATTGATTCCTGATCAAACCAGGATACGTAGGAGGCCTACCTGATGGTCTGATATCAAAAGGGTGCCCTCCCATAAAGGGTCTCTGCAATCATGTCTCTTCATTGGGAATCTTCTATGCATAAACCCCGCACAATATGAACTACATGAACTCTGATTCCTGATCAAACATACATATGAAGGATGACTACCTAAAGGCCCAAGTTCGAAAGGATTCCCTCTAAGAAATTTTACAACTAATAATTTCTATTCAATGTGATGCTTCTACGCGTAAGCCCCACACAATCTGAACCATGATAACATGATTCCTAATTAAACTAGTATACGTAGGATGCATACCTGAAGGCCCGAATTGAATAGGTTGCCCTCCCAAAATGGTCCACCGAGTCACACTCCCCCAAATGGGTAGCTTCCATGGATAAGCCCCACACATCAGAACTATGTGGGTTCTGATTCTTCTCCCGAGGATACGTAGGGCGCCCTTCTTATTGGCCTAATTCCAACATCATGTCACCTTCCATCCCCTTGGATCACGATAAAATCTAGGGAATATTATTTTATTGCTCAAGTAATCATCTCCTATGTAAACATCAAATATATGCATTCTAATGACGATCATGAAAAAAATGGTAGCCCATGGACACAAATATTGGGAATGAACTAAGAATTCAAGAACATGTGAACATGACTTAAATATATAATATTTTCCCATAATAAGTAAAAATCATCCCCCAGAAGGGTGATGTGAGCCTGATCCCCCATCCTCGAACCCAATAGAGTCTTTAAGTGTTGTTGGATGAGTCATCAACCAACGAACACTTGCAATAGGAAAGTAGATCCATGGATCATGGATAACAGGGTCGTTGGGCATTCTTGGATCCATGAAAAAACCCAATGGAGACCATCTGACGAATTTATATTCGAGAAAGACCAATTAAACAAGTGAATTGCCCCCAAAAAATCGCTATATGGGACCAACAATTCACACGAGGTTAATCCAACCTATTTTAACCGGTAAATGTTTCCGAATGGTTTAAAAAATGAAATTATGAACATGATGAGAATTCATCTCGATAAAGAATGAGGTGGGTGGTGATTCTTGTCGGATCATTTCACCATCACCCTGAAATGCGCCATCTCAGAGGTGGATCAAAAATCGTGAACCTGACATGAATCCTTATCCTAGGTGGTGGTTATACCCCAATGAAAAAAGACCAAATGATATTGCACACAAACCCATTTTGGTAACCCCGATATGAAAAACAAGTTCTATCTCGGAGGCATAACAAAATTGGTGAACCTGACCCGAGTCCTTAACCAAGGTGGCAGTCTTACCCCACTCAAGCCCCTTCAACCCACAAAAAAAGGGGAAGGGGGATAAGATGAGATGTTAGATATGCACATGTTTAAAAGAATGCTAGTTTGACAAGTTTTTCTTGTCTGTATTTTATATATGTATGCCGTAGGTTCCGGAAGAGAATCCTTTGATAAAAATGATGTCGAAACGACCGATGCAGACATACGCATCAGTGATCTGACATGCTTCTGGGTCCCCAACGAAGATAAGGACCCCCTCAACTACCTAGAATCATTGATGTTGGGTATCCAACATGTTGATCATAGAGTACAATCTAAATGGTGTTCTCCCCACGTTGGATGTCGTGAGATAAGCCCTCAAGTTTGCGTAGACTCGCCAGCTGCCTCTTCCACTGCGACTGACACCCCAGCACAAGGCAGCCCCAATTGATGTCTCAACCCCATTCAACAACCTATCCTTGGAATGTGATAATGAATACCTCCCTTACCTTTGGGGGGAAAATGATGTCAATGCTGAAAACTTGATCTACACTACATCGAGGTCCAACTCATGGGACCCCTCTAGAGAGTGTTGCAACCAACATCGAGTATCCAGGTCTCATCACACTAATGTTGAACTTATGCTGAGGGAACTTACTAAATTCCAAGAGACCTGTCCCCCTTGGCCACCCTACCAACAACAGAAAATATATAATAAATAACATGCTATCATCTTGGTTCTTGAGACGCAACTTTGACATACTAAAACGGTGTAATTCAACGGGTAGAAATATGAACATGCCCCCTCCACTAAATACCACCATAGAAATAAGGTTGCACAATACATGAACATGAATGTTGCTTCTAATGCTCGCTGGTACCGCAATGTAGACATAGAAATAAACTATAGGAAGATGCATATTTTTGTTGATCCACAACATGCCCTCCATCTAAATAGGTCAGCAACCAGCAACACATAGGCACAAACACCTGCTGATGCATTAAAATCTCATCAACCATATAGGGAGGAAACTAGCTACACAAGGGTACAAACACTTGTTGATGCATATCAAACCAGCCATCTAGATTGGGTGGAAACCATATATGAGCATAGTCAAATTCATGAAAATTCATACAATGTCCGTGAGATAAATACAGCGGAAAATGAGTAGTTGAAAATCCATGATCACGAATATGAATCCCACCAGTCAAATACAGTGGAAATTATAGAAGACAACCAGTTGCAGACCCATTCTGCTATCCCAGAACAAGAGAACTGCTAATATCTATTGGAAACTCATGGAGGACCTGATCAGGCACAAACTCCTGCTCCAATATCGAAATGGGCCTTCATAACCATTCCAACCAATGATGTATCTCAACACATCCTAGAAATGATGGAAGATCAGACATCGATTCTAGACTATATCCTCCAAACATTCAAAGATATCATTGCATCAGTAGAAAATGCTAGATTTCAGTCCCATGACCCGGTTTCCTTGAACGGAATGGCCTAATCACAAAATGAGTTTGTCACTCTTGAGAAGTTATGTATCCCTTCTCTAGTCCTGGAGGGATGATGGAAATATCCCACAATATACAAACAACCATAATAAGGAAAAATACTCGCTCCAATAGGGGGATGTTTGTTCCAATGTGGTGGCCTCTCTATGGTAGACATATATCCCTGACAAAATGAAAGATGTCCTTCAGCATATCTTCATGAAATCACGAGACACAAAAAAACTGTGAGTCATCTATGAATCCCATTACCAATAGCATATGTCCCAATTTACCCACATGAGAGAACCAAAAAATGAAACGTACTAAAGGAAACTAGAAAATAAAGAGCTCATACATGATCCTACTATGCTAGATGTTGAGGTTCTTGAAGACCTCAATCATATATCAACAAAGTATTAAGACCCTGTAAATAAATTAACAAATTATGGAAGTGGAAGAACAAGTTGCGATGGTCCTCCCCACAATGTTTCTACTAGCCGCTCTGATGGTCCTCCATAGAGCATCCATGGGGGCATTACTCTATGGACTTGGAAGGATCAATCATAAGATTATATATATTCATACGTGTCGAGGTAGCCCTCCCCTCAACCAGAAGATCAGATAGTAAGAAGTCTATCCCCTTTCTGTTTCCCACCCTAATGATCCTCCCCAGGGTATATGCTCCAGATATTCTTCAACCGACAGTTTGACAGCAAGCTGTGCTGGTTGACCATGCTATTATGACAATCATTACAATGGCCCTCCCCATAATTAAAATTGATATGAAGGTCCTACACATAGTAACTTCATGCAACAAGAAGTTCCTCCCCTCATTTCAGTACATCTTGACGGCCCTCCCCAGGATGTACAGTACATAATTTCTTCTTGCAGTCAGGTATCACGTCATGATGGTAGTCTTGGCCATGAAGACAGTCATTGTGAAGATCCTCCTGCAATGACAGTTGTTGTGTAGGCCATTCCCCATAGTGAAAACAAATAGAAGGAAGGTCCTCCTCTCATTGTAGCCCGCCCAGAAGGTCCTCTCTAGGCTATGCACCGTAAATCTATTACCCACGGTCAGGAATCACGTTGCAATAATATCCCTCTCCATTGCAGCACTAGTTGACAAGGCCCTCCCAGAAACCAAAATTTATATTGGAAAGAAGGACCTCCCATTGTCGAAACAAATGTGAGAAATCCATCCAATACTGAGGTGCTTAGAATGAATGAGTTAGACACATCGGGAACTCCATCTGAAACTAGTGATAATATTTCTCAACCAGAGGATGTACCTAGTCCATGATCCTCTAGTGAGCCTCCCCCACGCCATCTGCAAATCAAAAAGTCTCCCTCCAGCCTGATTTCTTCTAAAAAATTATTAAGAAGTAGTCGAGCTAGGCATTTCATGTGGAGGAGCCTCTAGAAGAACAAAATCCAGATATGTTCCTTGTGAGAAGAAAACTAGATGGGGATAATATACCAGAGATGTATTGGCTCATGGATACTTCTCACTTCAACATACTAGGAGAGTTTTTTGGAGAGTGAAAACATGAAATTCGCCTAAATATATAGAAGAATCTTCGTTTTTTGAAAGAAAATGTATTTCCCTACAAATGGTATGAAGACCATGTCAACATGTTAGGGGAGATTCATCGTCTAGTCGACTTGGAATCCCTTTAGTCTTCACGAAAGGCACAAATAGAAAGGTGATAGACAAACATTGAACTGGCTTGCTCCCATGAACATCATAAGTTGGGTCGCCTAATTGGAAATGATTTGGATGGATATCACACTTGGGGATGTAGAGATCATTGAGCTCTACACTTCACCCCATTTCTCGTCCAGTAGGCCCCATAAGAAATGACATCCTAAAACTTCATCGATGAGAGGCAATGATCATGTGAAACCCCTACTCAAGAAAAATGTGATATTCACTAAACAATACCCCGAGGTATGTCTCAAAATAATCAGTACCAGAGAGATCATGCCATCAAAAATATTTTGAGTCCAAAAACCAATAACATATAGCAGAGTTCCATCCAAATGGATTCCAACAAAAATGTTGTTCTCTTGTCATCAAAAGACCACAAATTCTTGACAGGTCCAACGCTATACTCATCTCACATTCGTATAGGAGTATGTGAAATTGAAATGGTGTTAATATTAGGGGTAATACACAATATAAGAAAAATCGCATCCCACAGGGATAGGGGAAATTTTAAATCAAAATTCCATCATAAGACCAACAAATCAAGGTCGTAACACATCAATGGGAAAACAAGAAAACACCATCACGTAGGGCGGGAGGAACGTTGACCTCAAGACCCCATATAGTGGATGTCCAGATTCTACCATCTACGAAGAACAATGGAAAGAGGTGTTATTGATTCTATATTTTTTCATAGTTCACACCCTGCGAGACAAAGGCTCATTAAATGATCATCCTAGGGCTCCCTTTGGGACAAAATTCACCAAGAAACCCACAGAATACTGAAGAATGGAAGGATAATTTTCAACAAGGGACACATAAATCCTTCTTACCCTTCAGCACTGAGTAAATCACCCCCAATGCGGTATGCCTCAGTGAATGTGGTAAACACCAACCCCATGGATCTCATAAGAAGTGGCATAGAGGGAGAGGAAGCGAAAAAGGATAGTTCCCTTTCATAGGAATCCCACACCAAGTCTGATGGTGTGCTACCCAGAAACAGGAAGTGGACCTAAATTTGGGTGCCCCTTAGTTAACCAATTTCTACCTGCCCAACAAAACCCAAACAAGGAAAAAAATAAATCCAACGTCTTCTATGACTTGCCTCCTCCTCCCCTGAGAAATTCACCCCAACTCCTCAAGAATGGTTCGCCAAGAAAGAGGAAGAAATGAAAGAAAACAGTAAAATTAATGAAAATCTATGTCGAGAAAGCTATCACTTTGGATGTGTTCCCCCTCAAAAAATGTTAGTAGGTGCACCTAGAAGAGGTTCTCTTTCCAAAAGAACTCATCCCATCAAATTAAGCCAATCTTGGAGGTCCATTCCACCTGGACCCAAATGTCACGACCCCCTCCCAACAAAGATGCCCCTCCTGAGCTGGAAATGGTGAAAGGGAGATAATGACCCCCCGAGTCCTGCCTCAAGTAGGCCCCGTAGTGGCGACTAGCACCAAGGGTATGAGTTTTCACAAATATGGGATGCATTACCCTTTTTATTGTTTAAGATCTGGAAATTGGACAAGTCAACTACCAAAAAGGAAAAGAACAAGTGTATAGAGATAAACCCAAACCAATCCCACATTCATGTTTAAAAAACTCTGAAAAAATGTATAAGTACAAGGAAGATAAAAAGTACAATAACAAAAGAAACAAGAGTACAACAATTGAAACAACTCAAACTGCCCTGACTAGTAGGGTCTCGCACGGCCCTGGTAGTCCTCCTGGAAACCTGAAAGTAAAAGTAGGGTGAGCATACAAGTATACACAATAGGGAAACCTAAAGCTCTCATGAATAGGTGGAGAGACATCCTAATGTCCCATGAGAACAACAGAAGAAACCAACCTACCAAGGAATACTATCCACCTAACCACACCTGCCACACTCAACAAAAACACAAAACACCAGGTAGTAGTATTTAAGAACAAGAGTATTGGGTACCCCACACCATTTCCCACTAGTTAGGTGCTCTTCCTAATGGATAACGTCCTGATGCTACCACACTCTTCCCGCCCACACACACCCAGGCCTCAAGAACCACACATACCGCCCACAAACACCTGGGCCTCACAAACCACATATCCCTCCCGCACACACCTGGGCCTCACAAAACACAATCACATCCCCACCAGAACACACCTGGGCCTCATCCTGAAGATTCTTGGGAATATTACACCTTCCCGAAGAGTCTTGCACTAATACCACCCCAATCAAAACCTACCCAAAGAGTCTCCAGTGTATGGTCGCCTAAATCCATCATAGCCTATGGAAGAAGGAGCAGGAAGGAGATTGTAACTAATTGGAAAACACCCTCTCCCATTAAATGGGAGTGTTCGGCTCTAAGTGCTCAACATGGGTGGGGTGAGACAAAACACAAAATAGAGACATATATTTATGTATACCAAACACACAACACAACCTATGTCTTCGAAACAGAGAAAATGAGCACGTGCTTTGGCACTGCTACTACGAAGCATGCATACAATGAACAACCCCAACCCCATTTAGGTTTTCAAGTTTCATCAGTAATAGTTTATTAGTTCCTTAACTATTGGGAAACTATCAAACCAGATCAAGATTTTTCTAGAACAAAATCCCTGCCAACCAAAAATCATGTCAGATAAAACACAAGCAACACAACACAACCTTTTATCATCAATCAAACCCCATTGATTGTTCCCTCGTTCATTATATTTTCACACAGTTCATTTATCAACTTTCCACTTTCTTTTAATAACACAACCCATTACTGCAGCCCGGCTGCCACTATAACAACATCTCCACCACCGTATCACATTCCAAGGCTCGTGCCACTTCATCGCCCATTTAATATCATTTACAGAAACCCTGATGCCCATCCTATTTGAAACAACTCAGGGTCCACCCCCAATTCACACACCACATGACTAACCACATGTTCATTATTCCATTTTGTTCAACCGGGGTGATCACACACGGGTTCCAGATTTTAAATCATCCAACATTATGTGATTTAACGATCCACAGTCCACAAAGTTCCATCTAGAAAATGGTCTAGAACGATGGAAAAAAATTTAATTGCACAAGAAAAGGCCCCAAACAACCGTGATTTTCAATATGCATAAGCCTATTCCATTCACAACATAATATCACAAGATATAAATAATGTAACTGAATTCACAAACTTCATATCCTCGTTACACAAGCTAGTTAATATCTTTATTAAACTGGTTCAAATGTATTTCATGTAAACAAGATGAAACCCACCCCACATGATGCACAATTTAGAGAGACAAAGGTAAGATCCCTTCCACAATAGGTTCTGATCACAACGCTCCCCCGGATCATTATTAGAAGATGTCTGTCGTGGTCCATCGCTTCTGTCAAAACCCGAAAAAACCTCGTTTGGAGGAATATGGGATGTAAAAGCTGAAGGGAAAGCAACATATCCATTATTAGAAGTTCCGCCTCATCTTTATGATCCCGTGGCCACTGACAGATCATAAATCAAAGCTCGTACGGAAATGTTATGGAAGAAATGAGCTTTGGAGTCTCTTGGGAGAGCTCTAATCGAGGGAAAGGGGAGGAGAGGAGTGATTTGAAAATGAGTAGTGGCCCCATCCTTTTATAGGCGAGAAAAACAAAAGTACATGGCGTGTACTTTCTAGTACATGGTGTGTACTCGGCCATTTCACACGGTCTCCACTCAGATTCCAACATGGCATTCAATGCGGCACACAGTCGTTGACTGGTCAACACACAGTTTTAGGGAAATGCGTATGTGGGGTGGAGCTACACAGTGTGTAGTATGGGATATAAGACATGTACTCATTTATTTCATGTGGCAAGGACACAGCCTCAACACAGCACATGACCGTTGACTAGTCAACACACGGTTTGAGGGTAACGCGTACGCGGGGAGGAGATAATCGGTGTGTAATATGGGCTACACAGTGTGTACTCATTTATTTCACATGGCATGGAAACGACTTCAACACAGGGTATACCTGAAATGGTAGTACCCGGCGTGTACTCACACTACACGGTGTGTAGTAACAAAAATTTTGAAAAGTGTGGGAAAATTCTATTCTACCCTCCTGAACACTTCATGACCCTGTTTTCGACAAAGGAATGGGTTGGGGAGGTCGGCGCCATTACACCAAGGGACACCAAGACTTTCCCTACTAGGAAGGAAGATAGAATATATTCAGGTAAACCCAAAAATGATACCTCTAACAAGGTATCGACCCCAAATTCCAGCATCACCATAACACCTAGTCTTGGACCTTTCTGCACAATCCCATGTCTAAGACCGACGTGATATGCATCAAGGGATCCTGAACACTTTTGATAATCTAACATCTCTATAAGAAGAAATGGAGGGGTGACATGATCTGATACAACTAGAGAGAAAAACCTACCCTGAGTGGGTGACAATTGTTCTTCCACTGCCAAATTTAGGGAACCCAATATTCCCAGAACATTGGTTCTTCATACAAACACTACAGGTCTCAGATTACGTATGGTATATGAGCCTTCCATCCAATTTAATCAAATGATGGGTGGACCTTTTTTTGATAGTTTCTCATCTGGTTTAGTTCATTACCTCCTAAGACAATGGTCAGTGACCTCAAGAAATGCAAACAAGGAGAGAACAAAATACTCTCAGACTTCATTGCCTGATTGAAATGCCTAACATATTTCCTGAACAGGTCACTTCCCTAAGATGATATGCTCTCTATGTGCATCAATAACCTTCAAGAAGAATTGAAAAAATAACTCATCCAGGTGAAGTACATGAGTGGGTTTCGATATTTCTCTTCAATTTCCCAAAGGACAGAATACTCCTAGCTTCGGTCCAATCTAATGTCCCGAGTGGCCCCATCAGTCCCTGGAAAAAGAAGGGGGAATTGCCAAAGTGGCCTCTATTACACTTAATACACCCCGGCACAATCTCCAGCTACAATGTTGTAATGCCCTGACCCCAGAAGCCTAGAGGTGGTGCATTATTTTAATACATTAGCATGATTACATAGAGTCATGTCCTAAAAAACCAATCGGTTTCATATTCTTGTGAAATAGATAACATACTAAACATTACATTACACATTATAAAATAAAACAAAACATAAAATATCATTTGATAACTCCATTAATCCCCTAGATTAACCCTGCATATCAATCATAATACACTTCATGGAATCCTAAAAAAACATAAGAAAGGAGTGAGCTCAGATGCTTAGTAAGAGTAACCAATACAGCAGAATATAACTTAATCATTAGGCATTGAGATTAATTGAAAACATATTCCTTTATGAATAAAAAATATGAATTCTTTATGGTAGGAATATGAGCTGAGTAAATAGTTCCATAATAGAAAATAGTCATGGGTATTCTACTAGTTGAATAACCACATAATCCATCAATATTAATTTCATAATTAGAGAATGTATAATGCCAGACATTCTGAAATAATTTGTCATGGCCTCAACAAAGACGTCTAAAAATGATTAAGGCCTCAGCTAAATCCTTATATCAAATTGGGAAAGGCCTCGTCCAATTCCACGTCTAATTATGGCATCAGAACTCCTAATTCCACAAGGAACTATATCAGGCTCCACCCATCACTTACTAATCCCAATGCATTCCTCATATGAAAGGGTGAAATATAATCAAAACATTCGTATTAAAACTTTTATATGTAATGTCAATATTTTAACCATAAACAAGGAATAGAATAAAAAATAGCACATCCAAAGTCAAACATAACTCATTCAATAAAATATGGATGATACTATTTTGATAAATCAACATCAATCAAGAATAAAAAACACTGAAGGATATTTAAATTGATGAAAATAGTTATTAAGACTATTTGATGGAAATATCCCCTTTTTCTTGAAAACATTTTAATGTCGCCCTATTTCTCGAAGTAGTTGTTTAAAAAATATTTTTGAATCAGTGTGTCCCATACCACTTCATAACTTTTAAATGGAATTTTAATTTCAAAAATATTTATTTATATATAAATAAATACTTACAACCATTTTTAAAACATGGACCTAAAGGAGAAATATTTAGAAGAATAAATATTTAAAATATTTAAAAAATATTTTAGTTAGAGTTCTTAACCAAATGATAGATGCTTAAATACAAATAATTGAGGTAGTAAAAACATTATAATGTAATGAGATTAAAGGGAATCATGATATACTGTATCAATGTATAGTTTATACACCAAATAAAATTTAATTGATGTATAACAACAAAGAAGTCTCAAAGGAATGTAAGTCAAGTTGAATTTTTTATAAAGACTGTATCCTTTATTTATGGATAAATCAATGACATAATTATGTGTGAAAAATATAAATACACTCAATATAATTGTATGTGCAGTGTGAATCAGTTAGACTACATTCAAACATATTCTTTTATAAACAACACCAATGACTTTGATGTTTTAGTCAATTGATTTAAATTGAGTTAAAATTACTCTTATCATGTTTATATTGATGAATTGAGAATTTATGAATGGAGTGGATATGTGGATCAAAATAATATCCCCAAAAAGTGGAGTGGAAATTATTACATAAGTAAATAAATAGTGATTTCAGACATAATTTTTGAGAAAATAAATCTACAAAGTTTGAGTAGAACCGAATGAGTAGAAATTTAAATTTGAAATTCCCTTACCGATTTGGTAACACACGAAACATACACCCCATGAAATAAGTATGCTACAATGAAGATGTAAATACCCATAAAAAAATTATATTACACAAATAATATAATCATGGGAAGTACATACACGACACAATAGGAAATAGGGGCAATATAGCATGAATCTCACTAGAATAAGAAGTGAGATGACAACCCCTTACCATGTTGTAATTATTTGAGTTGCATGACAAATGTTTTTAACAACAAAATGAATCACAAAATACCATGAATATAAAGGTAATCTTGATAATATATATCAAATGGAAGTACACAATACACCAAATGCAATAAATTAGTGGCGAAGAATAGAAATATCACGAAATTAATAATGAGATTAGAAATCCCTTACCTCGTGTCTGAGTTGACTTGTTAATTCTTTAATCTCATAAATAATAAACTAATGATAATTTATAATTGATTCAGAAACTTTTTCAAGTTTATTATTCATTTTATATCACTTTTTTACATGTTATAAACATTATTTAATTGTTTAAGTTAATAATGGTCATTTTGTCAATATTTGGTAGTGGAGTCAAAAATGAAATTTTTATAATTAAAAATTGTCCATGTGGTCAAAATTATATTATCTCCAGTATCGTATTCATGATTTAAATATCATATATATCCAGTATATATACACACACATATATATAATTAATTTATGATATTTTGAGATAAGAAATGAAATTCACCGTTCATGGAGATGGTAATCCGTACGTACACATGAACACAACATTCAATTCTATTTCATATTTAATGAAATGAAAACATAATGATACATAGTTATATTATAATACCATATAATATATTTTTATATTTTTTTTACATAATTTAGTTAACTCCATCCTTTATATGTTCCATGTATGTCATTAACTAACCATATCCCCTTAAGTGGTGGTAGTCTGCACTTCCTCAAATGAAATTATTGTGTTAACACATATTGGAAAGCATAAAGGTGTGTTTGTAAATGAAAATTACAGATTAATAGAGAAAAAATAAACATAATATATATCATATATAAATATAGTTCCATCATAATGTCCACAATAAGAGTTATTAGGACATAATTGAACAATCATTGTTTCAGGAGGGAGTCGTTCGCCGCCCATAGAAACGTTATGATCTTTCTCCATTAGATGGATGTGTGTGTAATTATAGCTCAAATATGTCTCATAAGAACAACATATTATATTGTTGATACTGGAGTATTTTTAAAAGAATGTAATAAAAAGAATTTAGGGGGTTGAAGGAGTAAAATAAATGAAGTGAAATTTAGGGAAGACTTTACCTTAAAATTGGGTAACACTCTTTGGTTTGAACCAAAAGGCTTTCTTGAAGTGTCTTCTACCTGTGGTAAGGCTTCTAGCTGGAAGGAAGGTATCTTTAGAGATTATTTGGGAAGAGTTTGGATGATCGAAGGGCATTGATAGGTGTGAGTAATGGGTTAATGGTGAGGAATTTTTACAAGGGGAAGGAGGGGCTCTTTTAGAAACTGTGAAAATATTATTTTATTATATGATGATTTTTAGTTTATAAAGGTCAATAACTAGTTATAGTTGAATATAAGATGACCCATGGTCAAAATAAAGTCATCCAATAATAATTTGACTGGTTTTGGATATTTTTGTAGTTATTATAATATTATTTATTTAACTCATTCATTAATGAGGTAAACACTACATCATTATTAAGTCATAAATATTTTTATTTTTTTGATGTCTAAAAATTATAAGAAAACTATATTATTGTAGTAAATGATTTATCTTTATAATTAGTATTTACAGTCTAAGAGATAAATTATATAACCCCTTGTAAAAATTTATTTACTAAAAAATATACGTTTAAAGTCATTTTTGTCTTTACTTAAAATTAATTAATATAAAATGTCATTATTAGTCTTTAGAAGCTCCATGGGGTCAAAAAATAGACCCAAGGATTCCCATGTTATTCCATTACTCAACCAATAAGGTTATTACAAGTGTTATGTTAGAATTTTATTGTTATAATATTCTTTTCACCTTGAATTACCCTATTTATTTTTATCCAGTGTAAATAAAAGTCAAGAGTTACTATTCACCAATAAATATTTTCATCGTGTTGAAGCATATTTTACTTACTAATAACAACCATATCTATTGGATTTCCAAAATTAAATTCACAGAATCTTTAAAATTTCATTTAAACGAAAAATTCAGATCTTTAACTACTACTTAGTGGTTTCACTATTCATAAAAAATTGTTGTTTTTATGAAAAATACAAAAATTTCAGTCTAAGAAATATTTTATATTCAGAATTCAAAAATTATTTATATTTTATGAAACTCAAAACCTATATGTATGATTAATTTATTTAAAATTTTTTCCCATAGTCAGAATAAAAATCGTGTTTTTATAAACAAAACTATCAAAAGATTAACACTTGTTTTTTTTTTCAATTTCTATGTAAAATTACATCCAATGACCAAAATTGGATTAAATGGTAAAAATATAATATAATCATACTTAAAAAACAATTTAAAATATTATATAACAATATAAAAAAATTATATTAAAAGTTAATTTTGAATTAAAATACAATATTTCTCACTATTCGTAAAATAAAGAACATTAATAGAAAAATTACAAAATTCCATATAATGTAAATTTTGATTTCCCGATTCTAAAGATGAATTTAATTTTTTCCAATTGAATATGTACAAGTGTCAAATATTGGTTTTAAAAAGGGTTCTCCATTAAAAGGTCAAAAAATTTCATTTTTTAAAAAATAGATATTTTTATTAGAAAATTTGAATTTGTTCTTATAATATATCTTATAAACTCATAACAAATAAGTAAAAATTATATGGATTAAAAAAATTCACAATCAAGTAAATAATATTCATAAATGTTTTTTGAACGGCTAGTTTGGTAAGTCGTCGAGTGCTCGAACTCAGTTTTGTGTGTGGTGTAAGCTATAGAATTAATTTAAAGTGATAACATACAATGAAATCTTGGGGTGTTAAATTATGTCCTCCTTAAATAAATAGTTTCCTCACAATTTATGATCGGGATTAGAAACATGGGTTTTGACATTTCAAACTATCTTATTTGAAACCCCACATCAAAAAATGGATTAATGAGGCCTTTATTTTAAAATAATGAATGATAAGCACGAAGTTTACCAAAAATAACACATTCTAGGGTTCCATGTAAGAAAAAATTGATATGAAAGAGAAAACTAACCCTAATTTTATGATGGATAGTGATCGAGATAATTATTAGGAGAAAGTTAATGATCTTAATGACATAAACATGTGATGGGTTGAAAGGACTTTGAATACCTAGTAGGAAATGTAAATGGAAAATGTTTTGTTAATTTTCCTTTCATAATTTTGAGGAATTTATTTATGATATTAACTCAACGAATATAAAAATATACTTAATTTACAAGTATAGTTTCATCCTATAATAAATTTCATACCATAAACTCATCTTTTCCCCAAATCATGATTATTCAAGATGACTTGGTCACACCATAAGTGACAGAATCAACATATAGAGAATCACATAATCCACAGAATGATTAACTATATATTTCCCTTGACTTTAGACATTAACCAATACCAAAATGGTTAGTAAAATATCAGATGATCCCTAAAAGGATAATAATTTATAGAAAGAAATCCCACTCTTAATCTCCAAAATTAGACAAACAATATCCAAAGATCAACAAAGATAATATAGAAAAAAATGCCCTTAAAATCCTTCAAAATAATCCAAACTGAGTTTGAAACCCAACATTCAGAAGTATTTGATCACATAGTCTTCCACAAAAATTCTTATCATTTATCTCTAAATAACATCGACTGCTCTTAAAGTCACATACATAAATATAATTTACCTAATCAAATATTCTCTATGATTGATTAAAAATTTACATAAATAACCTAAATTTCTCTAAGTCTACTATAAAAACATACATTTTTCCAAAAAAATATATCCTTACTCCTCAAATGCATCTTATAGTATTCTATCTTTCATAGGCATTTAGTTTTACCAAAAAAGAGAACATCTTCCAAAATAACATTTATCACTTAATCACCAAATCATTTTCCTATACTAAGGATAAGTCATAATATCCCAACATCAACATATTCTTGATCCATAATATCATTTAACTAAAAATAATTAGGCATGCTTACCAGGGACTTCATGTAGTTCAGTGGTTGGCGATAAATCCCAGTCGTACTTTGGGTGTGGGTTTGATTCCCACAGCATTGTCTGACACGACAGGTTGTTACACGGTCTACGTGTTGTCATTTTTCAAAAAATATATATAATTTTATAATAATCCTAAAAATGAGATAAATTCACCATGAATAACCCTAACATATTTTAACCATAAATGTTATCTCATACCTTGAATATTCTTCCAAAAATTAATAAGCTATAATTGAAAAACTAGTTTTACTAAAACCAGAAAGCGTAGTGTGAGTCATACAATCATTTAGAGAATATCACAACACCTTATTTTCAATATGTAACAGCTCAGGATTAACCAAGGTCATTTACAGTCATCTTATATTAAAATAATTTAATTTGGTTAGTAAACAAATTTTGATTTATCCTAAGCATATCCTCCAAGAGTGTCGTAACCAAGAGTGCAGCAAGGCCCATTGTCGTGTACCAGGATACCCCGGGACAAGCCCAAAACTCCCTGTCAGAGTTTTCACTCCTAGGTGCATCTGTACCAGGGCCACCTCCACCTGATCATATTCAGACAGTGGTGTATTACTTGAAAAATAAACAAAATATATATATTACCAAATTTTAGGAAGTTTTCTATACTAATCCTCGATGTCTATCATAAGGTAATGTTCTCTAATCAGTGTTTTTCTAAATCTAGATTCCACGGTTTGTACTAAACTTCCTCTGATACAAACTGTAGTGCCCCGACCCCAGAAGCCCATAACCAGTGAATTATTTTAATTCATCTGTATGATTACCAAGAATCAAGTCCCAAAAGACTGATCAGATTAGTATTCTTAGAAAATAGATTACATACATGAACTTTACATTACACATTAGAATATGAAACACAACATAAATTATTCTTCGAAAAATCCATTAATCTCCTAGCTTAACCCTGAATATAAATCATTATACAGTTCTTGGAATCCTGGAAACATAGAACATAAGAAAGGGGTGATCTCAGATTCTCAGTAAGAGTAAAAAATACAGCAAAATATAACATAAACATTAGTCATTGTGAATAATTGAAAAAACATACCTTTATACATAATAAAAATTAATACTTTATGGTAGGAATATGATCTGAGTAAATAATTCCATAATAAAACATAATCATGGGTATTATACTAGTAGAATAACCACATGATCCATTAATATTCTTTTCAAGATGATAGAATCCATAATTCTGTACATTTTGAAACATTTTTTCAAGGCATCAACCAAGACATCTAAAAATGATTTAGGAATCATCCAAAACCATATATCAAATTGGGAAATGTCTCTGCCAATTCCATATATAATTGTCTCATGAGACCTACCGATGCATCGAAGAGATATATCGGTCTCCACCCGTCATTTACTTAGTCCAATGCATTCCTCATATGAAACAGGGAAATATAATCTAAACATTCGTATTAAAACAAGCATATGAAATGTCAATATTTTATCCAAAACCATGAATGGCATAAAACATTGCACATACAGAGTCAAACATAACTCATTCAATACAATATGAATAATAGTATTATAATAAATCAACATCAATAAAGATTAAAATACAAAGAAGGATATTTAAATAGATGAAAATTCATATTAAATCTATTTGAGAGAAATATCCCCTTTTTCATGAAAACATTTAAATGTCTCGTTATTTATGAATGAATTCATTTAAAAAAGATTTTTTAATCAAAGTGTCCCATTCAAATTTGAAACTTTTAAATGTAATTTTAATTTCAAAACATTTATGTCAATATATAAAATTAATTAAAACCATTTTTAAAACATGGACATTAATGAGAATGATTTATAAGAACAAATATTTAAAACATTTAAACTAATATTTTAGTTATAGTTCCTAACCAAATGGGAGATTATTGAATACAAATAATTGCATAAAAAAACTTTATAACATCATGTGAATAAATGGAATCATGGTATATTATATTAATTTATATTATATACACCAAATAATAGTGAATTTTCACATAACAACAAAGAAGCCATAATGGAATGTAAGATGAGAAGAAATCATTTATAAAGACTACATATTTTGGTTAAGGATAAATCAATGACATAATTATGTCTGAAAAATATAAATACACTAAATATGATTGGATATTCAGTGTAACTCAATCAGAGGCAATTCATAAATATTCTTGTAAAAACAACACCAATGACTTGTATGTTTAACTCAATGAATTGAAATTGGGTTAAAATTACTTTTATCATGTTTATATTGATGACTTGAGAATTTATCAATGGAGTGATTATGAGTATTAGAAGTATATCCACACAAAGGGGATTAAAAATTACTACATATGTAAATGAACAGTGATTTCACAAATAATCTTGCAGTAATGCAATCAATGAAGTTTTCCTAAAGATGAATGAGTGGAAATTAAAATTTGAAGTTCCCTTATTTATTTGGTAACTTACGAAACATACACCCCACTAAAGAACAATAATACAATAAATATTTAAATACCCATAAATTAATTTATATTACACAAATAATACAATAATGGGAAGTACATGCACCACACAAAATTAAATAATGATAATATATCATGAATCTCATGGGAATAAGAAGTGAGATGAAAACCCCTTACCATATTGTAATCAATTGTGTGGAATGACCAAAAGTTAACAACCACCCAATGAATCATAGAATACCATGAATATAAATATAATCATGATAATATAGATATAATGGATGTATAAAATACACCATATGTAATAAATAAGTGGAAAATAATGGAAATCTCACGAAATTAACAGTTAGATTAGAAATCCCTTACATTGTGTCTAACATGACATGTTCATTCTTTAATCTCCTGAATAATAAACTAATGTTAATTTATACATTATTAAGAAACTTTTTCAACTTTTCTATTCATTTTATATCAATTTTTAACAAGTTGTAAACATTATGTAATCATCTATGTTAATAATGTTTGTTTTATCGATATTTGGTACTTGAGTCAAGAATGAACTTGTTATAATTATAAATTGTACATGTGGTCAAAATTCTATTATATCCAGTATCATATTCAGGATTTAAATATCATATATATCATATATTTACAGTATGTATTTATATATAGTTCTTTATATTTGGAGATAAAAATGAAATGCACAGTTCATGGAGATGGTAAGCTGTACTTATACATGAACGCTACTTTCATTTCTAATTCATATTTGATGAAATGAAAAACATAATGATACATAGGTATATTATATTTCTAGTATAATATTATATTATATATGTGTTATTTAATTTAATTAACTCCGTCAATTATATGTTCCATGTATGTCATGAACGAATCATATCACCTTGAGGGGGGGATAAGCCGCACATTCTCAAATGAAATTATCATGTAAAAACATATTGGAAAGCATAATAGTGTGTTTGTTAATGAAAATTACATAATAATAGAAAAAGTAAAAATTATATATATCATATATAAATATGGTTCCATCATAATGGCCACCATAAGAGGCGGTGGGAGATAATTGAACAATCATCATTTTGTGAGGCAGTAGTTCGTTGTCCACAGAAACATTATGTTCTTTTCCCATTAGATTGAGGTGTGTGTAAGTGTAGCTCTAATAATTATCGTAAAAACAACCTAGTATATTGAGGATACTGGTTTTGTTATAAAATAATGTAATAAAAATAATTTAGGGGGTTTGAGATGTAAAATATAATAAGATAACTTTAGGAAATACGTTTCATTAAAATTGGGTAACTCCTTTTGGATTGAACGAAAATGATTTCTTGATGTTACTTCTTCCTAAGGTACCGATTCTCAATGGAAGCTAGGGATCTTGCGAGCTTATTTGGGCAGATATTGGATGGTCCAAGGGGCTTGATAGGTGTGAGTAATGGGTTAGAGTTGAGGGATTGTTATTAGGGGGAGGATGGGCGCTTTAGAAAAATGTGATAATATTATTTTATTATATAATGATTTTCTATTTTCAAAGTTCCTAAACTAATAATAGTAATATATAAGATGAATCATTGTTGAAATAAAATCATAAAATAATAATTTGACTAGTTTTGGATATTTTTTAATCTTTATAATCTTATTTATTTAAATCATTCATTAATTATGTAAACACTACATCATTATTGTGTCATAAATAATTTTAATTTTTTGATGTATAAAAATTATCAAAATATACGATGATGTAGGAATTATTTTTTTTATTTCTAATGAATATTTATAGTTGAAGTGATAACTTATATAACCCCATTTAAAAATTTATTTACTAAAAGATATATGTTTAACAAAATTTTGTCTCTATTTATAATTTATTAATATAATCTGTCACTATAACTTTTATCTGTCTCCATGGGGACCCCAAATCGACCCATTGATGCCGAAGGTCGACAGTGAAAAATACAATATGGTTAAGACATGTTTTATGTTAATTTAGTACCATTATAATATTCTTTTTACCTTGAATTGAGTTATTTATCTTTAACCGTAGTAAATAAAAGACAATTGTTCGTATTCCCCAAAAATTATTTTCATCTTACTAAACCAAATTTTAATTACTAATTACAAAAATCTGTGTCATATTTTCAATATTCAATTCATAGAAGTGGTAAAATTTCATTTAAATGAAATAGTCATATTTTTAATTACTACTTAGTGGTTTCACAATTCATCGAAAATTAAAGTTTTTCAGAAAAATAAAAAAAATCATCCTAAGCTATATTTTATAAAATTTAAAACATATTGGTTGTATTAATTAATTTGAAATTAATTTCTATTGTCAAAATAAAAAGTGCTTTTTTAAGAAATATTATCTATCAAAAGATTGACACTTGTTTATGTTAAATTCCAAAGTGGAATTATATACAATGAATAAAATTGGATTAAATGGTTAAAATATAACATAATTACACTGGAAAACTAATTTTAAAGAGAAATTAACTATATAAATAATTTATATTAAGAGTTATTTTTGAATTAAAATACAGTATTTCTTACAATTCATAAAAAATGAACATTATTAGAAAAATAAAAAAATATCATCCCAAGTAAATTTTGATGTCTCAATTCAAAAGATGAATTTTATTTTTTCAAATTGAAAATATAAAAGTGTAAAATATTGGGTTTAAAAAGGGTTCACCATTAAAAGGTGGTAAAATTGCATATTTTGAAAAAATACGTTTTTTATCTGAAAAATTGAATTTGTTCTTATAATATGTCTTATATACAAAATGTATATAAGCTAAAATTATATGGAGTATAAAAAATTAAAAATCTTGTTAATAATATTTGTAAAAGTTTTTTGAACGGCTGGTTTGGTAAGTCATTGTGCGCTCGAACTCGGTGTTGTGTGTGGTGCATGCTATTTAATTACTTTAAAGAGATAACGTACTATGAAATATTGGGGTGTCCCATTCTCCCATCCTTCAATAAATTGTGTCCTCGCAATTTAATCTTGGTAATAAAAACATGGGTTTTGACAATTCAAAATATCTCAGTTGAAATCCCATTTAGAAAATTGGATTAATGAGGCCACTATTTTAAAATAAAGAATAGTATGTTGGAAGGTTACCAAAAATAACACATTATAGGGTTCCATGTAGGAAAAAATGGTTATGGAAGAGAAATATAACCATCAAGATCCAATGGATATTGATTTGGAAAATTATTAGATTAATGTTAATGATATGAAATACATAAACATATAATGGGTTAAAAGGTCTTTGATTACCTAGTTGGAAAATTAAACAGGAGATGTTTTTGTTTTAATTTAAATTTCATAATGTTAAGGAATTTATTTATTTTATTAACTAAGAGAATAATTAAATATACTTACGTTACAAGTAGATTTTCATCCTATAAAAAATTTCTACCCTAAACCCATCTTTTCCCATAACTATTAGTATTCAAGATGACTTGGTCACACCTGAAGCACCAGAATAAATTTATAGGGAATCAAATAATCAATAAAAGATTAATTATATATTTTCCTTGCCTTTAGACATTAACAAGTACCAAAATGGTCATTAAAAGATCATATGATCCCCAAAATGGATAATTCATTATAGAAATAAATATTACTCATAATATCCAAAATTAAACAAACAATACAAAAATATTAACAAAGAACATTTAGAAAAAAAATGTCCTCAAAATTATTCAAAATAATCCAAACAAGGTTTGAAAACCCAAATTCAGAAGGATTTGATCACATTGTCTTCCATGATAAATCTTATCATTTATCTCCAAATAATGTCGACTAATCTTAAAGTATCATATTTAAAAGTAATTAACCTAATCACATATTTTATATGATTGGATAATAATTTACATAAATAACCTAAATTTATATAAGTCTACTATAAAAACATAAATTCTTCGAAAATAATAATCCATCATCACTCCTCAAATTAAATCACATAGTATTCTATTTTCCGTAGGCATATAGTACAACCAAAAGAGCGAACATCTTCCAAAATAACATTTATCACTAATCACCAAATCATTTTCCTATACAAACGATACATCATAAGTTCCCAATATCAACATATTCTTGATCCATAAAATATTTTAACTAAAATGAATTAGTCATACTAAATAGGGACATCACGTAGTCGAGTGGTAGGCGATAAATCCCAGTAGCACATTAGTTGTGGGTTCGATTCCCATAGCTTTGTCTGAAACAATGATTTATCACATGGTCTGTCTGTTTTACTTTTTAAAAAAATATATAATTTTATAATATTCCCAAAAATGAAATAAATTCATAAAAAATTACCCAAACATATTTTAAGAATAAATTTTATCTCATACCTCGTATTTTCATCGAAAAAGTAATCACCTGTAATTGAACAACTAGTTTGACTAAATCAAGAAAGCATATTGTGAGTCAAAAAATCAATTAGAGAATATCGTGATACCTTATTTTCAATATGAAACACCACAGGATTTACCAAGGTCATTTATTCAAATCTTTTATTAAAATCCATTAATTATGTTATTAAAGATAATGGGAATTATACTAAGTATATCTCTCGGGAGTTTCGTAACCAAGAGTGCAGCAAGGCCCATTGTGTTTTAACAGGACACCTCATGTCAATCCTGGTACTCCTTTTCAGAGTTTTCACTACTAGGTACATCTGTGCTAGAGCCTTCTCCACCCGTTCGTATCCCGACAGGGATGTATTTCTTGAAAAATAAAAATAATCTCTACATTACCAAAATTCTAGGAAGTTATCCTATAATAAACCTCAAAGTCTATCTTAGGATAATGTTATCTAATCATATTTTTATTAAATATATTTTCCATGGTTTGTACTAATCTTTCTTGGATACCAACATTAACACCCCGACCCCAAAAGCCCAAAGCCAGTGAATTATTTTAATACATTGGCATTTGGACAAGGAATCAAGTCCCGAAAGACCGATCAGTTTAGAAGTATTGGAAAATATATCACATACATGAATGTTAAATTACACGTTAGAAAATAAAACACAACAAAAATTAACCTTTGATAACTCCATAATCTATTACCTTAACCCTAAATTTCAGTCAAAAAACACTTTTTGGAATCTTCTGAAAATAAAACCCAAGAACAGGGTGAGCTCAGATTCTTGGTAAGATTAAGAAATATAGTGGAAGATAACATAAACATTAGTCTTAGTGAATAATTGAAAACACATTCCATTAAAAATAATAAACATGAATACTTTATGGCACAAATATGAGTTGAGTAAATATTGTCATAATAAAACATAGTCACGGGTTTTCTAATAGTCGAATATCCACATGATCTATCAATATTATTTTCATAATGAGAGAATGTATAATGTTGTAAATTCTGAATCATTTTGTCTAGGCATCGTCCAAGACATCTAAATATGATTATGGCCTCCGCCAAAACCATATATTAAATTGGAAAAGGCCTCTTCCAATTCAACATATAATTTTCTCATGAGAACTACTGGTGCATCGGGGAGCAATATTGGGCTGAACCCATCACTTAATAAGTCCAATTCATTCCTCATATGAAAGGGTAAAGAATAATATAAACATTTTTATTAAAACTCACAAACGAAATGTCAATTTTTTAACCAAAATCCAGGAATGAAAAAAATAGCACATCCATAGTCAAACATAACTCATTAAATACAATATAGATGATAGTATTATGATAAATCAACCAAAATCATGAATAAAATACACTAAAGGATATTGACATAGATGATAATAGTTATTTAAACTATTTGAGATAAATATCCCCCTTTCCATGAAAACATTTAATTGTCACACTATTTATCAAAGAAGTTGTTTAAAAGAGATTTTTGAATCAAAGTGTCCCATACCACTTTGAAACTTTTAAATGGAATTTTAACATCAAAACATATATTTCGATATAAATAAATCCTTAAAACCCTTTGTAAATCATGGAGATTAATGAGACTGATTTTGAAGAATAAATCTTTAAAACATGTAAAACAATATTTTAGTTAGAATTTTTAACCAAATGAGAGATGATTGAATAAAAATAAATGAGGTACTGAAAACATTATAATATCATGAGAATAAAGGTATGAATGATATACTTTATAAAAGTATAGTATATAAACCAAATAATAGTGAATTGGCAGATAACAACAAAGAATTATCAATGGAATGTAAGTTGTGATGAATTCCTTTATAAAGACAGTATCCTTTGGTTAAGGATAAATAAATTACATATTAATGTGGGGAAAATATTAATACACTAAATATGATTGGATATTCAGTGTTTATCAATCAGATAAAATTCACACATGTCCTTGTAAAAACAACACCAATGACTTCGATGTTTAACTTAATGAATTGAAATTTTGTTAAAATTACACTTATCAAGTTTATATCGATGAGATTAGAATTTATCAATTGATTGATTATGTGTAACATAATTATATCCACAAAAAGGGGAGCCCAAATTACTACATAAGTAAATAAATAGTGATTTCACACATAATCTTTGAGTAAAGTGATAAATGAAGTTTGTGTAAAACTGAATTAGTGGAAATTGAAATTTTAAATTCCCATACCGATTTGGAAACATAGGAAACATACCCCCATGAAAGAAATATCATAAAATGAAGATGTAAATACCCATAAATTAATTTATATTACCCATAGAATTCAATCATGTGCAATACATACACCACACAAAATATAATAGTGGCAATATAGTATGAATCTCACGGGAATAAGAAGTGAGATGAAAACCCCTTACCATGTTGTAATAAATTGATTCGCATGACCAAAAGTTATTAACCATCAAATGAATCATAGAATACCATTAATATAACGAAAATCGTGAAAATATATATCAAATTTCAGTATACAATACACCAAATGCAATAAATAATTCATGAACTATGGAAATATCACGAAATTAAGAGTGAGATAAGAAATCCATTTCCTCGGGTCTGACTTGACTTGTTAATTATTTAATCTCTTGAATAATAAACTAAAGATAATTTATACTTGCTTACGAACCTTTTTTATGTTTATTAAACCTCTTTATATCACTTTTAATCGTGTTATAAAAATTATTTAACCATCTAAGTTAACAATGGTCGTCTTGTCGATATTTGGTACTTGAGTCAAGAATGAACTTGTTAAAATTACAAATTGTCCATGTGGTCAAAAGTATATTATCTCCAGTTTTATTTTCAGGATTTAAATATCATATATATCATATATATCCATTATATATATATATATTACTAGTTCTACATATTTGGAGATAAGAAATGAAATCCACCGTTCATGGAGATGGTAAGCCGTACAAACGCATGAACACTACTTTCCTTTCAATTACATATTTAATGAAATGAAAACATAATTATACATTGGTATATTATAATTCTAGTATAATATAATATGATATATTTTTTACATAATTTAATTAAATTTATCCTTTATGCGTTCTATGAATGTCATGAATGAATCATATCACCTTGAAGGGGCGGTAGTCCGCAATTTCTCAAATGAAATTATAGTGTTCACACATTTTAGAAAGCATAATGTTGCGTTTATAAATGAAATTTAAGGACTCATAGAAAAAACATTAACCTAATATATATCATATATAAATAATTATTCATCATAATGTCCACCATATGTGGCGGTAGGTGATAATTGATCAATCATAATTCTGTGAGGCAATAGTTCGTCGTCCACAGAATCATTTTGTTCTTTTCCCATTACATGGAGGTGTGTGTAAGTTTAGCTAAAATACATCTCATAACAACAAACTAATATGTTTAGGATACATTTTTTTGTTATAAATGAATTTAATAAAAACAGCTTATGGGGTTGGAGAGTAAAATAAAAGAAGATAACATTAGGGAAGATGTTACCCTAAAATTGGGTAACTCCCATTGGTTTGAGCCAAATGAATTCAGTGAAGTGTCATCTGCCTAAGGTAAGGCTTATAGGTGTAATGGAGAAATCATGAGAGATTATTTGTGTAGATTATGGGCATGAAAATGAGCTTTAGAGGTGTAAGTAATGGGATGGAGGTGAGTTCCTTTTATAAAGGGGAAAGAGCTCTTTAGTAATGTTTGAAAATATTATTTTGTTATATGATGATTTTAGATTTATAAAGGTCAAAATCTAATTATAGTAGAAGATAAGAGGAATAATGGTCAGAATAAAATTATCCAATAATAATTGGATAGGTTTTGGACATTTTTTTAATCTTTATAATCATACTTTTTTGAATCATTCATTAATGTGGTAAACAGTGCATCATTATTGAGTAATAAATAATTTTATTTTTTTGATGTCTAAAAATTATAAAAAAAAATACGATAATGTAGGAAATATTTTTATATTTACAATAAATATTTATCGTAGAAATGATAACATATACAACCCCATGTTAATATTTATTTACTAAAAGCTATATGAATAAGTCATTTTTGTCTTTAATTAAAATTAAATAATATAAAGTGTCAATATAACTCTTAAGTGGTGCCATGAGGTCCTCAAATTGACCCAATGATGCCCATGGTCGGCATGACTTATTTAATAAGGTTAATAAAAGTTTTAAGGAAATTTTATATTATTATAATATTCTTTTTACCTTGAATTACTCTATTTATCTTTAACCGTGGTAAATAAAAGTCAAAAGTTACTATTCAAAAAAAAAAATTTCATCTTATTGAACCAAATTTTACCTACTAATAATAACCATGTATGTCAGATTTTCAAAATTTAATTCACAAAATCAGTAAAATTTCATTTAAATGAAAAAAGTCAGATTGTTAACTACTACTTAGTGGTTTCACTATTCATCAAAAAAAAGTGATGTTTTTTAGAAAAATACCATAAATTAATCCTAAGAAATATTTGACATTCCAAATTCAAAAAATATCTATATTTTAAAAAATTTAAAAACATAGAACATGAAATAATGAATTTAAAATTAATTCCCGTTGTCAAAACAAAAAGTGTGTTTCTAAGAAATATTTACTATCAAAAGATCGACACTTGTTTATTTTTCAATTTCAATGTGAAATTACCTCTAATGAAAAAAATTGGATTAAATTGTAAAACTATAATATTATTACACTTTGAAACCACTTTAATAGATAATCTAACCATATAAATAAATAATATTAAATTGTAGTTTTGAATTAAAATACAGTATTTCTCACCATTCATAAAAATAATGAACATTATTAGAAAAATAGAAATATTTCATTGAAAGTAAATTTTTATGTCCCAATTCTAAAGATGAATATTAGTTTTTTCAAATTAAAAATGAAAAATTGTCAGATTTTGGGGGATAAAAAGGGTTCTCCATTAAAAGGTGCTAAAATTTAATTTTTTGAAAAATACATTTTTTTTATCTAAAAAATTGAATTTGTTTATATAATATGTATTATAAACACAAAATAAATATGTTCAAATTATATGGAGTACAAAAAAAATTAAAATTCCAATTAATACTATTCATAACCATTTTTTGAATTGCATGTTTTGTATGTCGTCGTGCGCTCGAACTCGTTGTTGTGTGTGGTGCAAGCTATTGAATTACATTAAAAACATAACGTACTATGAAATATTGGGGTGTTACATAAGCCCTAAAGAACTATGCTGGGCCCCATGGATGACAACATCCAACCCCACCTTATTATGATGAGAGAAAAGGTTCTAAAAGAAATCAGTTCGAAGAATGGAGAAACAATGTTTACTCATTCTGAGGTTACCAAGTCCACGGATATTTTATATCTTCCATCAATTTCAATTTTCTCCAGCTACTATATCTAAAGTGATCATATGAAGTGGGTCTCGATGACCATCCAAATTAATATCCCTATCACTGGATACTAGGACACACCATCCATGAATGCTTTGTTTTCAATGAACTCCTACAAAAGATGGTGGATTTTGGGTAAGTAAAGGTGGGCCCACTGCCAGCACAAGGGGAGTATGTTATCCCCCCAGACTCAAAGGTGGAAGAGGAATGAAAAATAGTCCTTAGTAAGAAGAAAAATCTTTGAAATTGGATGACCAAGAAGACTAAAAATAGAGTCCATGGCATCCTACAAGTGTAGTTGAAATAATAATCTATGCCCCCAAAATCTCCCAATACAACCCAGCCATCCTCCTCGGCCATGCAGTCCTATAAAGGCCAACAGGGCTGAATGAAATAACAAGAATATGAGATTATATGAAAGCTAAAGTCAGTATTGAAACTTTCAATCTTCATGCCAAAAGACATGGAACAATGGCCATCACCCCGCCATATTGTGCAATTATAACCACCCCACAAAACAACACAATTGTAAAGAGACACTCAGTCAGAAACAATGTGAGATCAAGAACTGATATTTGGATCCGTTAATGTCGTTCACATGATGGACCCATTATCTGATGGAGACTGAGGCCAAGTACATGAATTCCCCACGCCCAACTAGAGATCTAGTGGAAGAGGCTACACGGGCTGAAGGTTTCCCAGAAGGCATAATCAGGGCAGGAGTAAAATTACTAACCACACAATAAATAAAACTGTCAACATCATGGAAGCATGCGGAAGGACCATCTAGAAGACACAACAAGAATCGAAACGTTCCTCTGCATCCATCGAAAGAAATATGAGCCCAATTATCTTGGAATATCTATCAGGGGAAAAAATATTGAATTTCCCAAGGCATATAGGTAGACAAAGTTCATCCAAACATGGAAAGTACCACAACAGCATCGACCCCAGCCACAGAAGGTGAACCATCCATGTCCAAAGACCATACCCCTTATGTGTATATGAATGAGATTCCCCAAGCCGAGAAGCACCATTATTTAAAATATAAATATAAAATTATAAAGTATCTAACTTCAGTAAAAGAAAAGATGTTAATCCTGGATGTGTTATGTCTATCCATAGATCTAAGGGAGGTAATCATTAAATCCTCACTGATTGCTCAAAAATTAGAGGTTGATGTAGTAGCAGTCGAGGTCTATCGTACAGAGACCAGTCCTTATGAATATAATTACATCATATCATTCAAGGACATGGATGAAGACAATATCAAGAAAGGGGACATAAAACCCTTATATATATCCGTCAAGATAAACAGAATTGGTATATGGAGGATCTTCATTGACAATGGCTCTAGAGTTAACATACACCCTCTTCGAATACTTCATCAGTTGGGCTATGATGAAAAACGTGTGACCCCTAGAACTACAACTCTTATAGTGTATAATAAATTTGACTAGAAACTATTGGGACAAATCAATAGTAAAACTTGTCTAGAGGATCTCAAATCATATTCTAAATTCTTGGCACTATGGAAATGTAAGGCTTTAAACATCTTACTAGGGAGGCCTCAGCTACATCATCATGCTTTAATTCTGTCATCATACCATAAGTGCATCGAATAATTCACTAATAAGAAAAATGGGACGTTTCAAATCGAAAAATCTCTGTTTGAGCATTGTGAGTCGCATTATATCGATGCGGGGTTTTTTGAATTGGAAGAAAAATGTCTTTCATCCAATAAAATTTATTGGATGACTGCCTTGAATGGATTTGAAATAGCTCTTACTGACCCCCTCTATCAACATCGTTAATAGTACATCATACCCATAAACCAAGTAAAATGAATATGTGCATGTCTGAATGAAGGTTTATTTTTCTTCATGGTCCCTGTTATAGATTCCATGTCCATAGACACCGAAGAGTGTGTTCATGTAACACCCCGAGATTTTATGAATTTTTTTTAATTTCATTAATGTCTTGTGTTGTATGCTACACCAAAAGAAGCTTACACAACACACATATTTGACGTGCCTTAAATTACATGCAATCGAGACATTCCTTGATAGCGTGTGTAGTACGCAATACCGAGTTTCACTAAACAATGATATGCTATTAAAATATTATTAAAACTAGCTGTTATTAATAGTAATAACAACCTTTTAAAATTTTAGAAATTTTACCTTTCAAAATGGAATTCATTTTTGGATTCGGAATATCGAAATTAACTTAGGGTGAAATTTTGGTACTTTTCAGATAACTTTCATATTCTGATGAATAGTGAAAATTACTATATTTTAATTAAAAACAACTTTTTTAATAAAAATAATTAATAGTGATAAATTATTAATTTGAGTGGTTTTAAAGTATATTTAGAATATATTTTTACAATTAAATAAAATGAAGTTCACTGGATGTAATTTCACATTTAAACGAGACATAAACAAGTGTCAATCTTTTGATAGTTATTATCTCATAAAAACACACTATTTGTTTTGACGACGAGAATTAATTTTTAAATTAATTACTGTAACTGATATGTATTTAATTTGGTAAAATAGACATCATTTATGAATTCATAATATCAAATATAGATTTGGCTTAATTTTTTGTATTTTTCTGCAACTTTCATTTTTTGATTAATAGTGAAACTACTAAGTGGTAGTTAAAAAACTGAATTTTTCATAAAACTTAATTTTACAGCTTCTATGAGTGGAATTTCAAACATCCGAGAGTCACAGTTAATATCAAGGACTAAAATGTGGTTCAATGAGATGAAAATAATTTTTGGTGAATAGTAACATTTTACTTTTTTTCAACAGTTAAAAGTAAATAGGGTAATTAAGGGTAAAAATAATATTATTATTACCCTAACACATGTCCTAATTCTATTGGATAAGTGTAATTCGACCCAAAACAACCTTAGGAATAAAATATGACCTTTTAAGCCCACTTTGATTAGATTAGACATTTATTATTAATTTAATTAAAGAAGGGTTAAAATAGTTAAAATCAAAGTTTAATAAGTAAATAATTTTTAATATATGGTTATACATAAGATAAATTCGACTATAAATATTCATTATAAATCTAAAATGATTTCCTACATAATTATATTTTATTTTTAAACTTTAGACTTTAAATAATTTAATTTATTTATGGCACAATGATGATGCAGTAAATATCTTATTAATGAAATGTTAACATAATTGATGTTATAAATACCCAAATAAATGTAATTTTAGACTTTTTATGAATTAAACTAATTTTATAGGTTAATATGACATGATAGGATTGAGTTAAGTAACTTGGTTCGAACTAATCATTCTGTTATGATTTTCACAAAAATCAATTACTAAATAGTGTCAAAATTGACATAAAATAGTTTTTAAAACAAATATTATATTACTAATTGACATATTATTCCTAAAAATATAAGGTTGGGCCAAATTACTTAGATAAGGTTATATATATTAATAATAAACAACTTGGGGTTCTTTTAGCCTGTTATATTAAGTTTATTAACCATATAGTGTAAGAAAACAAGAAGATACGGTAAAAGTTAAATTATCTAACTTAAAGTTAAATCTAAATGATAAGGTTAAAATTGATAACTAAACTTGTCTAAATTCTATTTCATGAGATGCATTCGACCCCTACCCACCTAATATTCGAAATATATCAATTTGGAGCTATTAAAAACCGAATTCGACTTTATAATAAAATAATATTTTTAGTTATTCCAAAGGTGTCCCTCTCCTTCCTTATAAAAGGGAACCTCCTCCCCCTCTTCCTCACACCACATTGAGCCTTCATGCACGGAAAACCCCTGACAATTTATTCTCTCCACTTCCCTAGAAACATCCTAGAGGTTCTGGTCTTCTTCAAAGACCTATTTTAGTGCCCTAAAATAAGGTCTCAAAGAAGCACTTCAACGAAGAGGTAATGTCCGTTACCGATTCGTTCATCTTTATTTCTTGTTTCACTTCTTCTTATTTAGTTGTTTCATTATGAAGTAACCACATCAGTACCACTCACATACTGATATGTTATTATAAGCATGAAACAACCCTATTTCACCATCTATCCATCCTATGGAAAAAGAAATCACCGCGCGTGCGTACGTACGAAATACCGTCTCCACAGCGTGGTGTAATCTATTTTCCACCACAACCTTACATGGATGGATATAATGGTGTAAATAATGACTATATATGATTATAGTAAAGTGATATTGATTCTGAAATAGTATATATATACTCCAATACAATTCCACGATCATAGGAACGATATCATCACTTGTGCATACGTACAGAATACCGTCTCCACGATGTGATGCGACTCGTTCTACATGATCTTCATTTCATAATGATTATATAAAAGAATTGAATGAATGAATATGATATATATTACACTAATAAAATTCTGGAAATGATGTATCTATAACCTAAAGATAATAATAAGAATTTATTCGACAAAGCATGCATAAGAACAAAAAGTAATAAACACCCGAATAACAAGTAATAATGAAATATTACCAATAAGAAGCTAAGAATATGAACATATATGATATCATAAAAATAAGTATGATTCTGGAATAAGTCAATAAAATTATTTAAATCATGATACATGAGGTTCAGACACTTATGAAGCAAATCAGACCTAAGGTAAGGGAAATATCACAATCTCATTCGAGATTGTTTATACTTTGAAATTGACTGGGGTGTATTTTATCATCCAAATCCATGTTCCCTCAATATGTAATATTATTTCCATCCACCTAAAATTGTTTAAAACCTATTTTACCCTTTGGTGAGTTTTTAGTAAAAGATATGAAAGGAATCGTTTCTCATTTTTCGTACGTTGTACTTTTTGACTTTTTTGACAAAATTACGAGAAGAATGTTTTTTTACCTTATACGACAAGAATGGATTTTTAAAACATTATTTCCATGAACCTTCCTTTACAAGTTTTCATGTTTATTTTTAATGAACTTATTTTAGTTTAAAATTGTATGACATGTTAAGAAAGGAAAATGTTTTTGAAGTAGAAAGGATATTTTCCTCAAGAATGGAGTTCAAGTGTTTTATCAAAATTATTTTCCATCTAAGATAATATTAGGTTCTTTTTTCTATCCCTATTCTTACATTGATTTTATTATGTTGTGATGGAATTATTTTTATGAATTTCTTTATCATATATGAATTATTTTATGATGTCATGATGTTTAAGAATCCCATTTTTATTACATGGGTTATGAAATGATGTATGATTTGTGATTTTGTGGAACACATATGAATGGTATCATTATAAGATGGGTGGGACCTATATCTCACACCAATGCATTGGGTAATGATTTTATATCTCATGAGATAGACATGGCTGGAATGGTAGGTTATACCTGTTTAGTGAAATGGGACAGAAATGAGGAGTGAACTCTGTTCAGAATGGGACTTTGTCCACTAAGATAGTCTTGGCAATGAGTCTTGACTAATAAGAAATTATTCTCTATGATTATGTTTGTATGCCACAAAGTTTCATGTTTTAGGTTATGATTATTGGGATTACATTTCACTACTAAGATTTATCCCATGTTATGATATTATGATCTCTTTTTCAGGTTAAGATTTCCAAAATGTTATGTTCTTAAGAATATGATGTGATAGATATTTCTTTTGTTTACACTTACTGAGCATTTGAGCTCACCCTTTTGTAAGTTTTCTTTCCCCAGGATACAATGAAAGGTTTTAGGTAAGAAAAAAATGGAATATATTTATGCGAGATGTTGAAGATATTTCACCATGATTAGAATATTACGTTCCGAGTTTTCAGAGACACTAAACTATTGTAGTCCTTGTGTGTTTGTTTTTGTTATGTACTAAGTATTCTGCAAAAGTAATGTAATATCTATGTACGTCAAGCATCGGGTCTCTACAGCTAGTATCAGAGGAAAGGTTTAGTCAACCTTTGGAAACTAGGATGCGAGAACTTCAGGGAGATCCCTAGAGATATTTCTAAGGAATGTCTAGGGATGTCCCTAAGGTTAAGTATATGTATAGGTTATAGTCCTATAATTATGCTAACGATCATAGAATTAAACCTAAGATGTTAGATATTGAAGGTAATCCCCCTTTAATATGTTGTTTTCTCCAACATGATTTTTTCCTCTCACAGAATTCTTTTTTTGTTTTAGTTAATGGAGGGAACCAGAAAAAATTCGGTTAACATTTAATCCAATGGAAAAATTGGTGACTATGATCAACAAAATTGTGTAATTCCTAGAGAGAATGATATTGTGATTATGCCGAATCAGTCATTGCGATATATGATTAACAAGGTGAAATTTAGTGGTATGCCTAATTAATCAAAGAAGAGGAAGATAAACTATTATGCATGTTCGCATGTTGAGGAGCATAAATAATGGAAGATTGAGATTTATAAAGAAGGGAAGAAGAACCTTGAGGAATTTCTCAAATGGAGGGACCGATGTTATCTGTGTGGAGAAAAGGATCATAGAGTGACAGACTGTTATGGAGTTCAATGTATTATTTGTGGAGAACATGGGCATTACCCAACTCAATGTCCTGACCTAAAAAGTTACTTCTAAATAAAGGAAGGACTTATTCCATGACAATAATTGAAGAGGATGGATTGAAGTGTTTATGTATTGGTATTCAAGAATAATGTTGTTGAGGTACTTTTATTAGAATATTTTTGTATTATTCTATTGTGGTTTTCAATAATTTTAAGGTACCGGTAACAATGAAAAGTGATTCAAATATTTTTTAAAGCAGATGATATGGGCAACATGAAGGGATAAAGAGAAAATGAAATGTTTGATAGTATTCATGAGCTCATGATTGATATAAGGACTAAGTGATATCATGGTTTGAGTATATAGATTTTTGAGGATTTTGGTATGTGGAAAGTGTTATCTTTTAACTGCGTACATGTTTTCACTATGGTTCAATGGGTATTCAAGAGAATACATGATTAAGGCCGTTGAATGTTTGGAATGTGACCAAAAAGACATATCTTATTATATATGTGGATCAACGATGGTATTAAATCTCTGGTAATCGTTTTCACTATATTATGAGAATGGACTACAGTATTATGGATAAGCCTAAAGATTGGAATGGATTATGTTGGACATAAGTTATTATTGTTTAAGGATAGAAATTTTTTTCTATATTATTGATGGGATGTTATAGTAATTTAGTTTTAGAAAAAGGACAACCTGCAGGACAAGCGACAACCCATCGCGTCAGACAAGGCTATGGGAATCGAACCCACAACCGAAGTGCGAATGGCCTTTATCGCCTACCACTGGCCTATAGGAAGTCCCTGTTTAGTAGAAACTAGTTTTATTTTATTACGCGGTATTATATATGAAGTATAAGTTCATTTTTGGAATCATATACGATTAACCTCACCATAGATGGTCTTATGTATTTTTGATAACTTTTGTAACATTTTGATTAAGACGGATGGAATGACCCAGCATTCTATCACATGATCTGCTAACACTTCACAAATGACAAATCCAACTTCATTTATTTAAGATATTTTCCAAATAATGACCAACGGTGACACTGTACCAAAATCACGAAAGTATTTCTTCTAATTCCAATTTCATTAACTTTAGGGAAATGATCATGAAAACCAAAAATGTTTTCCTAGTACTATTATATCTGATGAATCAGATGGTACATTAGATCGTCACAAATTTATGGCTTTGTGATTTCTGGCTTTTCCATAGCCATGTTCTCTACCACTCTCCATTAGAACATGGGGGTTTGATTTCTCTTCCATATCCATATTTTCACCTATGTGGAAACCCAGTGATTAGTTTATTTGGGTAACCGTTACGTTTCATACTTTTGTTTTTAAAGATTTGTTTTGATATTCCTTTTTACGATGTGGGTTTCTATTAAAGAAACTTTCGAGTAGTAAACCATTTATAACCCCGAAGAATTTCAAGGGCAAAATTCATTTTAAGGGGGGTAGAATGTAACACCCTGAGATTTTATGAAAAATATTCTTTTTAATTTCATTAATATCTTGTGTTGTACGCTACACCAAAAGGATCTTGCACAACAAGCATCGTTGAATTGCCTTGCATTACACGCAATCACGACCTTCCTCGATGGCATGTGTAGTACGCAATACCGAGTTTCACTAAACAACGATATGCTATTAAAATATTATTAAAACTAGCCGTTATGAATAGTAATAACAACCTTTTAAAATTTTAGAAATTTTATCTCTGAAAATGGACATCATTTTTGGATTCGGAATATCTAAATTAGCTTAGGGTGAAATATTGGTACTTTTCGGATAACTTTCATATTCTGATGAATAGTGAAAATTACTAAATATTAATTAAAAACAACTTTTTCAATCAAAATAATTAATAGTGATAAATTATTAATTTGAGTGGTTTTAAAGTATATTTAGAATATATTTTTACAATTTAATACAATGTTGGTCATTGGATGTAATTTCACAATTAAACCAGACATAAACAAGTGCCAATCTTTTGGTAGTTATTATCTCTTAAAAACACGTTATTTGTTTTGACGACGAGAATTAATTTTTAAATTAATTAATGTAACAGATATGTTTTTAATTTGGTAAAATAGACATCATTTTTGAATTCATAAAATAAAATATATCTTAGGCCTAATTTTTTGTATTTTTCTGGAAACTTTCATTTTTTGATGAATAGTGAAACCACTAAGTGGTAGTGAAAAAACTGAATTTTTCATAAAACATAATTTTACCGCATCGGTGAGTGGAATTTCGAAAATCCGAGAGACACGGTTAATATCAAGGACTAAAATGTGGTTCAATGAGATGAAAATAATGTTTGGTGAACAGTAACTTTTTTCTTTTTTTACCACGGTTAAAAGTAAATAGGGTAATTAAGGGTAAAAATAATAATAATATTACCCTAAAACATGTCCTAATTTTATTGGATAGGTGTAAATAGAACAAAAACAACCTTAGGAATAAAATATGACCATTTAAGCCCACTTGGATTAGATTAGGACATTTATTATTAATTTATTTAAAGAAGGGTTAAGATAGTTAAAATCAATGTTTAATAAGTAAATCATTTTTAATATAGGGTTATACATAAGATAAATTCGACTAGAAATATTTATTAGAAGTCTAAAAAGATTTCCTACATAATGATATTTTATTTATTAATTTTAGACTTTAAATAATTTAATTTATTTATGACACAATGATGATGCAGTAAATATCTTATTAATGAAATATTAACATAATTGATGTTATAAATACCCAAATAAATGTAATTTGAGACTTTTTATGAATTACACTAATTTTATAGGTTAATATGACATGTTATTATTTATTTAAGTAACTTGGTTTGAACTAATCATGCAGTTATGATTTTCACTAAAATCAATTACTAAATAGTGTCAAAATTATCATAAAATACTTTTTAAAACAAATATTATATTACTAGTCGTTATATTTTTCCTAAAAATCTAAGGTTCGTCCAAATGACTTATATAAGGTTATATATATTAATAATAAACAACTTGGGGTTCGTTTGGCTTGTTATAGTAAGTTTATGAACCTTATAGTGTAAGAAAACAAGAAGACACGGTTAAAGTTAAATTATCTAACTTAAAGTTAAATGTAAATGATAAGGTTAAAATTGATACCTAAACTTGTCTAAGTTCTATTGGATGAGAGAATTTCGACCCTTACCCTCCTTATCTTAGAAATATATCAATTTGTAGCTATTAAAAACAGAATTTGACCTTATAATAAAATAATAGATTTTGTTATTCCAAAGGTGCCCCTCCCTCCCTTATAAAAGGGCACCTCCTCCCCCTCTTCCTCACACCACATTGAGCCTTCATGCTCGGCCAACCCATAACAATTTCTTCTCTCCACTTCCCTAGAAACATCCTAGAGGTTCTGGTCTTCTTCAAAGACCTATTTTAGTGCCCTAAAAGGAGGTCTCAAAGAAGCACATCAAAGAAGAGGTAATGTCTGTTACCGATTCATTCATATTTATTTCTTCTTCCACTTATTCTTATATATTTTTTTCATTATTAAGTAACAAAATCAGTATCACTCACATACTGATATGTTATTATAAGAATGAAACAACCCTATTTCACCATCTATCCATCCTACGGAAAAAGAAATCATCGCGCGTGCGTACGTACGGAATACTGTCTCCACGCCGTGGTGTAATCTATTTTCCACCACCACCTTACTTGGATGGATATAATTGTGTAAATAATGACTATATATGATTATTGAAAAGTGATATTTATTCTGAAATAGTATATATATACTCTAATACAATTCCACAATCATAGGAACGATATCATCACTCGTGCGTACATAAGGAATACCGTCTCCACGATGTGATGCGACCCGTTCTACATGATCTTCATTTCATAATGATTATATAAATGAATTTAATGAATTAATATGATATATATTACACTAATTAAATTCTGGAAATGAGGTATCTATAACCTAAAGAGAATTATAAGAATTTATTCGACAAAACATGCATAAGAACAAAACGTAATAAACATTCGAATAACAAGTAATAATGAAATATTACCAATAAGAAGTTAAGAATATGACCATATATGATATCATAAAAATAAGTATGATTCTTTAATAATTCAATAACATTATTTAAATCATGATACAGGAGGTTCAGACACTTACGAAGCAAATTGGACCTAAGGTAAGGGAAATATCACAATCTCATCAGAGATTGTTTATACTTTTATATTTAATGGGGTGTATTTTATCATCCAAATCCATGTTCCATCAATATGTAATATTATTTCCATCCACCTACAATTGTTTAAAACCTATTTTACCCTTTGGTGAGTTTTTAGTAAAAGATATGAAAGGAATCTTTTGTTGTTTTTCGTACGAGGTACTTTTTGACTTTTCTGACAAAAGTATGAGAAGAATGTCTTTTTAACTTATACGGAATGAATGGATTTTAAAACATTATTCCCATGAAGATTCCTTTGAATGTTTTCAAGTTTATTTTCATTCAACTTCTTTTAGTTTAAAATTGTATGACATGTTAAGAGAGGAAAATGTTTTTGAAGTAGAAATGATATTTTTCTCAAGAATGGAGTTCAAGTGTTTTATCAAAATTATTTTCCATATAAGAAAATATAGGGTTCTGTTTCTATCCCTATTATTACATTGGTTTGGTTATGTTGTGATAGAATTAGTTTTATGAATTCCTTTATCTTATATGAATTGTATTATGATGTCATGATGTTTAAGAATCCCATTTTTATTACATGGGTTATGAAATGATGTATGATTTATGATTTTGTGGCACACATAAGAACGGTATCATTATGAGATGGGTGGGACCTATATCTCCCTCCAATGAATTGGGTAATGATTTTATATCTCATGAGATAGACATGGCTGGAAAGGTAGGTTATACCGGATCCGTGAAACGGGACTGAAACGAGGACTGAACTTAGTTCAGAATGGGACTTTGTCCACTAAGATAGTCTTGGAAATGAGTCTTGACTGATAAGAAATGATTCTTTATGATTATATGTGTATGCCACAAGGTTTCATGTTTTAAGTTATGATTATTGGGATTACATTTCACTAATATGATTTATCCTATGTTATGATATTATGATCTCTTTTGCAGGTTATGATTTCCAAAATTTTATGTTCTTATGAATATGATGTGATAGATATTTCTTTTTTTTACCCTTACTGAGCATTTGAGCTCACCCTTTTGTATGTTTTGTTTTCCCCAGGATATAAAGTAAGGTTTTAGGTAAGAAAAAAAGGGAAGATATTTATGGGAGATGTTGGAGATCTTTCACCATTATTAGAAGATTACGTTCCGAGTTTCCAAAGACACTAAACTATTATGGTTCTTGTGTGTGTGTTTTTGTTATGTGCTAAGTATTCCTCAAAAGTAATGTGATATCTATGTACGTCAAGCTTCAGGTCTCTACAGTTCACTCCCACGATGTCTGGAAAAGCCATATCATTGATGCTCTCAGCCCATCCCTGAGAGCTCAAACTACCCATGCATCACACACTAAGGGAAAAGATAATTTATCTCCCAAAATTGGATAGTAAATCTCAAAAACTCTTTTTCTATCAGTATCAGAAGAAGATGAATAATATGAAGATAACGATGAATAATAATATGAATAAAATCTCAAAGATACCCATACTGCATTCAATGAAGGTGTATCCACCACAATCGATGAACATAGGGTAATAAATCTGAGAACTGAAAATGACCTGCGGCCCACTCAGATCAGTGTGTCTATTCCCATCATGGAGAAGGAGGCATATACCTCCTTCCTAAAGAATAATCAAGATGTGTTTTCCTAGAACTACACTAAAATTTCAAGCCTCGATCTGGAGGATTCCACTCAACATCTGGGCATACCAGAAGACCGTAGGGGCTATAAGCAAGCAGCTAGAAGGACCCACCTGGTTCATGACGCAATAATAGTGGCTGAAATTGAGAAGATGTTAAAATGAAACATCATAGGGGAGGTCCAATATCCGATTTAAGTGACAAAAATAATCCCTATCGAAAAGAATAATAGACAGATTATAATCTCCATTAACATCAAGGATTTTATTCGGCATTGGTCAAAAGTAAATTTCTCAGTCCCAATCAAACAATTGTTGATCGATGAAACCATAGTATAAGAGGTCCTCTATTTTATGGACGACTTTACTTGATATAACCAGATTTGGATGGTCTAAAGAGATGAATAAGCTACCTCTTTTAGGTCGCCTTAGTGTGTGTTCTATTATAAGGTGATTCCATTTAGTCTAAAAAATGTCATTTCCACATATCAATAGTCCCTTAATCGCATCTTTAAGACCCTCTTGGGAAATTATGTCTAGTTTTTGTTGACGATCTAGTGGTAGAATTACAACTGTGATCGAAACACCTGTCTGATATTGAAACTGAGTTTGACACATTGTGATAGAATAGTTCAAAGTCAAATCCCCAAAAATGTGATTTTGGGGTTACCTTGGGAAAATTCATCAGATTTTTTTGTTCGCTATTGAGACATCCAATTCGATCCGGAGAAGAAAAATCCATCATTGGAATGTCCCCACATCGAATCCTCACCAATTTGAGGGGTCTCTAGGGGCACCTCGCATATATTTGGCACTATATATCAAACATAGAACAAAATTTTTTTTTGTTCACTGGTCTCACGAAGAAAGGGGTTACACATAAGTGGGATAATGATTTCCAATAATCATTCGACAATATAAAAAGATAACTCTTGATCCCACCGGTGCTAATGACACCAGTTGAGGGGAGACCTCTCATTTTGTATGTAAACACCTTGGAATGGTCATTAAGCACCTTCCTCACATAGATGAATGATGCCAGCTGCGAGAACATGCTTTATTACCTCAGCCAGACAATAATTGATAATAAAACTCAGTATTCATAAATTATGAATAACTCCCAAGTCCTAATCTTCATAGTTCAAATACATAAGAGTAATCTGCAGCACCATGGGGTCTAACTAGTTTCCCACTACATCCTGCTCAAATATGTCATGAAATGCCCCATGTTAAATGGATGACAATCATGAAGGGTCATCATCCTACAATATTTTGACATATTATACGTCCCCAAGAAGGATATCAAAGTACATGCATTAATATAATTCTTATTCGAGAACCCCTCAGAGAAAACTACACCGTTGGATGCCAAAATTCTGGATGAGGATGTGTTTTCTATCCAGGAAGACCCCCAAGCATGGAAATGTACTTCAAAGGTACTTCCTGAAGCCCGATAGGGAAAAGGATAGAGGGTCCCCATATAAGAAATGTAGGACTAGGAATTATAATTGTATCCCCCGAAAAGGTCGTCTTTCCTTACTCTGTCCTTCAATTAGAAGGCTATACAAGTAATGATGAAAAATGTATTTCCCTCATTGTAGGCCTGGAATAGGCACATTATGTGCTATCCAAAGACCTAAAAATAAAAGGTGACTCTGTGATAGTCATCAAACAGGTCATTGGTGACTATTACATTAAAAAAGAAGTATTTTTCCCTTTTAGGAACCATGTTATAACATTGATGGATGAATTCCCAACAAAATCCATGTTGACTTATGTCTCTTTGTCTAACAATTCTCAAAAAGATGCTTTAGAAAATGCTGCCAGGCCTCGACTGATCTAGATCAGGATGAAATGTTCATTTTGATAGCCAACTTATGTATGCTCTTTCCATTTATATGGAGAATTAAGAAAGAAATAAAGGGAATTAGCCCTGCCTTTGAGCCTTATAGTCACAGCACTGGTAGGATGACGACCATTAAAAATTACATTTGGAATGGTTAACTCCCACTGAATAGGACTGGAAGGGAGAAGGTCCAAAGATGGGAAGTTAGGTTATCCTTATATCACGGTGTAAACCAAGAAAAGTTTCTCTATAAGCAATTCCTTGAAAGATTCCTTCTCAGGTGCATCGATGGAGAAGAGACTGCTTCAGTCATGAAGGAAGCACACACAAGTGCTTGTGGAGTGCAACAATCAGCTACCATGCTCTCTCACCAAATCTGAATGTTTGGGTATTACGGGACAACTATTATACGAAAATATTCCATCTTCACTAGGAGGTTCCATTCCTTCCATGTCCAGGAAAGTCTCATACACCGACCCACAAAGTTACTTCATAGAGCTATGTACTCATATTCGGTCACTGGCTAGGGAATAGATGTTGTGTGGCCACATCCTTCTGCCACATCCAGTCAATTCAAATTCATACTTAGAATGAACAAATTCTATTCAAAATGGGCTGAAGCCATACCCCTTAAAGATTACGAGGAGAAAACATAATTAGCTTGATGAATTCCAACATCATTACTAGATTTGGTGTCCCCCATACAATACTGATTGGATATGGAACCAACTTCTGCTCTCCTGAATTGGACACACTATACCAGGAGTGTGGAATCAATGACAACTAGTCATCCCACTACCACATAGAGGTAAATGGGCCGATAGAGGCATTCAATAATACATTGTTCAACATACTCCAAAATATGGACGATAAAGATAATAAATCATGTCCAGACAAAATCCTTCATGCTTTTTGGGCTTACCAAACCATGAACTACACCGCCACAGAAGCAGCCCCATACTCACTAGTATACGGGGAAGATGTCATTCTACCTATTAAAATTCATGTTTTATCACATCATGTGGCCATTTTCAGTCAATTGTAGATGGATGAGAAAAAACATATATATTTTTATGAGTTGGAGTAGATAGATGAAAAAACATTGCACACTATACACTATTTGGAAATATACCAAAATCGTATTGTACGATCCTTCAATGAGAAGATTCGCCTTCGAGCATTCATCGATGGAGAGATGGTGTTTGTTCTCAGAACCCTGATGATACTAGGGAAGAAGCATAAAAATCATGAACCAATGTGGGAAGGACCATATGTCATACATATGGTCTATTCCAATGGATCATCCACCCTGATATCGATTGACAGACAACTCATCACGGATCCCACCAATTCTATGTTCCTGATGAAGTATTTCACATAGTAATAAGAAATGTCCAGTTCCAAGCTCTATGTCTTCATTATAGGAGTTATAATTCCCATTCCATGGTATAAACTCTAACACCTTAATCTTTGGGTAACAATATCATGAAACCCCAATGTATAGGTCAAAGATCAATGACCTTAAACTATGTGTTATAATGTGAAATTCCACAATCCAAACTCTATGACCTTAAACTATGAGTAAAAATGCACCCTTTACATGGTCTAAAATCTATGACCATAAAATATGAGTATCAATATCGTAAAAAATTCCCCATGCCATGGTCTAAACTCGAAGACCTTAATGTATGAGTAACAATATCGTAAAAAAAATCCCCATGTCATGGTCTAAACTCTAAGACCATAAAATATGAGTCATTGTCATTTCCACATGAAGTTAAACTTTAGGGAACTCATCCCTAAAACATGACATTAAACTGCAACTCATTTCCTCCTTGTATGATGATAAACATCATGTCACAATTTATTCTAATCCCATGACAATAAACTGCATGATCTCTCAAAGAACTACATACATCTAGATTCATTCCCTTACAGGGTACGTAGTGATGCCTTGACCCTCAGTCTTGGTCTAGGTCCCATAAAAAATACCTCTATCATGCCCCCTATCTACACATATTAATAAGGGAAACCCTTATCACTCCTTGTTTCTCATATTGTGTATAACTCATGTGAGCTTAGGATCATTGGTAGGTATTCAATTACAAAATAAAACTATAGAGTGACATGGTAGACTTGGAAACCACGATGGATAGAATGAAGATATCTCAAATGAGCAAAATTCTTAAAGGGATCATTCATAACAACATATGGATTGATTTCAACAATTAAAATATTTATAGTGGTGCCTGGATTTAGCATACCGGCCCAGCCAATCGACATCATAAAAAAATTCCCTCAAATGTCCCTACGCATCGAGAAAACATTTGTAGGGATCATTTAGAACTACATATGTATTGATTCGTTTTCTTGTAGGATACATAGTGATTACCAGATCTGGTATACATGTATTACCATCACCAAACAAAATTCCTTCACTGGTTCTAACACATGGACCAAGCCAGATCGTTATAAGGAATGTTCATAACTACATATGGCTGGATTCCTTCCCTCACAGAATACGTAGTGACACCTAGATCTGGCATCCTAGATCAGCCACTATGAAATAAAAATTCCCCTTTCTGTTTGAATAGGTCAGAAATGTGTGATAAGGTCCATAAAAAGGTCTTAATCACATGACAGTAAATTTTGAAAGTCTTTAAGAGTTATGTGGGGCCCAATTCTCAGATCTACGAGATCCCACATGTGCCCCTCAATCTTGATAGGTAAAAAGGTCTTGATTCCACCTATAAATATGATTAATACTTATGTAGAAGATCCAATAGTTCACAATTAATCATTGCCCTGATATACATTATGTCACCAAGCATATATCTCCTATTCATCAGACTCTATACCTTAGGAAAAAATGGATCCCCATAATCATTCAAGGCCATTTGAGATAAAAGGCCAGTGCCTAGTGGACACCTTTTTTTGACTATGCACATCATGACCTTGTGGGTTTTCATATGTTGCACACAAAAACGGCCATCAATCAAAGAAAAATTTGTTCCCATGAGAGTCCTATATTATCTCAGTATGCCAAATTTCTTCCAAGACCCATGTCATCCATACTGATTGATGTTACTCCTGCGGCTATGGTTTACACATTTTTTCATTGATCATGCCGAAGGAAGGTCAGAACATCCCGATTGAGATTAACTCAAAAATATTAATGATCATTATCACAACACTATCCTTATCACTACATGAATCTAAAATGCACAACATCAAGTCCTCATCACATGATATTAACATTCGACGCACGTATCTTCCATGTTGTATGAATTTAAACTACATAACAATAATATTATCCTAAAATTATCTTTAATTTGGATTTCAATATTCTTCAGAAATGATATGTAATCCTCATAAAACCTTATTTATCATAGCGAGAGAAGCTCACATGAGCTTCGGGACCATAGAAATAGATCCACTTTGACATTATGGAAAAACTATTCGAGAATTTTGTCCTAGAAGAAAAACACTAAAAGGTATGTCATAGTTCCCGCACCCTTGAGGAACCCCATGTCTTGGCCCTGAGACGTTAAATGATAGGGTACCCAAAAGGTGTAACGAACACCACACCTTGTGTATGGGACTGATCTACGTATGTGATGCCTGATACCAAGAGAAAACCGTAGTCCAAATGTCTACAATATTTCTAGATACACTCTTTACATACACCAAACTCTATGATTTGAGTGATTTTGAATCCCCATAACCATCCATAGAGATTTGATATGGAAGGAAAATGTCATATGGACACCTTTTTTTGACAATACACATTATGCATGAGGGATTCACATATGTTTCCAAAAAAACGACCGTCAATCAAATGAAAATATGTGCACAGGAGAGTCCTCTCATATCTTAGTATGCCCAATGGCTTCCATGGGTATTTCCATCCATCTTAATTCAAGGTACCTCAAATAAAAGTTTTACATTTTCCTCCTTACGCTAATTCTAGATATATTAGAACATATGTTCATGATTCATCTATGGTTTCTTTTGAGGATTCTAATGATACCCCATCCATATGTGTGATGTTGATAAGCATTCAAAAGAAGAGTACCCACACTAATTTCTTACAGATGTACTCCTATAATTCCCATTTTTGGGTATGGGTGTACCCCTTGTCAAAGGTCATTTACCTTATTCATAAAGTTCTCAATCACCATAATCCTTCATAGCCATCAAAAATAGAAGGCTAGTGTTTGGAAGAAACCATTTTTTGACTATTAACATCATTCTACGGTGTCTCTTCATAAGTTACCTACAACATGGCCATCAATAAAAGTATAATTTGTTCTCAGGATAGTCCTTTTCAGCTTCTATATGCTCAAATTACATTAATGTCCAATCACACCCCCGGATATGGAACACCACTGCATAATATCTTGCATTCCTTCCTATTTCCAAATTCCCCTGAAAAAATAGAAGACTTCTAAATGAACAAATAATTTTTCATTTCTCCCTTACCTATCTATGAAGCACAATGTAATAGTTTCCAACACAATGTTAATAAGAATGTCCCTAATAATTTCAGACACCACTATTCCGACCAGTCACCCACTATGTCTCCCAACATCAAAATAAATCCAAAATGTTGTATAACCCTAATGGGACATCAAAATAGAGGGTCAGTATCCCGTGGACACATTTTTTTGAATATGCACATCATTCCCCAATTTCTCTACATAATTTTCCAATAATAATTTCCTAAAATCAAAGGAAAATTTGTTTTATGTATAGTCTTTTCCTACCTCATTAGGTAGAAAATTCCTCTTAAGCTTCATACATGTCCATGATTAAAAAATCTAGGGTCATGATAATCCCAAATCCATTATCTGAAGGATATTAGAACATTCACGTCTGAGGATCCCAAATTAAAGCCCATGCCCCGCTAAGATTGGTTAAAGATGTTCGACCTAAAACAATAGTAATATGTTTGATTAGAAAGACTATGAACAAATAGTTAAAATACTCCATACTCACTAGAGGGAAAATATATGAAAATAACAACTTGGTATAAGTCAGGTATTGGTTCATTAAAAACATTGAGCCATTAGAAAAGGCATAAAGATTGTTAGGTCAAAAACCTTTAATGGGAGGGCTAAGAAAATGTCATGTTATACCCGCAAAGCCCATGTCAAATTAGCTTAGGCAAAAGTTAGGGTAATAATTAAAATGACATAAAATTTCATTAGGTATTCCATAAAAAATAAAAAATATTCAAACTACGGTCACTGAGCCCAATGACTCTGGCAAAAATTTGAACCCGATTCTATTATTTCAATTCACTTGTTTCAATTTTTTGATTAAAATTAATACGATTTTGAAATAATTTTTATGATTGATTGTCATCAATTGACATAAAAAATGGATGAATTTGAAGGAAAATAAATTTCATTATATTTAAAATATTGGGGGAGAATTCGTACATCAAAGTCCTTCCAAACTTTCAAAAATGGGGAAGAGTACATGTCATGATGTGGGAGAGAACTACAAAAATTCCGAGTTCTCCATTTCTAGATGGATGGAAAGTGATTATCGTGGGCCATCAATAGTCTCCTCCAAATAAGATTTCTCCTCCATTTCATCCTTGAATTTCAGACACACCAGCTCCGGAATGACTTTAAGGACCCACCCCTTATTTTTTATGGCTTCATAGTTGGTACAGGATGAGGCCAATTGATACGTAGACCATGTTGTGTGGGCTTTGAATTCCTGCAAATCATCCAATTGGGTGTCCACCAAATCATTGGCTTTCACCTCCTCCTCCATTAGATTATCAAATACGATTGTAACATCTTGGAATGTCCCCACGTGGTGATTGGAATAGTTGAACATGGCCAGCTATTCCTCACATGAGGCAAGGTCTTCCAAGGAGATGACGATTTGGTTGATAAGGAGTTGTAAGTGATGATTATCAATGTTGTCGGAACACAGCTCAGTGTATAATAACAAATTTTTTTAAGTTTTTTCATCAAAATAATCCATAGGTGTCTCTATATAAAGATCTCAAAAATGGCGTTGTTCCTCTTTTGTCACCGCATGGGGCCTCACAATGACACTAGTACCTTGATCCTCCTCCACTGCACCATGTATATAAGCAAGAAATGTCATCACATGAGTGGGAAGGGACCTATGGTAGGACACCCAAGGTGGGGGACTCCCTTTTCCATTAGATAGCTCAACCATTGGAGCTAGATGTGAAGAACTAGATGCGGCTCCTGGGGTGATTGTTGAAACTATATTGGGGATATCCTCATAATGATTTTGAGTAGTATCTTCAAGAGGGGAGTAGTCTGACTCACTCCACAATGAGATATGTTATATTGATAAGGCCCCTCCTAGTAATTTCTAATAATGAACTGAATGTATTCTTACCACAGGGGAATGAGTGGGTGGTGTATCCATCGTGGTTGTTGCTAGAGAAGAAGTTGAAGGCATCGCTATCGCACTCTTTATGGCCTATGGAATGTGTGGAATTATCATTGGGGAAAGGATGGGGTAGGAAATGGATAAGGGTTTCTTCACCCAACAAACTATTTCTTTTATAATCTTGTTGGTGTAACAATGCTCCCACATGTAGGAATATTCCAATGAAAAAAGGTGTATCCCATTGTTTTAGGAATAATAAATTCTATAGGAGCACATTAATGCATTGTCAGTAGATATAATTGGTGAAGAACTATGGGATGTTACTCTATATTTAATTGATCAGCAAGAAGTAGTGCAGTCTATTGAAGGCATCCTAATTTCCTAGAAAACCGATAGAAAATGTATGGATTGAAAATGACTACTCGATCTATAAACGTTGTGAAAATCTCATCCCGAAGTGCAATGAGGGATGATAATTCCTCCAAATAAAAATTAGCGTCACCCAAAACCACCCAGGAGAGGAAGGATGTGGTGAAAAAAGAAAATTTTGAAGCATCATCAAATAGACCAACCACTTCAATATCACATAGTGTTTATGGATGAATTGAAAAAATGTTGAGAAGGGTGGGTCAAAAGACAGAATGAGGAACCTCTGTAGTATGATGGTGTTCATAATAGTGAATGTGTTTTGTCGTCCACCCATACAAAAAATAAAATGGCATGCTAAGATGGTGTGGTGGTTACCTTCTTGTATTTTCCTCAACAACTCGTAATGTCGGGAGAGGGTAGGAAGGGCCAAATTAATAGGTCAAACCTTTTCTAGAATGGTGGATATCATCAAAGTACATGATCGATCCATGGTGTAAACATGGTGGGATGTGAGAATCCATCCACACAAAACCATAGAAAACAAGCATTCTAGTCTATGTTCAGGTGATACATTTTGTAGATGCTCATATCCCCATGAGGCATGTCATCTTGCATCAAGGGAATATCAATATCACCCTAGATTTTGAAGAGATTGTTGGGTTAGGTGAGTCTGAAAATGTTGAACCCTGAGCGTGGGTCTATTCACCTGTATGAATAACTCTACTCATGCCTCAAATGGGATGAGAGAGTGAGTCTCGAAGGGATGATCAAGTAATCCCGCTTCCATGAGAAGTAGAATCCTTGTCAAAGGGGATACAATATCAGTTTAATTCCATGTGGCTGCTTCAAGGAGAAATTTTTCATACATCTCTCCAATGAAATGGAGTCCTCCATGCTGGTGGATATCCCATAGGATAATCCCCACCCCACAATGCAATAAGTGTAAGGTTTTGGTTCTTGAACACAAGTATCTCTTCAACTCAAAAAGAATTTCACCTAGGGAGAAGACTGCAAACTCTGAAACCCAGGTTTCCTGATACAAACCCACCACCTCCCACTGGTCGGTGGATTCCGAACAAGTCTGATGTACCTAGAATGTGTTGTCCCACTCATCAGATATAAATCGTCCATCCCACAGATCCCACATAGTGCTCCACCTGATGGTGGGATTATCATGGGAAATGAGGATAATTGATGGGCACTCTAGGGCGTCTAATTTCGCGGCACTATCGCGACAAACATAGTTTCCATGATTCCATGTTGAGCCTCTTATTATGAATACTTTATCCTAAATTGGAGTGGCGATGAAATCTTCTACTGGTGAAATTTTGTCATAATCATGATATTGTAGTGCCTCTAGGAGGATAAAAGGGGTATTAGGATCGACCAACAATAGATGTACATCATTAGGGATACCAAAGATATAGAGTTTCCACTCCATGGATAATGGATAGGATAATAGCTATGGAATCAAGAAGTCATTTAAGAAGCTTTCATGAGGAATGATATGGTCTTGAAGAAGATCCTTGCTATTCCACACCATGGTTTCCCTTGTCTTAATTGATTTTATCATAGCATGTGAAGCATCCATTTTATCCTGTACAGGTAAATCCAGTAGCCTATAAAAAGTAAGTCCAATAAAAATTGCTGGATAATGACTATGAAAGAGTGATAAAAGAAATTAAAATATGCCCATACAAGGATAAGTATACTATTATTTGGAATGGTTCACATAAAGTAGAATCTACATGCTACATGATGTGAGGAAGAGACTCTGCCTATAGGTATAGTACGTGGATGTGCTTCATTTTGTACAGTCATGGTACCTGAAAAATCCATGAAGAGTTGGCCCGTAGGTCATTGGCTTGCGAATATAAAGTTTCATAGAGGATGGATACCACAGACATAGGCCTCGATTGTGCTCCGGATTAGGAATTGTAGATTAAAAGTTAAAGATCGTGTTATTAATTTGTAATGTTTGGTTAACCAATGCATGCTCAGTATGTGGATTCCATAGCAGCATAGCATTCTACTACACACATTATGGATTTTGGTTATTAGAGTTCCACAATGAATTTTCACGGAACCCATAATCAGTACGCGGATAATGAAATGGTATGAAGATGGGTTCGTATAAAATAAACTGTGGTTCCCATATAGTATATTTGCAAGGATCATGGTATGTGAGATAAGAGGAAGCTGAGGAAGTTGATAGCACTTTTCGGTATGAGAAATGGTAAATGTCAAATGACATGGGACCCAATATATAGGTGTGGTCCCCCTACCAGGCCCATCTATTCTACTGCAAACCATTTCAGTTTAGGAATGATTCTACATCGAAAAATTCCCTTTTTCGTTCCGAATGGACCCCATTTCAATGGGTGGAATTGGAAGGGCCCTGAAAGTTCCTCTATGGGAAGAAAATACCCCTAAAAGTGCATTGTATAAGGATCAAAGAACTCATACAAGCTTATCTAGGTGAATGGACTCATATAGAGTTGTATATTTCAGAATACACTTGAAGGAATTCAGGTTTTCAAATCAGTTTGAGTGGCCCATATACCATCACCAGGAATGGTACGTTGACCAGTTGGATTTTGAACCAATATGTAAGAAAGATGATCCATTAGACACTAGCAATAGAGAGATGGTGGGTGAACCCATTCAACCACGTACCGCATTACCAACTGAATTGTTCATGAGAATCCCATCCATGTACCATGTTGTGAACTGATCCGTTTGTGGCCGATGTGAACCACTTGGGTTCTGCGAACAAATTTCATGAACTAAAGTCTTCATAAACCCTAGATAGACCGAGTATTACAGGTGTCCATATATTTCTTCATGGGCCTCCACAAATGGTTATGTGGGACTGATATATAAAACATCCCCACTTCACTATAAAAGTAGCACAATAGAAGAAGAAAAAAAGAGAGGATAGAGGGATGACTTAATCTTAAGGGGAATCAGAGGTTGGAAGAGCCAGTTTGGAGAAGACTCTAGATTCAGTCTTGATTCAACGATGTAGCCTGAATCGTGAACCACATCCTCTATAGGTACGAACATCCGAGAACCATAAAATGGTGGAATTTAAAAATAATAATATAACAGAAAACCTAACTGGTGAACCGCATACCATGTTCTTCTCATGGATGAGTTCCTTGTGAATGATAATTCCTCTGATCCTCCCACAATATGGTGCTCTGTGTAATACATCGCTACACCGACTGAACCCGGTGTAGTGTATTGCATCAGTACACAGATGGAATCCAATGCGGAGTGATGAGTTGTATACCACAATGGTACGTGGTAAACAATACCCATTCCTGTGTACTGCATCAGTATGCAGACGACCCCTCTGCCTACATAACACTATGGTATGCAGTGCCACCCCAATCCCGTATAAGAAAATAGTACAAGGAATGTGATATCATTGGTTATTGTTTTTGATAGTCCTAAACTCACCATTCTACTACCGTTCAGTCCTCCATGATCCCTCCACTAATTAGTTCTCTGAAATCAAGCTAATGCCTCCCCCAAATCCATAGGACCCATATGATCAGATTATCAAGTCCATCAGCGCGCCCCTTTGAGTATACAAACCCATTGTAAGAGGATATACAAAGGCTCTCCCCGTAATGATTCAGGCTTTAGGAATGCATGTGGGTATACATACACAGTGTAACCTAGAGTCTAACCATGGGACGCCAACATTAACCTCCCCATTCTAGGTATTAAGGGAGATCACTTATTTTTCAATTGAATAAGGAATAGTGATCAGTTAAAGGATTTATGTTCTCTTCTCCTTTTGATAGGGACAAAACTCATCCTCTTCCCATAATGTGTTCTAGGGCCCTCCATCTAAGGTAAGTCCAAAATTTTATATGGCTGAGCTGCGTGACCACTAATTCCATTTCACATGGAAAGGTTAATCACTTCGCGCCATCGCCCATGTTTGACTCGGCCTCTTCCACCGCAGACTCTCCCTACCCCACCAATAGGGGAGAAAGAATGTGAATTTTTGAATCATTAAAATTATATTGTTTCCCACACCGAGCATGAATAATGTGGTCTTAGAGTTTTGTGATGGTTACCACATCCACACATTCCAATGTATGAGAAATCTAATTCTTGATCAAACCAAGATATTTAGGATGCGTACCTGAAGGCCCGAGATCAAAAGGGTTCACTCCAATAAACAGTCCACAAAATCATGTATCCTCAATGGGAAGATTTTATGCTTAATCCCCAGACAATATGAACTACAAGAACACTTCATCGTTATCAAACTAGGATATGTAAGATGCCTATATGAAGGCATGAGCTAAAAAGGGTTCCCTCCCATAAAGGGTGAACCCAATCATGTCTCTTGAATGGGCCGCTTCTACGCGTAACTACACCCATTTTGAACTATGAGAACTCTAATTCATGATCATAATAGGATACGTAGGTTGCCTACCTAAAGTCCCATGTTTAAAAGGGTTCCTCCAAAAAGGTTCCACCCCATCATGTTCCCTTAAATATGATGCTTCCATGTGTGAGCCCCACACATCCGAACTATGTGTGATCTGACTCCTCTCATGTGGATATGTAGGAATCCCTTCTTACGGGCCCAATCCCAACATCAATTCACCTTACATCCCCCCAAGATGATGATAAAATATAGAGAGCCTTATTATATGGCTCAAGTCAACATCACCTCTACAGCATCAAATATAAGCATGCTTGCGAGGATCTTGCAAACCAAGGGTATCCAATGGACACACTCTTTGGGAATGAACTAAGGATTCAAAAACATATGAAAATGACCTACCTCAATAAGAGAGTCCCAAAAAAGACAATAACCCTCCCTTGTATGGGTAAGATGAGTTTGAAATCTAATCCTATCAACCAATGGAGTCCTTAAGTGTCATTGGCTGAGTGATCAATAAATGAGCGCATTCCATTGAAAAGAAGGTCCATGAATCATGTATACCAAAGCTGTAGGGAATTCTTGGCTCCCTGAATAAACCTATTGGAAGACCATCTAAGGGTGTTATATCTAAGGAGGACCAATTTCACAACTGCTTGACCCCATGCAATTTTCTTGTTGGGACCTACAGTTCCCATGTGGTTAATTCCACCTCTTTTAAAGGGCAATGAAACCACACAGGTCGAATCAAAACAAATAATGAACTTGATGAGCACCTATATCTATAATTAAAAGAGGTGGGTGATGATTCTCATTGGGACATTTCACCATCACCTCAAAACATGCCACCTTGGTGGTGGAACACTCATATATCAACATGCTATGCAAAGGGGACCTCATCTCATGTATGAAGATGTTTCATTAAATGATGCATCGTACGTCGTTCAACGTTCCAACAACCAACATTCTATTTCATCGTATCATATGTTCCCATGTTGGCCCCTCCGAGAACCAGTCTACCAAAATCATGTTAAATCCCCATAAAAATAAAACTAAAACATATGAAAAGATAATAAGGCATATCATTTTTCCTTTCTAGTTCACTTACCCATGGTATGCATAGTCACATGGGAATCCCTCAAAATAGGTTGAACCCTCATAATGAACTCAGGTTTACATTCCTATAGAAATTAGTGTTTCGACCTTTTCAAACTCATGTTAACATCCATATTCTATTTATTGAGGTGAACCATTATCCATTCATTTAAATGAGGTCTAGTGTTTAATATTCCTCTCCCTCCCAGAAACAATTTTAGTGCACTCATCCCGAGGTAATAGCCTCCACTTCCTTGTGGGAAGAAGTGGTTTTTATCATATTGGACACTTCCTAGGAGGTATATGGAATGACCACTAAGTGAGTATATCATGGATATGAACACATGAGAGGAAGAAAATAGACTCATTTACCTTTTCTTCCACTCTTTTTGATTCAGCACTACCCATCAATGGATAGGGTGTGATTGTGTGATCATCCAATCGATTGCTTCATTTTGTTTATCACACCGATCATGCCTCATGTAGGAATAGAGGTCAGTGGTGAATATTATATCCACATAATCCAAAATTTTATATGTGTCTCATACATGATATACATCCTAAAACAATAGTTTAACCTTCCATGGTCTATATTAATAATGAATCAACACCAAATGGGCCTTCTCCATAAATTTATTCCCCATCATAAATCTACATGGCTAGATTCTATGTATAAACCCCAAACCACTATATTATGTGGTATTTTATTTCTAATTAGCTATGATACATATGAATCCTCTTAGAATTATAAACACAATATCCAAATTAACCATAATGTTCTATGATACATATCCTTGGTAGGGTAATGTTCTCTCAGGAGACTACATCTCTTATTGACCCATCAGGACCACATGACATAATTCCCACATTATATTTGATTAGTCACCTTTAACCTAGAAGTCCCTTCCACATGATGTTAAAATTTATGGTTCGGTTCACATCACCTGACCTTATAAGGTGATGTTTCTAGTTTAGCGAAATCAAACTATGTGGGATCAGATTCATATTATAGGGATTTGTAGGAAGCCCATATCATGGGTTTGATGACAACATCAAAAACAATTCCTATCCCTACTGTATGATAAAAAAACTAGTGTTACCCATCACATGCATTAAAACCAACATCATCATAGTTAAAAACCAATGGATACAAAATCTTTCCATTAAATGCGAACATTGATGGAAAACCACTGAAATATACCAATACCTCCATTGATAGTGAACCTCATTTATATACATATGATTCCAAAACCATGCTTATTCATAATGGATAATTTCCTCAGGGTAATATTTAATATAACCATTTAGGAATGAACCGCATATTCATGAACATATCTAAAATCTTTTAGAGAGTCTCATAACAAGAAATTGTTCCTCTAAAAGGGTGTGATGAGCCTGAATTTCTTTCATCTCGCCAATGTCAGTTCTTATGCTTCATTGGAGAAGTGACACAATCAGCTCGTTCCTTTGGGATGTCGGTCCATGAATCATGGATATGAGATTCATTGGGTGTTTTCAGCTCCATCAGAAAAACCTGTTAGAGATCATTCGAAGACCTTATCTCTAACGTTATTGATTTCCCACCATTTACCCACTACTGGAAATATGATCTATACCAATGGTTTTGGGAAAACCGTTGGTAAATTCACTAGTTTGGACCTATACTAATGGTTTGTCCAAAACAGGTGGTATATGTCACTTATATGGACCTATTCTAATTATATGTCCAAAACCATTGGTATAGGTCCCAAAATGAATGAACCTATACCAACAGTTCTCAAAGCCATTGGTATAGGTACATGTATATTTAAAGGAATCTTCTTACAGAGGACATTAAATAAATCAAAATTTAAAATACTTATGATAATAAATATATATATTTATGACATTATGTTCACAAAAGTATGTTAGTATAGTGGTTAGGTCGTTCAATCACAAACATGAGGTGTTGGGATCAAAACCAACCGAATGATTATTTTTTGAATTACATATACCAACGGTTTATGGAACCGTTGGTATAGATTTTCATATTACTTATACCAAGGGTTTTCAAAACCGTTGGTATAGGTCTATATCAATAGTTTTCCAAAAATCGTTGGTATAGAACTATCCCCACGGCTTACGTGGAAACGGTTCTCTAAACCATTGGTATAGGGTAATTTTCCATTGAGACCCCTACAATCAATCATTCATAACCAGGGTATGATCCCATATTTGAGGGAAATACTTATACTGACATGAATTAATTGATAAAGGTACCTATATCCCAAGTTAAAAAATGATATACTACCTGATCCATGCCAAAATATTTCATTTCAAACTTTGGATCGCGTCTTTGGTATTAAAAAATGGTGAACCCAATTTGAATCCAATACCAAGGTGGTAGTAATACCCAGCTCTGAGAATGTTTTACATCCTATCTAAATGTGGTCTATGTGAGACCATCAATTAAAGTTGTAATCATGATAATCTACATAGATGAAGCTTTATTTCCTGTATTTTTCACAAACATTTTATGAAATCTTCTGAGCTTCCTTCAATATAATGGAATCTCAACAGTTTTCTCAGAAAATCATGTCACTAAGGACTATAGTAGGGTCCTACATGAAGAATAAGACTCCATTTACCACTCTTCATCATTAATGTTGGGTATCCAACACATTGGTTAGGGAGTACCACAAAAAAAGTACTATTCCCATCTCAGAGGCATGTAAGAAGGACCACCATCCCCAGAAGCCCCACTAGTCATCCACCCATCGATGGTCAGCAACCCAAAACAAGGTAGCCACACTAGTTGTGTCCAAACCATTATTTTTCATATCCTCGGAATGAAACAATGAGTGAATCCCATACCTTGCTGAGGTTGATGAAGTTGTCATAAATTATTTAAACCCTATAGAACAGGGTACCTAATCAAGGGCTCCTGTCAGAAACCTTTACTATAGGATCCTTTCAGACCAATATACTCACCATAATAAAAATATCACCTCAGGGGGCCTAGATAATGTTATATGAACCCATTTCCCCCAGGTGACTTATAAAGGAGGAAATCATATGATCAAGAACAATAAATATTACAAATTCTTACAAAATAATCCTACCATGTAAATACAACAACACATTACAAGAATACATATTTTCTTTCACACAAAACCCGTCTTGAAATTACGACGTCTGATTATAGTCAGATGCATATCCCTGCAAATGAATATCACGCTCATTAGTAAAATACAATGGGAAATGATGGGTAGATGGAAATTATTTCTCCCTTTTATGAATCCCACCATGTAAATATGGTTGAACATTATGAGTAATGTAGAATTCATGATACTTCTCATCCATCCCACTGTGAAAATACATTGGAAAATTACATATTGACACGTATCCCTTCCAAATCACATCATGTCTTTCAAAAAAAATACAATGATAACCAATCACGGGTATATGAAAATCCCGACTCATAAATATAAATAATACTAGTATAACATTCATGAAATAAAATACAGGTAGAGTTAATTTATTTTGGATTTAAATCAATCTCGTCATCAAAATAAGGCAGAAAACGAGTAGATAAAAATAATTACCCGTGAATATGAAACCCATTAGTCAAGTATGATGGAATCCAGAGAGTTAAATCATCATATCCCAACTACAAGTCATTGGTAACTCGTATATCTACACCAACACAAAATAATTGTCCGTACATACTTATAGAGAATGGAGGACCCTACAAGACAAATATTTTACATCCAACATCAAAATGGGCATATATTCTTATTTCAGATAAAGTCATCTTTGAAAACATATTAGTAATGATGGTGGATCAGATGCCAATTCCAAATCATATATGGAAAAAAATATCATGTTTTGATAATGTTTGTGATAATAGAAAAGATCCAGGCCATAACCCCACCTCCACAAGTGGGGTGATTCATCCGCGTAATGGAATAGTCACTCTAAAGAAGACTTTCATCCATGATCCCATCTAGGAAGGTCTTTAGAAGAATTCCATGATAAATGGAATACCAAATCAAGAACAAATACCCATTCAAACTATGGTACATTAGTCCAACATGGTGGCCACTTAGGGAAAGCCATATATCACTCCAAGAAATAATCCATGGAAAAGGAAAAAAGGAAAATTAAGTGAAAATTCACGACCCTAGATTCCAAGAATCTGTTTTCATTGATACCATGAAACATTTATCTCTAGGGGCTCATGATCCTATTAATATATTGTAAAAATACAGCAGTAATCGTAGAAATATTAAAGGACATACACATAATAGTTTTAATAGAATCTCTGAAGGACACCCCTAAAGAACTTACCATTATGGATTCTTTTGTGGGAACCAAATGATCTTTTATGATTATTTATCTCTTAATGATTGTTATAGTAACCCTCCTCATATATGAAATATCAAAACAACAAGAAGGTTTCCCCATTTCGATTATCCACCCCAAAATTTTTCCCTAGGTTATATGCTACATAATTTGTTCTTATAGTGGAACATAAATCTATGACGGTATTCCTCACCATTATGTATTTAACTATGAAGTTCCTCCATACAGTGATGCCATATTTCATCAATAAGGACCTCTCATTTAATTCTTCCACCCTGAATGTCCTCCCCATAGTATACACATTATATATTAACCCCACATTCATATATCAAGTTAGGATGATGGTCCTCACAATTATTTCACCAACTACTAATGTCCACCCCGTATTACATTTAATATCATCATAAAGGTCTTCCCTTAGTCAAGTCGAATTCGATAAAGCACTCACAAGATGAGGTTCTTTGAAAAGTGGGTTCAAACATGTCAGAGACCCTTTTAATAAATAGTGGAATCTTTTCTCAACCAATAGATGTCTCAGGGAAATGCATATTTACTTGACCTTCCCCAGACCATTCACATATCAATGAGACCCATACTTGCTATGCTGGTTATTTCCAGATCATCAAGAAGAATTCAAATTTAGAAGATTAAGTAAAGGATTCTCTATAAAAACAATAAAAGTATATGTTTTCTGTGAGAATAAAATTAGACCAGGATGACATATGAGTTATGTTTTGGACCACAACATCCTCTAATTACAACATACCAAGGGAGTTGTCAAAATAAGGAATAAATAACATTCATTTCAGAATTTATAAAACTACCATCTATTTGAAAAGAAATTATTTCTCTATAATTGGTATACAAGAAAATTAAAAATATTTAGATAGCTTCATTTACAAGTAAACATGGAAGTCCTTCCATATACGTAGTGGACATAATAAGAGATTTTATAGAAAGATCTACAACTGACATACCATAATAGACTGCATAAGCGATGTCAACTAATTTTTTACACCCCCATTGTCTGTATATTCCTTGATAGGGAGAAAATGGATCGCTGAATTTCACTGCATTCCCCAATCACCAAAACCTATCAGAAATGGAATCATGCAATCTCATTTCCAAAATAAGACAATTAACTAAAATTATTGTTCAATAAAGGTGATATGTTGAACAATAATTGGCCTTCAATATGAATCAAAAGCATCAGGCCCGATGAGAGATATCCATTGAAAAATGTTGGAACCATATTGGTGAGAAAAAATCTGAAGGGTTCTCTATTAAGGGAATCCAGCCTTCAAAAAAATTGGATATCCCTAGAAATAAATAATTCACATGTAGACACAACATCATATCCAGATCACACTGGTATATGAATGCATATGATTATGAAATTGGATATAACAATAGTATATTCCGTAGTATGAGATCATCCCCAAAAAAAATATTGGGGGAATTTGTAAAACAAAATTATCTCATAGGAAAAAAAAATTTGTGTAAAGGAACAATATATGTAGATAGATAGAAAACCCCATCCCGCATGGTTGGAAATTTTTTTACCTCAAACACCCTCCAAACATAAATCATTCATTTACAAATTTAGGTAATATGAAAAGTATATATATCTCCAATTTCTTGCAATTTCTTGAATCATTTTCCCAAAAATAGAGGCATACGAAAAGTCTATATACTGGATCCCTCCAAGTATCATTTCAACAAGAATCCCAAACATGATCCAAGAATAAAAGGAATTCATCCAACAATGTGTTATGAATTTCTTAACGTTGTGGATGTTAATCTTGTACACCAGAGAGAAAATGATAAAATGCCGAAGAGAAGAGAGAGGTTATATCTTCCTGGAATCTAGTACACATTGAGAATTAATGTGTTCTTACCCGAAACTATAGGATCACCCTGAATTTTTTTGTTCCCCTAATCAATCAACCTCCAACTCCTCTGTGAATCCCTAATAGATAAAGGAATACCTGTATGTTTTTATATGAACCACATCTTATTCTCGATGAGAACAATTACCTTATGATTTATGAATGTTTTTCCCAATGTGAAGATTAAATAAATTAGTTTATGTGAATAAATAATGGATTGCTATGAGGTGTTCGATAGATGTAGGGGTTTATCATGACAAATTAAGAAAGGCCAGGAAACCTACCCAACATGGAACCCATACAATTAATCTACCCAAACCCAATCATAGATGAGTATCAAGATCACCCTAAATAAAGGAGATAGTAAGAATATGTTATGATTAATCCTCAAAAGATATCCCGACTGGATATCCACCTCGTGTTCCGGTAGAACTGGCTTGTAAAATCCCACCCCTCATCGTTCCGGTCCAAGAATATGTTAAATGGAGCACCCACAAATGGATTATTAAAACTATCTATTCATTGAAATGTTGATTGGAATCCATGGATGAGTTGTGTTTAATATTACCGTCATAACATAAACCTCATCTTGATTGGGTGAGCGACACCTCATCACCGATAAAGTTCACGAGCCCAATATTTCCAACATTTGATAGATCAGGTGACCCAAAACAACATCTAATGCACTATGAATCTTATTTTGATCGCATTAATGAATCTTGAGAGAAACAATTGTGGTGAATCTCATTTAATTCATACAAACCAAGAATGGGTCAACTTTAGTATGGTACAACTTTTTTCTAGCTCGATGGGTAATAGTATGATAGGATATCCATCGGTAGTTCCTATTCTAGTTTAGAAAAATGATGCCTAATAAAATAGTTAGTGAACTATAAATTAAAAACAATGAGATAATAAGATTGTCTCAAACTTCATTTATTAATAGAAATGGATGACATACTAATAGAACTTTCTACTTTTACAGTAGGACATGTGTCCTCTATGCATCAATAACCACTATGATAATTTTCAAACACCACTCATTCCAGTGATGTACAGTTGTGGGTTTTGTGATTTATCAACCATATTATAAATAATGGAAGACTCTTTAGAGTTTACTAAGTTCATTTCCTAGGTAACTTTTCTGGACCCGATAAAAATAGCAGGAAATGCTGAATTTGACTTTTTCATGGTTAAGCCATCCCCTACACCTGCTTCAGCATCAAGGACATAACAATATCGTGCATCACAGCCTGTTGATCAACAAAACCCACACATCCACAAGATATTCTTCAAGTACCCATAAGAAATCACCTTTAGGAATAGAAGAATTTTATTTTACTCATTCTGAGATGATCAAGTCTGTGGCAAATTTATATCTGATATAAACTGAGATTTACTTCAGCTAATAGAGAGAAAAAGGGATGATGAGGTCAGTCTTGATGACTAGATAGATTATTGATACATTGATAAAAATCTTGTTAAAACCTAATATGAATGCTTTATCATCATTTCCCCCAAAAAAATGATATATTCCATGAAATTAAAATCAGAACTGAAGCCAGCACAAGTGGTGTATGATTACACTACTAATCCTAACGAAGGACGTGACTGGAATGAAGTTGTTAGTATGAGAGAGAAAACTAAAATAGTTAGATAAATCTATGTAGAATAATAATAATTCATGTTTTTCTCCAATAATAGTTAAAAAACCAACTCTAACCTCTGTTACGACTATTACAACGAAACCGACATCCCCGACCTCACAACCCTCAAAAACAAAATCATCTAAATAGTTGGGTGACATGAAGGGAAGTAGAATGTTTAGGAAGATAAATCTATATATGGTCCAATGTCATCCATTACACTCTCCTATTTTTTTCCATCATATATGAAAGAATGGGAACCATCCCACTAAACAGCACCCCCAGAAGCAGTCAGTTAGAAAGAGTCATCATCAGATGAGGAGTTGATATTTGACGCAGTTAATTTAATTAAAATTAATGGGTATCTACTATGATGGTGAGTATATATGTAAACTCAATTTACCCCCACAAAATTGGGTAACTACAAGAGGAGTTCATATGATCCGGGGATACGAGGGAAGAAATAGTCACAACATTATCCAAACTTCTAGACATGCCCCCACACAGAGAGTCAACAATTGAGAAACTAATTGAAGACACCTCTAATAGACCCGATAAGAATATAAAAATCCCTCCAAAACATCCAAAATCTACTCCTCCCTAATCATTATTTAATATCCATTAGAGGAAGGATACTTTTAGATCGTTATCATCGTTTACATAGACCTACCTAGCCTAATCATCCATGAATGACAATACCTCTAGATCATGTCCCAAAGAATGATCCATCATCATCTAATACTCATACCACTAATTATCACATGAAATTGAATCAAAAAACTAAAACTAACCTCCATTTATAACCAAAGTATGATATTATAAAATATGTTTCCTAAATACTGGCCAAACTATCTATCATGTAATGCTTGGGTTTTTTAAAACACCTTGAGGAAGCTCCCATTTAATATTTTCTAAACCCCTAGAAGTTTGAGGCTGAAGTTACCTCCACCGAGGTCTATCTGATAGAGAACGATTCAATATAATTCTGTTTGGTTATCTCCTTTACAAAAATGGATCAATATATCTTAATATAGAAGAACACCATACCCATGTATGTGTTTGGAACGACAAATGGTGTGGATATCCAAAAATTATTAGTTAATAAAGGCGTTGGGATTAATCTCATAGTACTGTGAACACATCACTGGATTAGTTATCATAAAAATAATCAATCACCTTTCTATGTAACTTTGCATGTATATAAAAGAAGCTAGCCTAAGACATTGGTCCAAATCAAGATCAAGTCACAATATAGAGACCTCATAACTGAATCATACTTTCTGGTGGTTCGGGATAACTCATACTAACCTCATTTTATTGTAAGGCCCTGGATCTAAAAACCTGCAAAAATTCCCTCATTCTACCATCAATGCAATAAACAATACATAATTTGAGAAATCAGGATGTTATATGTCGATAAGGCCCTATTTGAATTCTATGAGCCACATTATATCGACTCTGGATTCTATCAGGGGAATGAAAAAACCCCATGGTTAATGTTGTGGAATGGTTCACCACTATGGATGATATTGAAATGATTCAAAATAATCACATCGGGAATATCAATGAGAAATATGCACTACCAATTAAACTAATTGAGCATATGAATCCAAATTAAGATTCATGTTCAGCAGCCCTCCAATCATGGCCACTATGCCAAATAGTGTTAAAAATATTCATACCCTTATGATAATGTTGAATGATTGTATGTAAATCACCTCAATCAATACCCAGAGTCCAAGATAACCCCTAAGTCAACCACTAAGGAAGAAGTGGAAGAAGAGACTCCTCCATCCCTCACCCCATCATCAAATTAAAATTTTCCATTTCCAACCGGTTAAGAAGAAGTCGCTTCATGTTTTGAATTCCATGTTCTCGAATCATCTCTCACACCTAGGGAAATCATCTTGAGACTTTTTTTCCAATTGTAATAAGTAGATGATGAAGAATAAGATAAAGAGGAAGAGGAGGACCTTCAAAATTCTCCTCCAACATTTAACGGGGGTATCTCTAACACCCTCGATTAACTTAGGGAAATAAATATGGGAACCGATAAAGATCCACGAACAAAATTTATTAATGCCTCCATGTATTTTGAAAATCATGAGATATACACCTACTTTATAAGGAAACATAAATATTTTTTGCCTTGATGTACATGGAAATACAAAGACATTATCCCAAGGTGGCCAATCCCCACCTAGGACTGCTTGGAGATCATCAAGACAAGAAACATGAAGCTTGAAAGATGTAACCAAAATATGATACCAAGATAGAAGTTAAATATAATAAGATCATAATATACAACTTCATTTGGGAATTCCAATACCCCAACAAGTTACCCAACATAATACCTATAAAAATAATAATTGAAAAATTCGATATTACATCAATTTTTGGGAACTAAACCAGCACTACCAGTATGAAAATTTCCCAGTCCTGATCACATAATTGTTTCTTGATGCAGTCGTCTATTATTAGGATCTCAACATTATGTATGGTTATTTAGGATCCCTAAAAATATGAAAGGACCAAGAAGATGAATAAGACATCACATAAATGTCCCCCATGTGATATTTTACTATCATTTAATTCCTTTTAGATTGTTAGATGTCATCTCCACATACCAACATGTCATGAATCATATAATCATTCACATCGTTGGAAAAATTGTTAAATGCAATGTGGATGACCTGGTGGTCAAATTCGAACAACACTCACACCATCGGTCAGATCATGAAACAGTCTTTAACAATATGTGAAAACAGTGTCCAAAAATTAACCCCTTAAAGTTTACTACGGTGTTACCTTAGGGATGTTTTTTGGTTTTGTTTTATTCCATTGTGTCATATATGATTACCCCCAAAATACAATTTCTATCCATCACATGTCACCTCCTCACAACCTCACTAAGTTGAGGGGACTTTAAGGAAAAATATCCTACATTTGATGATTTATAAACAACCTTGTAGGAATTATTTTCCCTCCAGTTGGTTGATCAAAAATGGTATGAAATACTAGTAGACTAATGATTTAAGAAAGAATTCGACAATGTCAAGAAGTATGTCTTAATACCACCAGTGCTAATGACACTGATCAATAGAAGACAATTTATCTTGAATGGGAAAACTCCCTAGCGACCAATATGAAAACTCTTGGCACAGAATAATAATTTCATCAGTGAAAATAACCTTTATTATCATTATCAAACCAACATCATTATGGAGACTTGTTACTCAGATAACGAAATTTATTTATCACACTAATTGTTTAAGTCAAAATAATGAGGCCCTACCTTCAACACCAATAGATTCATTTATTCTCACATAGTAGACCAGTAGAATATGTCGTTAGACATCTTATTTTGATTATGAATCTGTCATGATGGGTGGTCATCCAAAAGTAGTTTGAAATCTAGTATCTATTTCAAAAAGAAATCAAGGTCCATTCATAATAAGATATTGTAGAAGAACACCCCTCAAAAGAAATTAATTAATTGAGTATCGAGATACTAGATAAAGTGGTTTTTTCTGTTCAGCATTACCATATGATATAGGAGATGTATATTTATTGGGAATCATTAAGGTAGACATGAAAAATGATAGAATACACCAAGCTAAAAAGTGGGACTGAAAATCATACTCATATATCAATAAATAGTGGTCATTCCCTAATCCTTCCTGCTATCTGAGGGGTGCCTGCTAAAAAAGGTAGAATATCTGTCTCTCAATGCATGTATAGAGATTAAACATCATGTACAAGTTAAACAGTGGAAGATAAAAGGTGATTTATAATTGGTCATCAAGAAGGTCAATGGATATTATTCTATCAAAAAGAAAGTGTGAATCCCCATATTAGACCACTTATGGTTAATAACAGTTAAATTACCTTTGGATCCATCATTAAATAATTTCCCCTACCATTAAATGACTAGGTTGAAGCATTGGAAAATGCAACTGTAGATCTAGAAAATCCAGACTGGAATAAAATGGTCATCAGTATTGTACAATGTTGAATTGTCTCAAAATTCGTGTAGTCTAACAAGGAATAAATTTTTGAGAATATCCCCATCCATGAACCATAAGGTCCTACCACCGGATGGATTCCACCTATTTTGGACTACGATTAATAGGGATATCCCCCACCAGATAAGGATGAAAGAGGGAAAATATGAAGATAAGAAACTAACTTTGTTTTGAATAATGACACAACTCAACGAATGTTTCTCTATATGTGGAGCCTTGATAGGGTCCTCCACTGGCACATTAATTGAGAAGATACCACTTATTTTATAAATGACGTGCACACTAGATATTGTGATTCCCACCCATTATTATCAAATCTATCCCATAAAATTTGAAACCTTGGATACCACTATCCTTATGTAACACAATAATATTTTATATTAACCAAAAAGTTCCATTCCTACCAGGTTTATCCCAATTTCATCCACTTACGCAAGAAGTTACTTTACACAACCATGAACTCTTTAATTCCCTATATGAGAAATAGAATTCATGTACTATACCCTCCCACAATAGTCAACAAATGAAAGTATATTTTCATAGAAACCAACTTACTTTTTGCATTATGAGATGTTGTACCCCTCTAAGAGGTCAAGGAAAGAAACATTGTAAGCATTGTGAAGTGAAAAAAATTATCATATTTGGTGTTTCAAATACAAAACTGATGGAAAAAGGAACCAATTTCTATTCGAGTAATGTGGGGAAGCTACAAAAAGAGTATTATATCATGCCCACTATTTTTCTCATTACTATGCAATAGTTAATAGACAGATAACCGAATTCAAAAGGACCATATTTAATATACTCTAAAATATTATAGATAAGAATATGAATACAATGTCAGAAAAGATCATTTGTGAATTTTAATCTTATTGGAATATTACCTACACTACAACCCCATACATCCCATACTCATTAGTATATGGTACATAGGTGGGCCTACCCATTGAAGTTCAATTTCCCTTACTCTGCATAGTCATTTGTGATTAGATTTCCAAATATTAGTAATCCCCAAAAAAGAAAGATGAATTAGAGAGATTAAATGAAAATAATTTTCAAACCGTTGACCATTTATAGGTTCACTAAAACTGTGTTGAACGAACCATTAAAAAGCCATCACCTTCGATATTTCCTATAATTTGATATGGTATTGGTCCTAAGGACTCCGATGATACTCTAAATGTAACCTCTAATTTTGTAACCAAAATGGGTGGGCCTTGCAACATACATATGGTATGCTCCAATGAATCATATATATTGATTTCAATGGATGGTAATCTCACTATGTCTCGCACCAATGAATTGTTCTGGAAGAAATATTTCATTTAATGACTTATGACTAGTCCTTACTACATGAGAATAAAATATATGGAACTTTTTTCCTTTACCACAAGATGATAAGCTACCTAGAACTATCATCCTTACTACACAATGATAAACTGCATCGAACCTTCATCCATAACACATGATAATAATGTCATTAGTTCTTTTTTCCTTACTGCATGATGATATATTACATGGAAACTTCATCCTCACTGCATGATGATACATTGAATTGAATCTTCATCAATACATCACAACAATAAACTCGATTGAACCTTCTTCCTAACATCATGAATTTTAATGACATGGTACATAATCCTAACCACATAATGTTAAACTATATGGATATCATCCCCACAATAGGAAATTAAAATGTGCTATAGTAAACTAAATCACATGATATTAAACTGAAGAAAACATCATCCTAGATACATAATTCCAAACTATGTAGCATCAAGGGTCATAAATCCATGAACATAAACTAAGAACCAACATACCCACCAAACGATGTTAAACTATATAGGGATAATTGTTTCAATAAACAATTCACCACACGTTAAACATATCATTGTAGGAGAAACAGGAAATTTCCATGAACCTATGTGAGATCCAAATCCATGTAGGAATTATATTAATCTATATGTACATGTGGCTTGATTCTTTTTTTAATATATATAGTGACAGTCATAACCTATGTCATGGGATCAACCATGAATAGTTAAAAAAACATTCCTACTAGGATTATGGTTCACACCTATGTAGGTAATTCCCATCCAAAACTATGGGTTCATAGATTCTTGTCATCATAGGAAATGTATTGATTCATATACTCTACATGTCAGACTGAACTACAAATTTTCCTCCATCAAGGGATTAATTTCAGACAAGTATTTTTCTTTAATTCATATTTTTACATCGGTATTATGCATCCATAATGTTTACAAAATCATCCTTATCATAGTTTTAAAACCATCATCCTTGATGTATAATGATAAACTACAAAGTTATATCATGATTCCCTCATATGAGAGGAAATTTCCTTTTGAATCAGTCATCTAACAATACATTTCATAAACAATTTATGGATTTATTCCAATTCTATGGGATATGTATTGAGGCCTAGATGTCATATGCCAGGTCCATCTTACCCAAAAAATGATCACTCCCTATATATGGGCCTAACCAATGTTGGTATTGTTCTTTATAGAACTATGTATTGGATGATTCCCATTCAGTTGGGGTATGTAGTGATAACTAGACATTCTGACTTTGTGCGTAACTATAAATTCACTCAAAATTATAGAATCTTAGCCTAAGTCTCCTTAAGAAGTGTGTGGTGTGACATGTGGCCTATTAGGTCCTCATTCACATTGGGTCACAACGGGTGGGCCATGAACTTCCCACTTGAACCCATATTCTTTATTTTTTTTTGATGCATGATGCTAAAATGAAAACATCCATCATGATACACTCACTTGAGAAGAAATATACTATAGAAACAGTCATCTACTAATTTCGTATTTGATAAATACCTATGGATTTATTTCTGTTCACATATGATACATATGGTCATTTGGATCTCAAATCTAGTTTCCGACCACAATAATTAAAAAAATGCACTACTCCATATGTCGAATTAAGATCTACATAGGGATTCCATTAATCTAGATCTACACATGGATTGATTCTTGGGAATATAATATGTGTAAGGACTTCTCAGAATTGGGTTCTACTCCTATCCATGAGAAATGAAAGGAAACGTGATAAAAAACATTCTCATTTCCTACTTAATATTTTATTTAGGTGATATCAAATTTGGGTTACCGATTCATATATCCATCAAATTAACAATGATCCCACCCACGTATGAGTTTGATATATGTATAATGTTCCCAACACCATGGAAACAAATGGTTTTTATGTTTCTTTCGTGCCTATATACATTCCTTGCGTTCGTTGGACTCAGTTCCCCTGACAATTTCATATCATCATAAACCTCACCAACCTATAGAGGTGGAGGGCCAATGTCTATAGGAAACCATTATATAACAATGAATAATATTCCTTAGTTGGCTCTAAATATGTGTCATATAAAAATGCATGTTGAACAAAGGTAAATTTTTCCCCAATAGTGGCTTGCTCTGCCTTTGTATGCCCTAATGGATTCCACGACCCGTATCATTTTTCATGATTCAAGAATCCCTAGGACCATGGTTTAAACTATTGTTCCCCCTTCAAATTTGAGGCATTCTAGGAAAACATTTCCCGATTATCCTCTAGTAACTTATGGTTTCTATGACATGTGTTACAAGTTGTATGACCTTAACTAGCAGGACCACACATCATCCTCACTACAAGAAATTAAAATGCACTGCAAATTTTTTAATTACATGATCATAAAACTGCATGATATAAAGAACTATGTGTTTCATGATTTCTCTCAATATAAGATACAAAGTGACACCCATACCTCATATCTTAGGTCCAGTCATAAGATGAAAATATGACCACTTTTCTATAGTATGGGTAAACATTTCATGGGATATGTCCATTAATAACAAAGTGTGTCTCCACCATGTGCATATGCATGAACTAGATCAATGTATGAGATCCCAAAATGAGTCTCTCCCCATTTATGATATCTTATTAAAAAAAATCCCCACTCCCATGCTTGATAGAGATATTCATGGGAGGATTTAATATTTTTCTAACCATATTCGTGAGCTCATATCCGAAGGGAAATTACAATTTTTTTCATTCAAGAGTTTGATTTATATATGGGGGATCCTTCCAAGAACTACATATTGATTTATTCCATCCATTATAGGTTATGTAGTGACATTAAGATATCTAATCAGGGGCATATCCACATGAAAAATGTGTCCCCTCCTTGGTCATGGGACATACGTGTATAGGGTACCTTCTCCTACCTAAGCAGGGGTAACATCACTACCTCTTATTAACATGTTTTATCTTGAAATACCACATTCATGATCAATCAAAATCCATTCACAAAACAAAATAAGTGTTTTGAAAGTTCTAATTCCTCATAACCTTCCCTGGACATTAGATGCGGAATTTCAATGTCCTGAGGACACCATTGTTTTTATATGCATAATATGTCCTAGTTGGATCTGCATTTTTTTCCACAAAAACAGAATGTCAACCAAAGGAAAATTTTTTCCTATGAGAGGATTTTCATACCTCCATATTTACTTATGATCATTAGATCACAAATAACTCCAAGGATTTGTAAAGACCCAATATTAATGTTTACAACCCTTTCCTCGTTCATGAATTAAGATAATAAAACTTTCCTAATCAGACTACCTTGAAATGATCAAATCATTTAACCCTTGGCTAGAGTAATGCGATATAAATAGTTTAAATCTTCAAAACCCTGGTTGTATAATGTTAAATTCCACCACACATGTCATGGTTGTATGACATTAAATTTTACCATGCGTCTACCCACATTTGCAGAAGACAAATTTTTATGGGAGGGGTTTCCCATTCATGATAAAAGCTAATAAAAATGACCACATAATTTTCATACATCATTCCATTAATAATATATATTTTGTTATCTTGATAAATCATATATACAATTAAATTACCCAGCCCTTGAAAATAGAGTTCCACTGTCATGATAACACCTTTGTTAGACTATGAATATTATACCTCATATGTCTCTCTATAAGTCACCCAAAAAACGTTCCTATCAAAAAATGTAAATTCATACCCATGAAGGGTTCTTACTACCTCTATATAACCCATATAGATTGTGTAGGAATTTTTATTTTAAAGTTACTCCTCACATAATTTCTCAACATCACATTTCATATTATCAAATTATAAAATCATGGTCATGAAATATCCCTCTTTAATGTTTGGAAAATATTGGTACATTATTCCCAAATAAATATTATTGTGGACCATACCCCGTACTGCATAGTAAAATATGTATTAAATAAAACATAAATGAAATTATTATAGATTTGAAGACTTTAAACTACCCATGGAAAGAGACAAAAAATTTTCAAGGGTGCAAACTCGTAAAGGAAACACTTGGTAAAAGTTGACTATGAACTCATTAAAACTCATCTATACATGGTTTAGGAAAAATAGTGAGAAAAAAATTAAAGAAGAATAAATATTGTTTGGATAAAAACCCACAAAGGACTGACTTAGAAATATTCATGTTGTACCCAATAATCCCACACCACTTTAGACCTGGGTAAAAGTTATTGTTACAACAGAAAAGACACAAAGTTCATCAGGTTTTTTCATAAAAACCTAGTAGTGGGAAAATAATTCTTGAGGAGTCACTCAACATAATAAAATGTTAAATAATTATATGATCATTCCAATATGGTAATCCTATATTGTGTTTAAATTTAATTTCTAGTGGAAAATATCTTTCAAAATGAGATCAACTATAATTTATTGTCACTGCAAGAAAATTTTAAGGAAAAACACTAGGAGAAAAGAATGATTTCGTTCTAGAATATGGAAAATAGTGGACTATCCACAACATGGATTATCTCTATATAAGAAGAATATAGTAATTAAAGGAGTCAATCAATAGAATAAAAGTGTTGTAAAAGTGGTTGGTCTGAGGCCTCAACGGCTCATTGAAACTCAAATAAGGTTGTAGTCCCAACCTCTACAGTTTCTTGCATCATCTCTACTTCCTCAGCTATGTACAATCCTACCCTCTCCTTCTCTTCGACCAACCAAAATCATTCATAAACTATGGCTAAAATGTTTGAATATTATGGCTCAAGTCATTCTCATTCATGACTATGATGGTCCGACTCTTAATGAATCCAATCTTCCAAGGTATTCTACTCCATAATTATTCATCATTTTCTCATAGTTGTGCTAGAATGCATAACATATTGATGAGAAGGATCTATCTAGATATGAAAAGGTGGTCCATGTACTCTGTAGAAAATAGGCGAGAGTGGATCATGCATGTTCTCTATCTCGATAAATGATCTTTTACTTCACTATTTCATAGGTTCAATGATAGTAAAATCCATTAACATGAGATAGAATCATCTAGAGTCATTTGGGAAGATTCATTTGCATTTTTTCTAGGGGGGGGGGGGTTTGAAAAATAATCATCTAGATATCCCTCGATATTTTTAATTTTATAGTGAAAAGGTCATCTAGACCCTCCTGATCCACCTTAGAGTCACTCCGAGATGGTGGGATATATTCAAGAATGAGAGACACCAAAGTGTGTATTTATCTAGAAACCTTCATGCAACTTAATCCATCACTAGCCTCTTCTTTTTCAATATTGGTAAGAGGAAATATTGGAGCATTGACTACAACTATAAAAACATGTTGTTGAAATTCTATAATAACTATATTTAAATTGTTGGAACCTAATCCTAAATCGAAAATTGATTTATTAGAGTGATAAATAACATACTTCCATATATGAAGACATCTACATTATTGGCCTCCATTTTTTCAGCATCACACAATGCAATGGATGATGCGCCCTATGTTTGAAAACCGACTTCGACTACTTTCAATGACACACATGACACATTTTCATCTTCAAACAGGTCCACAATCTCTAGAATAACATGCATGGAAGCTATACCGACAAAAATAATCATCATGGAACTAGGGATAATTTCCAATTATGACACTCCATGAGTATGAATTGATTTCACCTATGTGGATGTATCCCCTATAAGGATGGAATCAGTATGATCAGCTGGGGCATCAACTCTTGATGATTCCCCTATTATTGGGGTTAGAAATCAGTTGATCTGGAGTGATCGACCTCATGGGATGTGGGTTCTCCCTGATATTCTCTATTATATAGGGTTCCCAATTCATATTATCTACCATTGGTAAGGACAATACATTAGGATCTATAAAAGGAATATCCACAAGATCAGTTAAATCGTTTACATCTAAAGACACTCGCACCACAAAAATTGAGGTCATTCGATCTTGAATAAATTTTCCAAAGGCACGAGATCCCTCCAAAAACCTAGATCGGTCTGAGTTCAATATCCTTATTATTTTCGGCCAATGGTGGTAACACCCATTTCTCATGATTAGAAGAATCTATAATCCTTTGGGAAATTTTGGAAAAGTTTTTCATCAAACCAACACCAGATTATGTGCAGGGTGGTTAGTTTTAAAATGAAGGCCCATAGAATTTTAATTAAATATTTAAGTGAAAATTTAAACTATTATACCTAAATTTATACATATATTTAGTTGGTATTAATGTCTATTCCTTATTTCATTCAATAGGGATGATCTCATAACAGGAACTGAGGATGGAGCTGGGGATGGAAATCCCCCAGTAGGATCTGCATGGACTGCCCCCATACGTTCTATCACCCAATAGGAAACTTCTCCAGAGAACCCTATATCTGGAGGGATAGACTACTCAACTATGGTACCACTAGGGGTGTATTTTAGAGAACCAATAGTTTCTATGATCTCCCTAATTTCATACAAAAAAGAGATAGGGTTTTCAGTACAAGATAAGTACATGAAAAGGGTGGATGTAAATAACTATAACTACCTCTTCATCAGTATCATCTGGATCCAAGATTACCACCATGTAGTCCACTCAATCAGACCAAAAATGTATTCACTTGAAATAGGGGTGGCGGGTATCCATCTTTTATATATATATAGTCACCTCATTTTGAGCTTCATTGCATGAAATCTACACTGGAGTAGTGATTGACCAAAATCCTATTAGCCTTAGGCTGTAGAGACCCAATCATGACATACATAGACATTACATTACTATTGTGGAATACTTAATACATAACAAAAAAATGACACCCAAGGACCATAATAGTTTAGTGTATTTGGATACTCGGAACAAAATCTTCTAATCATGTTGAATGATCTTCAAAATCTCCCATAATGGTCTTCCACTTTTGTTTTCTTACCAAAAACAATTCTATATATCCTAGGGAAAAGAAAAAAAATAAAGGGTGAGCTCAAATTCTCAGTAAGGGTAAAGATTGAGAACATAAAACAATCCATAAACATTTGAACGTAATAACATGAGCATAATCATCAAAATCAGGAGTAATGACATAAATCATGAATGTACATAAGGAATATCTCATAAAGGAATGCTAATCATGATAAACTAGCATGGGAATAAAACACGTAATTGTGTAAAACCATTAATAACATGATATGATTTCCATAGTATCCAAGGCATTGCTACCAAGACCATCATAGTGGACAATGTCCAATTATGAATCCGGTTTACATGCTGTTCGAGCCTTATATTACTGAACCAGATTCAGTTTTCGTTCCAGAAATGTATATCTAATGAGATATAAATCCTCACCCAATGCATTGGAGGGAGATATAGGTCCCACCCATCTCATAATGAAATCATTCTTTCATGTGCCATAAAATCATAAATCATACATCATAGCATAACCCATGTAATAGAATGTGATTCTTATACATTGTTCCATCATGACATAATCCATATAAAAAAATGGATATCCTTTCGTCATATGAAAAATAATTCCATGTAAATAATAGAGACATTATACTTGAAACATAAACATATTAAATAATATCATTTTATATGGAAAATACTTTTGATAAAATACTTGAAATGAATTCTTGAGTAAAATATCTTTTCTTCTTCTAAATCATTTACTTTCGAAAACATTTCATTCAATTTTAAAATAAAAGGATTTTTTAAAAATAATCATGAAATTATGCAGAGTAATCTTCATGAAAATAAGGCATTATGAACCCATAAAAATCCGTTCATGCCTTATAAGTCATGAAAACATTCTTCTCGTACTTTTGCTAGAAATGTTCAGAAAAATACCTCTTATGGTAAACAAAAGAAAGATTACTTACATACCATCGTGTAAAAGTTAAAAATGGGTAAAAATAAATTTAAACATAAATGAAAACATTTTTAGAAAACATGGAAATGGATGATAAATATAACCCCATTAAATAATTATGAATAAACAATCTTGGAATTAAACGAGATAGGAAGAGTTATCCCTTACCTTTTATGATCGGTGGAATCAGACGTGTCATAAAATAAAGAAACTTACATATATATTTAAGTATAATATCCTTCATAAAAATTCATAAAATATTCATAGGAAGCATATACAACATACAATGCAAATATATGGTGATTAAGGCATATGTCTCTCAGAAATAAAAGTGAGACAGAATAATCCATTACTTTAAGTTCAATTTCATCTGTATGTGTCCAAAACTCTTGTATATTGGGTTTAAAAATATTATCAACTTATAACCAAACCATAATGATATTTATGATTTTATATATTATTCCCTTATGTCTTTATATTACCCGTACATTTGTCAATTCCATGTTAAAGAAACGTTTTGGGTAATAATTGTTTCATTTTTCATACTTTTTTAATCTTCTGGGTCATGATATTATTACTTTTATCATGATTTACATAATTCCAGAATGTAAAACATGATTTATATATATTATATATTCAGAATATAAATATATATGATAGATTGATAAATGGAACGAAATACACCGTTCATGGAGATGGTAGGCCCTACGAACGCATGAACGTTGTCTTCGTATTCTTATTCAATTGAATGGAATTAAGTAAATGAAACATATATTCACATAAACCCAATATCATTATTATTTAATATATTTCATTATTATTTATTATATAACTTATAATCATAGTTGAATGGTTAACATGAAGAATGAATCTCATCACGTTCGTCGAGATGGTAGTCTGTATGTACGCACGAGCGGCAATATCATTCATTCAATAATAAAATAGTATATAATTGGATGGTATATCATATATAAAGAATAATTATAATGTTATATTTATCATTTATATCATTTATAATCATTATTATACCCATCCAAATGATGAAATGTTTGAATAACAAACTACACCGTGATGTGGAGATGGTAAGCCGTACGTACGCACGTGTGGTGACTTTTTCATTCATAGGATCAATAAAATAACTTATATGGTTATAAATTTTTTATAATAACATCACCGTATATATAATATAATGGTATTATTATTTTATAATGGAAATAATAAAGATGTAAGAAGTGGAAGAAGGGAGGAACTTGAAATAGGTGGTGAGATATTTACCTCTTCTTCAGGTTATTACTTTTGATTAGATCAAAAGGGCTATTTAGGTTGGTTTTATGACTAAAGTAAGGCCTCTAGGATGAAGGTAAGACAGTTTAGAGGGTATTTGAGAAGGTTTTTGCCAAGCCATATGGCTTTGTATGTGTGAATTAGAGAGAAGGGTGGTTCCCTTTTATAAGAGAGATGATGTGTATCTTAGAAAAAACTTAAAATAATATTTTATAATAAATTCATATTCGGTTTATAATGGATCCAAAATGACTTATTTCAAGGCTAGGGTCGGAATGGATAAAAATACACTCAACCAGTAGGCTTTATATTGGAATGGGTCACTATATTAACCATATCATTTATTTTTAACTCTTAGTTAAATAGTTTGACATTTACCATGTCTCTTTGTATTTTTACATTATATGATTAATAAAACAACTACATACATCCATGAGAACCCCAAGTAGTTCATTAATAATAAAAATATCATTATATAAGTCTTTTGACCAATCCATATATTTTTTGGAATAGAATATCAATTAATAATATAATTTTTGTTTTAAAAACTATTTTATGTCAATTTTGACAGTATTTGGTATTTTTGTTTTTTTTAATTCATAGCAGCATTATTACATAGAAAACAATTCATTTAACCAACCATAATATGTTATATTAACTTAGAATGTTTTTTTTAATTCTCAAAAAATTATCAAATTACATTTATTTGGGTATTTATAATATCAATTATGTTAATATTTCATTAATAAGGTAATTACTATATCATCATTATGTCATAAATAAATTAAATTATTTAATTTAAAAAAATTATAAATAAAATATCATTATGTAGGAAATAGTTTTAATTTTCTAATGTAAATTTATAGTCGAATTTATATTATGTATATCTCTATATAAAAATTGTTTTGTTATTAAACATTGTTTTTAACTATTTTAGATCTTCTTTAAATAAAATAATAATAAATGTCCAAATCTAATTTATGTGGATCTAAAGGGTAATATTTTATTCCTATGGATGTTTTTGGCTGAATTACACTTATAAAATATAATTAGGATACGTTTTAGGGTAATAATAATATCATTTTTACCCTTAATTACCCAATTTACATTTAAACGTGGTAAATAAAAGAAAAAAAGTTACTATTCACCAAAAAAATATTTTTATCTTATTGAACCACATTTCTTATACTGGTATCAACTGTGTCTCTCAAAAATTTTTAAATTCCACCCACTGAAGAGGAATTTGTTTTTAAAATTTGAAAATTCTCCTAGGAGGTGGGTAAAAGACGGTAAAAAGTTCAATAAAATTTTTATATATCTAAAATTATTATAAAATGATTCCAATGAGTTACTTTGAACATATATAGATATAATGTATCGATTTTGACCTAAAATTATTTTAAATAAAATAAATGATTATTTAAATAAAAATTCTGTTTAAACCAATAACGTAGTGTTTTCACTATTCATCACAAATTGAATGTTTTCAGGAAAATACCAAAAATTCACCCTAGGATAATTTCGATATTCAGAAACCATAAATGATTTCCATTTTAAAAGATAAAATTTATAAAATTTCAAACAGTGGGTATTACTATTCATACCAGCTAGTTTATATAATATTTTAATAACATATAGTTGTTTATTGAATATTGGTATTGCGTACAATGCTAGCTATCGAGGAAGGATTCTCTTGCCAGTAATGCAAGGCAAGATTAATGTTGTGTATTCTACAAGATAATATAGTGTTACATATAGCACAAGATAATATTGGTGTAGCGTACTGTAACGCCCCGACCCCAGCTACCTAGAGTCGGTGCATTACTTCGTAACATTGGCATGATCACAAAAGATCAAGTCTCGAAAGACCGATTAGTTTAGTAGCCTTGGAAACACTAGATACATTCATAAATGTTACATTACATCATAAAGTGGAAAACTAATAACAAAGTCTTCATAGTCCACTCTCATATCCTCTTCTGACTATCCCTGCACGTCATTCATAAAATACTTCTTCACATCCTGGAAAATATTAAAACATTGAAAGGGGTGAGCTCAGATGCTCAGTAAGGATAACAATAAAGCGGAAGCTCTCATAAATAAACATTAACATTTAAGGCAATGTATAACTAAAACATAAGCCTTTTAAACATGAACTTCAACATAATATGGCAAAAGTAAAATGAGATAATGCCATTTACTTCTTCACATGGATATTCTACTGGTCGAATAATCACATGCAATATCAATAACCACTTTCATAATGAGGGAATGTATAATTCCAGACATTCTGCAACATTTTGTCAAGGCCTCGGCCAAGACGTCTAAAAAGATTAAGGCCTCGGCCAAAACCATAAATCAAATTGGGAAAGGGCCTCGGCCAAATCCACGTATAGTTGTCTCATGAGACCTAACGATGCATCGAGGAGCTATAGCGGGCTCCACCTGTCACATATTAAGTCCAATACATTCCTTATATGAATAGGTTTAAACATATCATAAACCATAACATAATCGTATCACATAAAATATTCGTAAAGGAAACATAACATTTCCACATTTCAATCACAAGATATCAATACAACACATTGTTATAATACAAACGCTTTCAAAACCATTTTCAATACCAAAGTAAAAGAAAGTTAAAACATTGTATTTATTTTTCATTAAAAAAAAGATGGCTTTTAGAGGAAGCCGAAACTCAAATAATGGTCACGGCGGCGAAGAAGTCATTGTCGCCGCATAAGTATGGAAAGAAAAACATTCCCTTTTGTCGTTTAGCAAAACGCTTCGTATAAAAAAGATTCCTTTTGAATAAACGTAAAAGTCAAAGTGGTTTATACACCGTATAAAAGAAAGTTGTGTATAAAACCAAATATGCCTCAATGAAAGGAGATTGAGACGAAGTCCTTACAGAGACCATTTTTAAAATAAAATAGATATATTATGTGTATTCACTATAGGTACACATAAAGAATACAAAATAAGACATAAAAATATCATGACTTAATTTGAAAGTAGGAGATTAACCCAAAGAATGGAAATTTGGTTAAGAGGTTCCCTTACCTTGTGTCCGACTTGACTCAACCGTTCTTTAACCTCCTGAATAATAAACTAGAGTTAATATCTACCTTATTAAGAACCATTTTCAATTTCATTATCCTTTTTATATCACTTATTACAATGTTATGAACATTATGTAATTATTTAAGTTAATAACAGTCGTTTTGTCGATCTTTGGTACTTGAGTCAAAAATAAACTTCTTATAATTACAAGTTGTTCATGTGGTGAAATATCCATTATATCCGGAATTATATTCATGATGTAGATATCATATATATCATATATACAGTATATACAATCATTCATAATGTCACGTAACATTTAGAGGTAAGAAATGAAATGCACCGTTCATGGAGACGGTAAGCCGTACGTACGCATGAACGCTACTTTCATTTAAATTTCATATTTAATGGAACTAAATCATAATGATATAAATGTATAATATAATTCCAGTATAATATAGAGTATAATACCATTTACTCCATCCTTTATACATCCCACATATGGCATTTACGATTCAAATCACTTTGAGGGGGCGGTAGTCCGCACTTCCTAAAATGAAATTATCGCGTTTTACCCATGATGGAAATCATAAAGTATGCCATAAATGAGAAATACAGAAGAATAAGTAAAACATAAACATATTATATATCATATATAAAAATAGTGACATCTTAATGGCCACCTTTGAAGGTGTTATATGAGTGTTGAACAATCATCGTTTCGTGAGGCAGAAATTCGCCATCCACAGAAACCGTATGTTCTTTAACCATTAGATGTAGGTGTGTGTAAGTGTAGCTCGAATCCTTCTTATAACAACATCCTAGTATATTGAGGATACTGGTGTTGTTACAAAAGAAATGAATAAAAAGAGTTTAGGGGGTTGGAGAAGAAAAATAAAACAAAACAACATTATAAAAGACATTACCTCAGAATCGGGTAACTCTTTTTGATTTGAGCTAAAGGCTTCCTTGGGAAGAGTTCTGCCCAAAGTGAGGTTCCTAGGAGTAAGGGAGGAATGTCGGGAGAGTATTTGGCCAGAGGTCGGCCGAGCCAAATGGCTTGAAAGTGTAAATGAGGTGGGAGAGGTGGGGGCCTTTTATAAGTGGAGAGGAGGGGCACTTTTGGAAAGATTGAAATGTTACATTATTTCACAATGCTTTTCGGATTCTAAAGGACCCACACTTATATAATTCGAGGATAAGGTGATAAGGTTTCGAAATCTCTTCATCCAATAGGCTTTGGATAAGTGTAAGCCTTGTATTTTGCATTATCTTCTCATTTTATTTAAATCGTTAAATAATGAGGTCATCGCCACATCATAATGATGTCATAAATAATTTAATTTATTTAATGTCTAAAAATTCTAAAAAAATTATTATGATGTAGGAAATCATTTTAGCTTTCTAATGAATATTTATAGTCAAAATTTGGACTTGTTTAACCCTACTTAAAAATTGTTTTAGTAAAACAATTTATGTTAGTGTCATTTTCACTTTAACATTAAATAAAAAGTAATTTATGTTATTTCCCAACCAAAGTGGATCCATGGGGTCCCCAAGTTAGGCCATGTCTTGTCTTGGTCGGCCATGACACAACCAATGAGGTTGGGACATGTGTCTAGGTCATTTCATATTATTAAAGTATTATTTATACCATAAAGCACACTAATTACCACTAATCGCGATTAAAACTTAATAAGTTACTATTCACCAAAAATTTATTTTTATCCGATTGAACCACATTTTACATAATAATTACAACCATGTATGTCGGATTTTCAAAATTCAATACACATTAGTGGTAAACTTTCATTTAACTGAAAATCAGTTTGCTTGATTACCACTTAGTGGTTTCACTATTCATCAAAAATTGAAGTTTTTCAGAATAAGGCCAAAATTTCACCCTAAGCTACAATTGATATTCTGAATTCAAAAATGATGTCTATATTACAAAATTCCAAACATATAAGTTTCATTAATTAATTTTATAATTAATTCCCGCTGTCAGAACAAATAGCGTGTTTTTAAGAAACAATTTATATCAAAAGATTGGCAATTGTTTATGTCCATTTTCAATGTTAAATTAATTCTAATGACCACCATTGGATAAAATGGTAAGAATATATTCTAATTATACATTAAAACCACTAAATAGTATAATTTATCACTATTAATTATTTTTTATTAAAAAAGTTGTTTTTTAAGTATTTTTCACTATTCATAAAAAATTAGAAGTTCTCAGAAAAATACCAAAAATTCAACATAGGCTAATTTCGATATTCCGAATCCAAAAATGAAGTTCATTTTGAAATATAAAATTTCTATAATTTTAAAAAAGTGGTTATTACTATTCATAACAGCTACTTTGATTAGTTGCGGTGTGTTAGAACTCGAACTTGCGTACAATGCAATCTATTGCATTATTGAAAGAGAGGCGTATCGTGGAAGCTCGGGGTGTTACATTCTCCCCTCCTTCAATAAATTGCATCCTCGCAATTTGATATTTTTCTTTGAAAATAAAAGGTTGAAAATAGAAAATACCTTTGTGGAAAACCCACATCGGAAATAAGGTTAATAACATTTAGCCTTAATAAGAGGGAAAGGGAAATGAAAAAGTCACCACCCAATTATGATCTCGATTAGGAGAACATTGGTGGAAATTAGAGATATATAATTGGAGGAAAAACGTAAATATTTGTAGGGATAGATTGGGGTCATCAATGACAATCAACTGTCAAATTGAGGGCCTCAAAGCCTTCAATCTATGTTGATTTAAAATATCATCAGTTCAGCAAGACATAAGGTATTAGGATAACACATTTTTTTTGTTTTAATATCCCTTTACTAAATTTTAAGAATTAATTTATTCATTGAACAACAGATAGGTATATATATATTTATGCTTGACAATTAGAGTTTCAACCTTCAACTCACCTTTCACTCAAAAAGATAATAGAACCCAAAAATATTATACTTATCCTATTTGTATAAGGTTCCAAATGTTAACACATACCATTTAGATTAGTAAAATTATTTTTTAATAACCAGGGACTTTCTATAGGCTAGTGGTAGGAAATAAAGGCCTATCGCACTTTGATTGTGGGTTCGATTCCTACAGCTTTGTCCGACGCGACGGTTTATGCCCCACCCTGCAGGTTGTCCTTTTCCTAAAACTATAGTATTATAATATTCCAAAAATAATCTTCAGAAATGCTTTAACCTTAAACAATACTATCCAAAGATCAACTTAATCCATTCCAACCTTTATAGTTATCCAAAATACTTCTGTCCAACTCACAGTCCAAATTTTATAAGGAATGTAAACATAATGAAGATCCTTTTTTTCATGTAACAACATGTGAACACCTTCATCATGTATTCTTTTTAAACATACTGAATTACCATGATCCCTTATTCCTTATAGAATACTAGATATACTCCTTCTATCCAAAAATGTATACAAATCATCAATCAGTTTCAAGGAAGTTAAGAATATCCAATATAATTTATCCAAATCAATCACGTCTTATTCCAAAATCACTATCTCGGTATCAGAACCATATTATGGTTTATCTTTCTCTCAACCATATATTTTCCAAATATTTAACCAACTGTGGAGTCACTTTTCTTGGTTCCACACAATCTCAAGTCCTTGATAAAATAGTACTGCAGTACAATCCTTATATACTCCATAATTATTATAACCAGTACATCATTGATACAACACTCAAATTACAAAATTCTTTAATGACAACATAAGAACTATAATCATTACTCCTCATCTGTGGTAGTATCATAACTTGATTATTATCCAATAACATCATTTGGGGCATACTCTGATGATTTGGACATTGGTTTGCGTAGTGTCCCCAATCCTTGTAGAAGAAGCATTGTACATTTGAAACCATTTTCTTACCCTTGCAGTCACGCACTTTGTGTCCTTTTTCTCTACACTTATAACAAACTCCCATTCCCTTTAGGAAAGTTCCATGATGTTTCCTCCCACAATTGCCACATATTGGAAAATTCTTCTTTTCCCTCATCCCTTTATCCATCATTCTCTCTTCCATCCCTTTCGTCTCTTGCTTCGCTTCAAAGCCATAGGACTCAGAGAATTCTTTACTTATCTTATTAACACATGATACTATTTCTTCATATGTTGAGAACACATGGGAGACTATTTCCCTTCTAAATGTTGGCTTAATACCGTGAAAGATACGATCCTTCTTACTCTTTAGATCATACGTATTGCTGGAGTTCACATTCCTTCTACTGGGAGCCATTTCTATACAATGACATAAACTAGATTAGTTTATGAATCAAAATACATAATTCCATACTTATAAAATACTTAACATAAATTGAACTATTTATGGATATAATCCATAATCATAAAAAGGTTTTCTTTAAGGAAGTATATACTCATAATCGTTCATAGTGGTTTGTAAAGAAAACGAGAATTATCCTAAGCATATCCCCCGGGAGTGTCGTAACCAAGAGTGCAGCAAGGCCCGTTGTCGTGCACCAGTTCCCGTTCGAGTCTAGCTCAAAGCGGTGTTTTCGGGTTTTACCCCTAGGTACATCTGTGCCAGAGCCGCCTCTTCCTGCTCGTATCCAGACAGGGATGTATTGCTTGGAAAACTCATAACATCTCTATAATACCAAAATTCTAGGAAAGTTCTTCTATACTAATCCTCAAAGTCTATCTTTGGGCTATGTACTCTAATCAGAATATATCTAAATCTAGCTTCCAAGGTTAGTACTAAACTGCCTCTGATACCAACTGTAACGCCCCGACCCCAACTACCTAGAGTCGGTGCATTACTTCGTAACATTGGCATGATCACAAAAGATCAAGTCTCGAAAGACAGATTAGTTTAGTAGCCTTGGAAACACTAGATACATTCATAAATGTTACATTACATCATAAAGTGGAAAACTAATAACAAAGTCTTCATAGTCCACTCTCATATCCTCTTCTGACTATCCCTGCAGGTCATTCATAAAATACTTCTTCACATCCTGGAAAATATTAAAACATTGAAAGGGGTGAGCTCAGATGCTCAGTAAGGATAACAATAAAGCGGAAGCTCTCATAAATAAACATTAACATTTAAGGCAATGTATAACTAAAACAAAAGCCTTTTAAACATGAACTTCAACATAATATGGCAAAAGTAAAATGAGATAATGCCATTTACTTCTTCACATGGATATTCTACTGGTCGAATAATCACATGCAATATCAATAACCACTTTCATAATGAGGGAATGTATAATGCCAGACATTCTGCATCATTTTTTCAAGGCCTCAGCGAAGACGTCTAAAATGATTAAGGCCTCAGCCAAAACCATAAATCAAATTGGGAAAGGGCCTCAGCCAAATCCACGTCTAGTTGTCTCATGAGACCTACCGATGCATCGAGGAGCTATAGCGGGCTTTACCCGTCACATATTAAGTCCAATACATTCCTCATATGAATAGGTTTAAACATATCATAAACCATAACATAATCGTATCACATAAAACATTCGTAAAGGAAACATAACATTTCCACATTTCAATCACAAGATATCAATACAACACATTGTTATAATACAAACGCTTTCAAAACCATTTTCAATACCAAAGTAAAAGAAAGTTAAAACTTTGTATTTATTTTTCATTAAAAAAAGATGGCTTGTAGAGGAAGCCGAAACTCAAATAATGGTCACGGCGGCGAAGAATTCATTGTCGCCGCATAAGTACGGAAAGAAAAACATTCCCTTTTGTCGTTTAGCAAAACGCTTCGTATAAAAAAGATTCCTTTTGAATAAACGTAAAAGTCAAAGTGGTTTATACACCGTATAAAAGAAAGTTGTGTATAAAACCAAATATGCCTCAATGAAAGGAGATTGAGACGAAGTCCTTACAAAGATCATTTTTAAAATAAAATAGATATATTATGTGTATTCACTATAGGTACACATAAAGAATACAAAATAAGACATAAAAATATCATGACTTAATTTGAAAGTAGGAGATTTACCCAAAGAATGGAAATTGGGTTAAGAGGTTTCCTTACCTTGTGTCCGACTTGACTCAACCGTTCTTTAACCTCCTGAATAATAAACTAGAGTTAATATCTACCTTATTAAGAACCATTTTCAATTTCATTATCCTTTTTATATCACTTATTACAATGTTATGAACATTATGTAATTATTTAAGTTAATAACGGTCGTTTTGTCGATCTTTGGTACTTGAGTCAAAAATAAACTTCTTATAATTACAAGTTGTTCATGTGGCGAAATATCCATTATATCCGGAATGATATTCATGATGTAGATATCATATATATCATATATACAGTATATACATTCATTCATAATGTCACGTAACATTTAGAGGTAAGAAATGAAATGCACCGTTCATGGAGACGGTAAGCCGTACGTACGCATAAACGCAACTTTCATTTCAATTTCATATTTAATGGAACTAAATCATAATGATATAAATGTATAATATAATTCCAGTATAATATAGTGTATAATACCATTTACTCCATCCTTTATACATCCCACATATGGCATTTACGATTCAAATCACTTTGAGGGGGCGGTAGTCCGCACTTCCTAAAATGAAATGATCGCGTTTTACCCATAATGGAAATCATAAAGTATGCCATAAATGAGAAATACAGAAGAATAAGTAAAACATAAACATATTATATATCATATATAAAAATAGTTACATCTTAATGGCCACCTATGAAGGTGTTATATGAGTGTTGAACAATCATCGTTTCGTGAGGCAGAAATTCGCCATCCACAGAAACCGTATGTTCTTTAACCATTAGATGTAGGTGTGTGTAAGTGTAGCTCGAATCATTCTTATAACAACATCCTAGTATATTGAGGATACTGGTTTTGTTACAAAAGAAATGAATAAAAAGAGTTTAGGGGGTTGGAGAAGAAAAATAAAACAAAACAACATTATAAAAGACATTACCTCAAAATCAGGTAAGTCTTTTTGATTTGATCTAAAGGCTTCCTTGGGAAGAGTTCTGCCCAAAGTGAGTTTTCTAGGAGTAAGGGAGGAATGTCGGGAGAGTATTTGGGCAGAGGTTGGCTGAGCCAAATGGCTTGAAAGTGTAAATGAGGTGGGAGAGGTGGGGGCCTTTTATAAGTGGAGAGGAGGGGCACTTTTGGAAAGATTGAAATGTTACATTATTTCACAATGCTTTTCGGATTTTAAAGGTCCCACAATTATATAATTCGAGTCTAAGGTGATAAGGTTTCGAAATATCTTCTCCAATAGGATTTGGACAAGTGTAAGCCTTGTATTTTGCATTATCTTCTCATTTTATTTAAATCGTTAAATAATGAGGTCATCGCCACATCATAATGATGTCAAAAATAATTTAATTTATTTAATGTCGAACAATTATAAAAAAAATACTAAGATGTAGGAAATCTTTTTAGCTTTCTAATGAATATTTATAGTCAAAATTTGGACTTGTGTAACCCTACTTAAAAATTAGTTTAGTAAAACAATTTATGTTAGTGTCATTTTCACTTTAACATTAAATAAAAAGTAATTTATGTTATTTCCCAACAAAAGTGGATCCATGGGGTCCCCAAGTTAGGCCATGTCTTGTCTTGGTCGGTCATGACACAACCAATGAGGTTGGGACATGTGTCTAGGTCATTTCATATTATTAAAGTATTATTTATACCTTAAACCACACTAATTACCACTAATCGCGATTAAAACTTAATAAGTTACTATTCACCAAAAAATTATTTTTATCCCATTGAACCACATTTTACATACTAATGACAACCATGTATGTTGGATTTTCAAAATTCAATACACATTAGTGGTAAACTTTCATTTAACTGAAAATCAGTTTGCTTGATTACCACATAGTGGTTTCACTATTCATCAAAAATTGAAGTTTTTCAGAATAAGGCCAAAATTTCACCCTAAGCTATAATTGATATTCTGAATTCAAAAATGATGTCTATTTTACAAAATTCCAAACATATAAGTTGCATTAATTAATTATATAATTAATTCCCGCTGTCAGAACAAATAGCGTGTTTTTAAGAAAAAATTTATATCAAAAGATTGGCAATTGTTTATGTCCATTTTCAATGTTAAATTAATTCTAATGACCACCATTGGATAAAATGGTAAGAATATATTATAATTATACTTTAAAACCACTAAATAGTATAATTTATCACTATTATTTTTTTTTATTTAAAAAGTTGTTTTTTAAGTATTTTTCACTATTCATAAAAAATTAGAAGTTCTCAGAAAAATACCAAAAATTCAACATAGGATAATTTCGATATTCCGAATCCAAAAATGAAGTCCATTTTGAAATATAAAATTTCTATAATTTTAAAAAAGTGGTTATTACTATTCATAATGGCTACGTTGATTAGTTGCGGTGTGTTAGAACTCGAACTTGCGTACAATGCAAGCTATTGCATTATTGAAAGAGAGGCGTATCGTGGAAGCTCGGGGTGTTACACGTACAACACAAGACATCAATGAAATTACAAATAATATTTCTCTTAAAATCTTGGCGTGTTTCATTCTATCCCCCTTAAAATGCATTTTTCCCTCAAAATTCGTTGGTTTATAAATTGATTACTACTTAAAAGTTTAATTAATAGAAACCTGCATCGTAAAAAAGAATACTAAAACATAATTTTAAATACTAATTTATGAAACGTAATAGTTACAGAAATTAACTCATTACTGGGTTTCCACATAGAAGAACATAGGTGAAAATATGGATATGGAAGAAAAATATAACCATGATGTTCCGAAGGAGAGTGGTACAGAACATGGCTCTGAAATATCCAATAATCACAAAGCAATAAATTTGTGATGATCTAATTTACCATCTAGGGAAACATTTTTGGTTTGAGAGATCATTTCCCAAAAGTTGAAAAAAATTCGTATTAGAAGAAATACTTAATTGATTTTGGTACAGTATCACCATTGGTCGTTCCTCAAACAATTTCCACTACATATATTAAATAAATGAAGTGGAATTTTTCATTCATGAAGTGGTAGTAGATCATGTGATAGAATGACGGGTCATTCCATCTACTTCAAAAAAAGGTTAAATTTTTTAATAGTTATACAGAAGTCCATATATGGTGAGATTAATTGTATATGGTTCCTAAAATAGACTTATACTTCATATATCATACCACATAATAAATTAAAACTAATTTATACTAGCCAGGGACTTCCTGTAGGTCAATGGAAGGAGATAAAGGTTTGTCACACTTCGATTGTGGGTTCGATTCCCACATCCTTGTCCGACGCGACGAGTTGTCTTCTGTCTTACGAGTTGTATTTTTTTTCTAAAACTATACTATTATAACATTTCAGAAATAAAATCAAAAAGTTAAAGCCTTAACCAATACCATCTGATGTATAAATTAATCCATTCCATCTTTTAGGCTTATCGAAAATACTTTTGTCCAATTATTAGAAATGTTATCTACCGAGATTGTGAATACCTTTATTTATCCCCCATATATCATAAGATATATCTGGTTATTGGTCAAATTCCAAACATGTGAATACCTTAATCATGTTTTCTAATGAAAAATTAATACCAATTGAACTTTAGTGAAAACATGAATTGTACTGAATGTTAACTCATTCCACATACCAAAATTACAAAAATTCTATGTACTCAAACCATGATATCACTTTGTCCTTATACCAATCATTAGATCATGAATACTATCAAAAAAATTATTTTACACTTTACCCTTCATTATGCGCATATCATCTGCTTTCTGATAATATTTCAATCTCTTTTCATGGTTACCTATACCATATAATTATCGAAAACCATATCAAACCATTACATAGATTTTCCAATATTCCATGATACTATAAATTATATTCCACAACATTATTTCAGAATCCTGTTACATAAAAACTTAATCATTCCACCACATCCTTGTCATGCTCAACATCACCCATAGTGATCACATGTGACTTCCCGTTGTCCTTTTCCTTAAGAGGTTGTTGATGTTGATCATCATTAACCTTGGATTAAGGCATTGGTTAACATAATGACCCATTTCCTTGCACTTGTAGCACTAAAGTGTTGGTAGACCATTCTCTTTAGTCTTTTCTCTATTCACATCATTAGGAACATTTTTCCCACTACTTCGGCACTCAACTGCTCGATGAACTTCTTTTCCACACTTGAAACATTTTCTAGTACATTTTAGATAATCTCTACCATGCTTCTTTCCACACATTGAGCATAATGAATCATTCTACTTCTTTTCACCATTGTTATGTGATTTTTACTTAAACTCCCTCTTTCGTTTCTTGTCAAAACCATGAGATGGATACGTAACACCAACGTCCATTTCTACCTTGATAGCAGAATGCACAATTTCTTCATAGCTATTGTAGTCTCTTATCGCTAATGACCTTTGAATACTTGGTTTTAAGGCACTGAAGAATCAATCAACTTTACATTCAGGTTGTATGATAATGTCAGATGCATACCTTTAAAGCCTTGTTAAATTCGCCTCATATATACCAACAGATTCATCATCATTTTTCTTAAGCTCAAGGAACTCTTTTCCATATTTGTTCGAAGAATATGAGGTAAGTACTTATTGAAAAACTAGTTCTTGAACTCATCCCCTTCCATAGATTCAATTTCATCTTGGGGAATTGTATTCTTAATTAGTGTCCACCATTGGTCTGCTTTACCTTATAAACGGTAACAAATAAAATAACATTTTCATGTTCTGAATACTGATGTCTGGAAAATATCTTTTCAATGGTACTGATCCATTGTTCAGTAACAAGCAGATCATAAGACCCATTGATAGAAGTTGGGCATTTCCTCGTGAAGTAATCAATTAAATATTGTTCTTTTATCAGATCATTTGAAGTCCAAAATGATTCATATCTAGTATATGTATAGAAATAAGATATTGCACTCTATCTCCCATAGCAGTGGTTTGTTATGGAGGAAAATCATTGCATTGTTCATTACATTGATCAACACAGTTCATTTGGGTTCCAGCCATCGTCTAAAACCCAAAAAGAAAAGTGTGAGGAATAAATATTGATAGGGATAACAACCTAATAAAGGGGGAGTACCTTCAATATATAACATTTTATGTTTAATTCTTCGATCGTTACTGTAATTCTATGACTATTACCTATATGTATACTTATCCTTAAGGACATCCGTAAACATAGATAATAAATATCTCTAGGGATATCACTAATGTTTTCGCATCCTTGATTCCATTGATTAACTAAACATTTCGTCTAATTCCAACTGTAGAGTCCCAAGCTTGATGTACATGGAAATTACATTATTATTGCAGAATACTTAATACATAATAAAAAAATGTAACCGAAGGACCATGAAATTTTAGTGTCTTTGGAAACTCAGAACAAAATCATCTAATCATTGTGAAAGATATTCAACATCTCCCATAAAGATCTTCCACTTTTGTTTTCATAACTAAAACCTTTCTTTATATCCTAGGGAAAAGAAAAAAAATAAAGGGTGAGATGAAATGCTCAGTAAGGGTAATCATGGAGAATATGAAACAATCCCTAAAAATTTGAATGTAATAAGATGAACATAAACATCAAAATAACGAGTAATGACATAAATCATGACAGTATATAAGGAATCACTCATAAAGGAATGATAATCAATATAGAATAGCATGGGAATAAAACATGTAATTGTGTAAAACCATTAATCACATGATATGATTTACATAGTATCCAAGGCATTGCTGCCAAGACCATTAGAGTGGACAATGTCCATTACTGAACTGGGTTTACATGCTGATCCTGCCCTGTATTAATTAATAGGATTCACTTGTTGTTCCAGCCATGACTATCTAATGAGATATAAATCATTACCCAAAGCATTGGAAGGATATATATGTCCCACCAATCTCATAATGAAATCATTCTTTCATGTTCCACAAAATCATATATCATACATCATAGCATAACCCATTTAATAGAATGAGATTATTAAACATCATGCCATCATAACATAATCCATATAAAAAATGGATATCATTTCATCATAATAAAAATAAAACCACTTAAATAATAGAGAAATTATACTTGAAAAAAAAATATATTAAATATTGTCATTTAATATGGAATATAGATTGGATAAAACACATGAAATGAATTCTTGAAGAAAATGTCATTTCTTCTTATAAATCATTTTATTTTCAAAAAATGCCATGAAATTTTAAAAGAAAAGGATTTTCTTTTGAAAATAATCATGAAATTGTTTAGATTAAGCTTCATGAAAATAAGGCTTTATGAAAAAGTAAAAATCAGTTCATGTCATATAAGTTAAAAACATTCTTCTCTTACTTTTGCCGGAAAAGTAAAAAAAAACCTCGTATGGTAAAAAAAGAAAGATTACTTACAGACCTTGTAGTAAAAGTAAAAAATGGGTAAAAAGGACATTAAACATAAATGAAACAATTTTTATTAAACATGGACATTGATGATAAATATAACCCTAGTAAATACTTACGAATAAACAATATCGGACAAAAACGAGATTGGAAGAGTTATCCCTTACCTTTTATGATCGGTGGAATCATACATGTCATAAAATAAAAAATATTACATGAATATTTCAATATCATATCCTTCATAATAAAAAATATAAAACATTCATATGAAACATAAACACCATACAAAGGAAATAGATGTTGATTAAGGCATATGTCTCACAGAAATAAAACTGAGATGAAATAATCCCTTACCATAGGTCCAATTTTTTCAGTATGTGTCTGTCACTTCTGTATAGTGGGTTTAAATATATTATTAACTTGTAACAGAACCATAATAATATTTATGATATCATATATGATTCACATTGGCCTTTATATTACCCGTTCATTTGTTAATTCCATGTTAAAGCAACGCTTTGGGTAATAAATGTTTCATTTATCATACTAGTTTCGACTTGCTGTTCTTGATCTTATTACTTATATCCTGATTTACATAATTCCAGAATGTAAAAAATGATTTATATATAACATATATTCATCAAATAAATATATATGATAGATAGATAAATGGAATGAAATACACCATCCATGGAGACGGTAGGTCGTACATATGCATGAACGCTGTTTTCATTTCCTCATTGAATTGAATAGAATTAAGTAAATGAAACATATATGTACATAAATCTAGTATCATTATTATCTAATAAATTTCATTATTATTTATTATATATACTTTATAATCGTATTTTAATGGTTAACATGGAGAATGAATCTCATCGCGTTCGTGGAGACGGCAGTTCGTACATACGCACGAGCGACAATATCATTCTTTTGACATTTAAATCGTATATAATTGGATGGTATATTATATATACAGAATAGTAATAATGTTATATTTATCATTTATATCATTTATAATCATTATTATACCCATCCAAATGATTAAATATTTGATTAATAAACTACACCACGACGTGGAGAGGGTAAGCCGTACGTATGCACGTGTGGTGAATTTTTCATTCATAGGATAGATAAGATAACTTATATGGTTGTACAATTTTTATAATAACATCACAGTATATAGAAGATATTGGATTTATTATTTTATAATGGAAACAACAAATAATGAGGATGTGGAAGAATTATGGAACATGAAATAGTTGGTGACATAATTACCTCTTCTTTGGGTTCTTCCTTTTGATTAGATCAAAAGGGATCCTTAGGTTGGATTTCTAACTAAAGAAAGTCTCTAGGATTAAAGTTAGATAGTTGAGAGGGTATTTTAGAAGGGGTCGTCCGAACCAAATGGATTTGGTTGTGTGATTTAAATAGGAGGGGGAGTAACGTTTTATAAGAGAGGTGAGGGGTATCTTAGGAAAAACTTAAAATATTATTTTATAATAAATTCAAATTCGGTTAACAATGGATCTCAAATGTCTTATTTCTAGTCTAGGGTGGTAATGGATCACAATAAACTCATCCAATCGGTTTTAGACTGGTATAGGTCACTATATTAACCTTATAATATAAATTTAACTCTTAGTTAAAATGTTTGACATTTACCACGACTCTTTGTATTTTTATATTATATGGTTACTAAACATATAATATACAACCAAGAGAACCCCAAGTTGTTCATTAATAATACAGATATCATTATATGAGTCTTTTGGCTGAACTTTAGATTTTTAGAAATAGAATAGCAATTAATAATAAAATATTTGTTTTGAAAACTCTTTTATGTCATTTTTGACACAATTTGGTATTATATTTTTTCTAAACTAATAAAATAATAATTACTTCGTAAAAAATTTATTTAACTAACCCTAATATGTTATATTAATTGTTAAATTTTTTTCATTTCATTATAAATTTCAAATTACATTCATTTCAGTATTAATAATATCAATTATGTTAATATTTCATTAATAAGGATATTACTGCATCATCATTGTCCCATAAATAAATTAAATTATTTAATGTCTAAAAATTATAAATAAATTACCATTATGTAGGAGATGATTTTATAATTCTAATTAATATTTATAGTCGAATTTATCTTATGTACAACCCTATATTAAAAATGTTTTAGTTATGAAACTTTGATTTTAACTATTTTAGCTATTCTTTAAATAAAATAATAATAAATGTCCTAATCAAATCCAAGTGGACCTAAAGGGCAATATTTTATTCCTAAGGTTGTTTCTGGTCGAATTACACTTATCCAACAGAATTAAGACAAGTTTTAGGGTAATAATAATAATATCATTTTTACCATTAATTACCCTATTTAGTTTTAATGTTGTTAAATAAAAGTAAAAGGTTACTATTCACCCAAAATTATTTTTATCTTATTGAACTACATTTTACTTACTGATATCAACTTTGCCTCTCATATTTTTGAAATTCCACTCAAAGTAGTAGAAAAATTATGTTGTATGTAAATTTTCAAATAATCCTAGGAGGTGGGTAAATGACGGTAAAATGTTCAATAAAATTTTTATATATCTAATATTATTATAAAATGACTCTAATGAATTACATTGAAATTATATAGATATTATGTATCTATTTTTACCTAAAATAAATTTAAATAAAATAAATTATTATTAAAATAAAAATTCGGTTTTGACCAATAACTCAGTGTTTTCACAATTTAACCAAAATTGAACGTTTTTAGAAAAATACCAAAAATTCACCCTAGGACAATTTCGATATTCCGAATCCAAAAATGAAGTCCATTTTAAAAGATATAATTTATAAAATTTAAAAAAGTGGGTATTACTATTCATAAAGACTATTTTATATATTATTTTAATAACATATCGTTGTTTAGTGAAACTCGGTATTACGTACAACGCAAGATATCGAGGAAGGTTGATCTTTTGTGTAACAGAAGCCAATAATAGTTTTGGGTATACTACAAGCTAATATGGTGTTGTGTATAGCACATGATAATATTTGTGTAGCGTATTACACAAGATATCAAAGAAATTAAAAATTATATTTCTCACAAAATCTCATGCTGTTACATAGCAGCTCTGCCTAAAGTGTCTCGAAGAAATATTTGGACAACATGCTATACCTCAAAGAATTTCAATCCTTTCAAGACATAAAAAATTACAAAGTAATAAGGATTATTATTTATGGAGGTTCCACGATGGTAAGTTAGGTCGTTTCATTAAGTCATAACTACTTTCTAGGAACCTCAACAACCCCATAACCCTCTAGGGATACAATCTTTCTAGTTCCCCACAGAATAAATTTACCTCCCCACTCTAGTATTAATTGGATGGTCAACATCAATAGCCCCTCAGAAACATCCCTTGCATAATCATCATCATTTTGAACCTCCAAACTCAATATAGAAATAACATGATAAGTATATCAATAATTTTTGAGTTGGGAATTGATTGAATCGTCACGATATTAGAGATAAACATTCACTATCACATGGTGGTAATTATATGAGATGTCATAATGGGATGATACATAACCATACATAGTTAGTGAGACCTCATTATCATTCAAGAAAAACCATATTGGGTGAGATGTATGAGAAACCCTAAAGGAATCATATTATCTCTAGGCGTTTAGAAATGTAGTTTTAGGGGGAATAGATTCTTAACATTGGAGAGTAGTTCCAAAATCGTGGGAAGTTGAATCCTTGGTTCTTTTAACCTTACATGGGGGTATGAAACAAGGTATTTACTTTGTTTCATTCATGTAATCAAACTATAAACTAGTTTCTTCTATTTTCACAGAGCCTCAAATTCACTTCTTACCTCGATAATAGGAATAAGTTTTTTCCAGTTGATCTATAGGGTATGAGCAGTTTTGTATTTCTGTATAGAATATGGAGATGGAAGATTGGAAATACACAAAAGGTGTAAGAACAATCCAAAATTGGTTGTCCTTCTATATAAACATTATCCATAGCTACTAATCTGTAATTAAATTATTTTTTGAATGTATTTTTTGAGGATTATAGGAATCTTCTTCTTTACATAATTGATGTTAACTGAAAATATTTAGGGTGAGTACCCCTCAAAGATAAGCTCCCTATCAATCCTGGAACCTGAGATACCTTTTGTTAAGAGAAAAGATATCATTTCTCTTAAAATTCCCCATAAAAATAATTTCCAAAATACCATGGTGGGAGACATCAGGATCATTAGTGTAACAGTTATCGTAGTTGTGCAGTTCCATTGCTTCCCACTCACTCCAGTCTGATGGAATTACCCCATATATGCTTTGGAGGTATGGTCAAAAAGTTGATTTCAATAAAAATTAGGGTTGATATATGACTATCCTCACATATGATCTATTGCCATGTACAATATAATCAGGTTGGGTCCCACTAGCCAGTATGGAGGCCACCCCTCACTAAATTTTCTAAACATATGGTAGATTTATCCATAACTCGGTCAACATGATTAATGATCCTATCAGTGGCCAATTGATCCTCCATGAACAAATTCATGAAAGTGACCCCAATATCTAAATTATGGACCTGAATAAGATAGATACCTTAAATCATGGCCCGAATTGCTGTCAATTGAAATATCCAATTATCTTTAGGAATAACCTTTTATCCCCATTATAAGAACTAAAACACTTCCATAATGGGCTAGTAGGGACCCACCACATTTTAATCTCAATGGTTGGGAAATTCATTAATCACCACGCAGAGGCTCTTTACCACTTCACATATTGAAGGCACTTATCCAATTGGTAAATGAGATGTCTTACTTTGGAAAAGTATCCTCTTTCAAAAGGGAAATCTCCATGGTAATGGATTTCAGGGCAATAGTAGGAGTCCTATTCTCATTATCCAAGGATAAAGAGGGAAACTGAAATTCTCCATATATATCATTGAAAATAGAAACCCTTAAAATAATTTGGGCATCACAAAGGCTAACTCTAACCTACCCCTGAACCAAGAGGAAGGGGTTGGAGTATATGCTCTACCTGCTCAATAGTTGTAGGATAATATTTTTGATTTGGTGGGATTAAGTCTATGAATCCAATGCATTCTCTTATAGTCCAATGTTCTTTTAATCATTTTGGAATTCTTCATAACTAAATATGACCCAAAATTCCACTAATATCAAAATATAATTTCCCCCATGATGAGGGCCCCATTTTGATGTCCATCCCAGTTGCTTACTCACTGTGACCATCCATGAAGTGCTATGATTGAAATGAGTTTTGTCATCCATCCCCAAAAGTTTTTACTCATCCATCTATGAGTGTACATCAAAATAAATACAATAGAATAGGAATCTCAGATAAATTCACCATTTTATGAAATGTTGGCTTAGGGAACATTGATGTACAAAATATCAAGGAGGCATGTTGAATTTTTGTGTGTGGTTTCCGAATCTTGACGTTAGAAACATTCTAAAACACAAATAGTTATAACTTTTCTATGTCAAAATACACTCATTGACTGACTCTAAGGTTCTATGCAAGGATCTAAAGATGTTGGATAACGATGATTGTATTTTTTGAAGAATCGATCATAACATTATTTCATTCGTCAGTAGCTAAGGAATCAGTAGTAGTAGACACATATATTGAAGGGTCCATCCTAATGAAATCATCAATATTCCAATGTAAAGGGATTTTTTAGATCTATAAAATAATGAGGCCACAACATGAAATAGTCCCCAAGTGATATTCTATGAACTATTATATCTTAGAGGCATTCATCTGTGAACTATCAGCCCATGAAGGTGGTGTCCCATATAGCATTGTCTAATGAATCCATGGTCCATGGAACAAAACTTCTATGAATGATCAAACCTCTATGCATAGGATAAAAAATTACCATTTTATATAAGGTTTTTTAAGTTATTTTGTGATGGAAAATGTGTTTATAGATGAGGGTGTGGACATAGGAGATTGTTCATTAAAGTAGTTTTTAGTTGAGAGAGTTTACGATGTACTAAGTTCGCGGAGATAATTAGAAACTAAAAATTGAGATTGGTCTCATATATGTATGGATAGTATACTCATGCGGGTCCACTATTATACCACAAACAAGTTTGAAGCATGACCAGTTTCTACATCAGAATAGACTCCTTTTTATAGCAATAAAAAATTCATTCTAATGGGGGAATTTATTGGCTCCAAAAATATCCACAAGCATGATTGAGATATTTTGATATATTTTGAAAATGTTTTCAATGAAACCTTGAAGCAGATTAAGGAAAAAGATTCAAAGGGTTGTGACAAGGAAGCAAAAATCTCTTCATGGACCACCACTTTATATGATCATTTGTTGATTGGAAAGAACACATGAACGAAAATAGCTTACGGGATGGAGATAGTGGAACAAAATCCTACAAGTGAAAATGATGTTGTTTCTGGGAAGGAGGGAGTGATTCCATCCTCCATAAATGAATATTACCCTTGAACAAATATAGGTCCTGGGATCAGGCGGCACTATAATCTCCTCAAAATTTAAACCAATGTAGTTTTCAAGATTGAGGTAGTGATTTACACACTCTGTAAAATAAGCCTCTAATAACATGGTCAATCACAGGCCGAGGAATCCTCAATGCACTCTCCTAATAGAACGACCATGACCCACCATGAATGATCATCCCTGTCGGTATCCATCCCCTCCACTATTCTGTTAATATAACTCTAGTAGAGAATAAAAAAGATCCACACTCAGACGTAAGAACTAAAGAGATATGAATAAATGAAACATGGAAACTATATACCTTTGTCGGTTCCGCATAGGTAAAACTAGCTTCATAGAAATAATGATGGAATAATTAATGATCAGGTACACCGTGAACCCAAATTACCCTTATAGACATAATCTCATTAGGCAAAAATTGATTTCCCCTTTTTGAATAAGTATCCTTTATAGAAAAATGCTATGTTAGTGGAACCATCCCCTATGTAACCAAACTATAGGTGGGATGAACATGGCCCCATGAAGAAAAATTCAATGCTGGAGGAACCTGGCACAGCGAAGAGAAATGTTCTGTGCAATGAACCTAGCCCAAAGAATCAAAAATGTACATGGGAAGAACCAAGATCCATGAAGAGAAACTATATATGGTCCAATCCTAGATCTCTATAGCACAATGATACATGAACGTTCTAATTACCTGAATATAAACATGAAACACTTAGGGATCAACATCCCATGTAAGAAGATTCTATATAGTATAAGGCATCATATGCTGTTCTACTCTCCAGATCCCACCATCTTCTTCCCACATATCATCAATTCCCATGTTAGCCCCTCCACGAACAAGTCTACTAACATCAGGTTAAATCTTATTCCAAACCCACATGACATGTATGATAAGATCATTGGTCACATCCGGGTGTCCTTTTGAGGTTACATTACCATGGTTAGTGGAGTTTCATGGACGTCCTCAATACAATGGAGGACCCTTAGAATGACCTTAGGCTTAAATTCCCTTGGTAATGATGGTTATAACCATAGGATACTCATTTGAACCTCCAATTATAGGGTTTTAAGGGAACAAATGGCCTTTAAATTTAATGTGGTATTGTTATAAACATTCCTATAATTCCAATATCAAATTTGAGGTCACTCCTCCAAAGGTAAGACACTTGAAATTCATGTGGGAGGCAGCAGTTTTGTTTTTCTTCTTCTCTAACAAGGTCTTATCTGGATAGGTCACTAAATAGGAATATACTATATGTGACAAAAAGAGAGGAAAATGCACCAACTCTAACCATTTTCATTCACCCTTTATGATCTACCACCATCCATTAGTTGTTAGGGTAAGAATGTGTGATCATTAAATCCACTACTTCCTTTTTTTTCTCACAATAAACATGACTCATGTTGGATTAGAGGTTAGAGTATATTATGAAATCTACACAATCTGAAACCACATATTGGCCTCCTACACCATATTGGTTCTAAAACTGTTATTCAACTTTATTATGGTCATATTGAAATTAGGGAAACACCAAATGGGCCTTCTATATATGTAACCCCCTACTTAAATAAACATGGGAAACATCCATGTATAAGACCCAACAGACTAAACTAAATGGGAATTGATTCCCAGTTAACTAGGATACCTATAAATCATCTCTATGGTCCAAAATAAGCACAAAAACCCATCCTACAATTCATCAGGCCATAACCTTCATAGGGTCATGTTCACCCCAGAGACTACATAACTTATGGACACCTTGGTTGGCCTAAGCTTATGTCTGACAACATCCTTGACTAGGAACCATTAAACTGGATTCCATTTCAGGATTACTTTAACATGAATGGTAGGTTCCTCATCTGAAAAATTAAAGGAGGATGTGTCCTATTAAGAAGCACAAAATTACTTTTTTTCTAATTCCTCTTTCAAATATAAATAGGAATACCTCTTCATGAGATTGATCTCAACATCAAAATAAATCCCATTTCACATTATGATGATATAATTCTAGAGTTCCCTCATCACATATTATAAGACTAATTTTTTCCATTAAACAACAATATAATTCCTAATCTACACAAAAAAGTTTAATATTGTTGGGTGATCTTTGATACATAATTTCCCCACCATTGATGGAGAACCTCAGACACATACAGATGATTCCAAAACCATGTGTGGTATTTATGGAAAATTTACATGGGTTAATATCTAATATATACAATTGTTAATAAATAAATATTCATTAACATATATTAAATCTTTATGAGAGTTCAGAAACATTCAGTAGACCCCCCCCCCCAAAGGGGGTGATGAGCCTGCCATCACATCATGTCGACCAATGTGAGCACTTAAGTGTCGTTGGCCATGTTACCCAATGAGTTCCGTCCATTGGAATGTAGGTAATGGAATTATGGATTTGAGATCTATTGGGTGTTTCAATATCTATGAACAAAAACCATCTGAGGCCGTTTGAAGACCTTGCACCCAACATCAGTTATTGTACACCATTCAACCCCTTGCAATCAACTATTCCTTATGAAGGTACAAACCCATCATCAGGGGAAACTAAATGGCGAATATATGTGAATTAGTTGACTAAAAAACCACATTTACAAGATAAAAATAATATACTACCCAATAAATATTTTATTATTTCTTCCTTGACCCTTGAGCAAGTCTTTGGTGGAAATGGACATTAAAAAATCACATAAAATATAGGCAATGTGTGTAGAAATATAAATATAGCATGGAATATTGCCTGATATTTGAGTCCTAAGGTACCTAACAAGATAAAAGAATTTATACTCCTTCATCTCATTAGGAAAATGAAGAATTAATATAAATATAATAAAAAAAACCAATAATATCACCATAAAAATCAGTTTTTTCATGAAACAGTGAAATAAGTGATTCCTTAACAAGTGCAACCAACAACATCAATAACCCAAAATAAGTAATTTGGGTTTCCCCTATATTTTATTTAGCTACTACCAAGAACTAGATCATTACAAATTATAATATAACATATTATTCTATATAATTACCAAATAATAAGTCAATAAATAACCTCTGATACAACATTGTAGATTTTTCCCCAGAAACCACTTAGTGGTTCCTGGAGATTGTTGGAAACATGACCAAAAGTGTTCCCTCCCACATTCCAGAGGCATCTAAATAGTAGGGAATTCCTATGATGTGTATGTGGGGAGGCTATTTACTCTTGATTCAATGTGTATAACATTGGTAATAAATATACAAAATAATAGGATATTTAATAAATAACAAGAATATGGGAATAATAAACAGGTGGAAGCTTAGTCAATAATAGATAAAATGAATTTATGATTATAGGGTTTCTATAAAAAATGAGTACACATGATACAGGTAACACCTTCATATACTGCATGCTAGAAAAATAAAAAAATAACATAAGCATATATACTAGAATCATGATCACATTACTGGTCATCTTCTCTTTTAAACTATCTTATAATCAATATCAAACATCATAAGTTGGATTATGCCCATTATCTACACTTGAAACTATGAATTTCTATTGGGTACCATGGGAGGATAATGCAGGGTATGAGATATATTTTGTAGGCCATTATAAATAATGTCTATGTGTATCCATTTTGTTCATATGAAATGAGAAGTGTTCCATTAAATTTAAATGAAATAAAAATAGTAAAAAATCATTATGGTCATAGTTACCTCTGGTTACCCAAAAAACACTACCTGTGTCACTCTAATTTGTATTCCTTTAAAAAATTGTGAATATATATATAGTTGTGACATAATTTGTACAAGGTTCATCAAAAATGATGTATCAAAACATGGATCGATCCCTAAGAATCTGATTTTTATTTTGGAACATGTCCCTATAAATTCAACAACATGTTCTGATGAGATAATTAAAGTGTGATATTACTAATTTAGTAGTATGAGCCCTGATCCTATCTAAGGAAAACTGGATTGAATCTAAAGTATCCCTCTAGGTGAACTATAATACCCTAAATCCATAATAGTCCATCCAGGATGATCCACAAATACAATCCCATATATCACTCCTCTCATGGGATGAAATCATACCTATGAGCCTATCACTGGTATCTCTAATTGGGGATCAAGTGGTCTATTGATTAGGATTTTAATAAACTTAATACTTTTATTAATTTTTAATATCACCGTATGAATCCTAGAAAATATATATTAAAAATGATGCCTTATAACTCATGTAGTTTATGGGGTAAAATAATGACACCATAATATGATCATAAAGGTAATTATCCATTAAATTATAATCACATGGTGGAAGGTTTTAACTAAAAATGACTTGACACATTATTCTTAAATTTAAATGGATGTAATTTAAGAAATCGTACAATTAAATCCTGTCAATATTTTAGGTAATCCTAAAATATATAAAATCTTTGAAATATTTGAATGAATCAATTAGTGTCACATGATTATATAATGAGGCCCTCCTGGACTTCATTATGCTAATAGGGACACCCCATGCCCAACTTGAATATACTAGGGGTGGGTAACATGAACAATGTAGTTATATCACACATATATGAGTCCTTAGACTAATGAACCTATACACACATAGAAAACTCTATAAACCAATACAATTACGAAATTTAGACAATAAACTCTATATATTCCTTCTAAAAATTTAGTCCCACAATAATATATAAACAATAGAATATAAATGAAAATGGAATAAATCTAATCCTGCCAAAACATAAAACATCCTATCTTGGAAAAGGGGACAACTATCAAAATGAAACTCACAGACCCATAAATGTTCTATCTCACACAAATAAGCTCCACTAACTCATGGACTTCCAATGACTCTGTCAAAAGAAATTTCATTAACATATTACATGACATGTACAACCAGGGACCATTGAGTTGTGAATATAAACATACCAAGTAGAACACTTTGAAATCACCAAACAGAAATAATAAATGATGGATTCACCCTTAAAACACAAATTTATGCTAAAATAAACATGCTAATATATATATAATAAATTGGTGACTCTATGTCTCAATATGAGATATGTCACAATTCTAACCTAATGATTCTTCATGAAGCTCAATGACAACAGTAACCCAGGAGATCCAACTCATCAGGTTTTGCAAAATCCAATGGAACAGATCTAATAGGACATACACATTTTGAAATTATATATTGAAACAAAAACTGGGACACATAATATATTGATACATAGGTAGGGTAAAAATACCAAGGATAATGGGTGTTTACCATTACTTATATATAGTGACCATCTTATTTGTTGATCACACTTCTTTTTTATCAAGGACCATATGCCTAACCCAACCTAATGATGAATGGGATTGGGGATCACACTTTCAATCATATAGAATGATTCCTAAATATATTTAGAATTATCCCTCATCTGTGATCTATTATACTATGCAACAGACATGATGTTAAATTATAGATTCATATATACTAAAAGAAGACATATCAATAAGAAAATATATCATATCAAATAGATCAAGGGTTCTAATATTCCTTAAGAGGATAACACAATGTGTTGAATGGGTAAACGAAGGGTATAACTGTATATAGTACATCATGTGTCCTAAAATGTCACAATGCATGTAATCATATATAAATTTGGTGGTTTTATTTTAAATTTGATGTGATAGTCATGTTGGTACTCTTTCATGTTTCCTCAGTCCATGCCTATGTATTTTCAAAATTATATAAGTTGTTCCCCAACACCCAGAAGGATTTCTAGGTTACATAGTTTATTAGGAATGTGAACCCTATTCACATTGGTAATTCTATATAAGGGTCACAAGGTGTGTGGGTCTCTAACTAGGATTCTGGTATTTATCTCTCCACATATAACCTAGCCACCACATAGTTGGAGAGACACAATGAATGTTATTATGAAATACACACTATGAATGTTATAATTTCATAGATATTTTATATTTTTAATTAACATTAATCTATTCCATATTTGAAATAAATTATAATACAATCACCCCTTAAACTCCCATAGAAAAATTGAATATCATCTATGGTGGAGTGAAAGATAGATTCTGAACATTATTTACTAGAAAGATGTTAGTCATTGACTTTCATCAATGTATATATACAAGGTCCATAAAAACATAACCCTTAACCATTCTTAATATTTATACAATAAATTATCATCCACCTTTATAAAATCATACTTTATAATAAAATATTATCAATAATAAATGGTAACCATAATTGGTAGTTCAATATATTCGGATCTAGGAAATGGTCAAACCACATTTCAAACAATCATTAATGTTTACGGATTGTAGACTATAAAGTGAAATCCAATTAATATAAAAGTTATAAATTGATGATTCCCAGGATTTACATGTTCAATAACATTTATGGAAGATAATGGTTCATTGGAATTCTGAAATTAATAAAAAAGTCATAATTCATAGAATTAAAATTAAAAAAAAATATAAATATCAACAAAATATTTTCTAAATGAATTTATTTGGGTTTGTAAAAAATATATATCATTGAATTAAAGAAGAAATAAATTCCAACCCTAAATATGATCATCATTAGATTATTATTTTCTTTCTAGAGAGACTATTAAAGAATTTACTATGGTCGTCATCACCTATGTATATATCCCCGATTATAGTATAAGTATCTCCTCATGGGGTTTCCTTTCCAATATCTAATGTTATGTAGATAACACTAAATAATACCATAACAAAATTAGAAATAGGTTTTTTTAGTTATTTACCATTAAATAGTTCATAAATTAATTTATTTATCTTCACTAATATTTTATGGTAATTCTACATTACGAAAATGCCCAATAACTAACAAGCTTTTGTCTCATCTAGTGTAAAACCAACATAAAGAAATTAATGGTAGTATTATAATTATCATCAAATATTATAGCTCGGAGATATTACATTAATTTTATTAAATTTTAGGTACATTAAAATTTTGATTCACATATTAATAATATATAGAGGCTGAGGCTCATTGGGTTTCTAAATTCAGTGCTGACTCAATACCATACTACAAAAATATGATTTAAAATATTCCAAAGTATTTAAAATAAAAACAGTGTGCTTATAATTAATCATTCATAAACAAAATTATAATATAATATAATATCATCATTGAATATATACATGTAATGTTCAAACACCAAGACATCTCTCAAAACCGTACCTCTATATAATTTATATTTTTATTCCTAGTCATATAAAAATAATTGAAAATGAAATCCCTCAAATTCCACTAATAGAAATATTACCTATACCAACGGTTAGGAACCATTCGTATAGGTCCCCAAATCATTTTTCTAGCATACACCAATGGTTTGGGAAGTCGTTTGGTGATTTGTCGTGGGGAAAGACATATCCCAATAGTTAGGAGAAAAAAGTTGGGATAGGTCTTTCCCAACTATTTGGGGAAACCATTGGGATATATATATATATATATATATATATATATATAATTTTGAGCGGATGTTTGAACCCAAAACCTCTACGTAATATATCTATGACATTACCACTATTAGAGAGTTGACATTGTGAATATATTTGAATATATATATAAATGTAATTTATATATTGATCTATTTGATGATATTCGATAAATGTAATCATAAAAAATAATTGTACCTATCCCAATAGTTTTGAGAACCGTTGGGATATGTACACACTCTTTCACAATGGTTTTACAAACTATTGGGAAAAGTGGCCTCAAAGTGCGATTTTCCCAATGCTTGGGGCAAACCCTTTGGAATTGAAAACCATTTCCCAAATGTTTGTCCAAACCATTAGTAAAAGTTTCCTCAATTCGGGATTTTCCCAATGGTTTGGCCAAACTATCAGGAAAAGTGTCCTCAAAGTGTGATTTTCAAAATGGTTTTTCCAAACTATTGGGAATGACACACCCTTTCCCAACGATTGGTCTTTTCCCAATGGTTTGGCCAAAACATGGGAAATGTGGCCTCAAAGAGGACTTTTCCTAATAATTTGGCCAAACCATTGGGAAATACATACCCTTTACCAATGTTTTTGGAAAACCGTTTGTAAAAGTGGCCTCAAAGTGGACTTTTCCAAATTGTTTGGTGAAACTGTTGGGAAAGGGGACCTATACCAATGGTTTTTTCAAACCTTTGGTATAGATGCGTTGGTATAGTTCATATTTATAGTAGTGGTCCCTTTTTAGAAAATTATTCTAAGGATTATAAAAAAATATATGATTATTTTTAAATCTAAAATGAAATTACATGTTTTATTAGAAAATTATAAAATAATTGTTTGTATATATCTTGCATATCAAAGAAATTCACTATATGTGTTTTAGAAACATAACATGATCATAGGTATTCTTTCCTAATCAAAATGATCGGACACTAAAATCTGAGGATGAACTATCATAGGGGGAAAGGGTTTCGTGATGGACCACATATCCAAAAATGGTTAGGATACAAGTCCCTCCCCCCATGGTAGTAGAGGCAACCCTTCCATCCCCAAAGAAATTTTCTTCAGTGGAAGCATCTGAAAAGAATTTGTTGGATGTTCGGACATAAAATATCATGAGATGGTGGGCTTACATCTCAACCATAATATCATTATTTAGTTTGAAATGTGGATCTAATTAATCATGGTGTGGTCCAATGCTCCCCACACCTACAAAAAATCCTTGTTCATTATTTTTAGGTTGTCTACATCTTTCACATGAAACCTGAATTCCTAAAAAAGGAAATTTGGGACAGTCTCTCTCAAAATATTTTACAATTTCATAACCATTCATTTTTTCACATGTTATGAAATATTTTTAGAAGATATATGCGTTCTGAAAGTAGAACATGGATGGTTTTTCATCCTTTCTATATAAAAATGTTTGTGGGGGTGGAAATCTCTAGAAGACCATTTAATTTGGTTTGGATTGATATTTGGGAAGAATTCCACTATAAACCATCCATTGTTTTTGAGTTGTGGACAACCTGTTTTTTCTATATAAAAGATATTGAGTCTTTAAATGATTTTTTGTGTGAATGAGAGGCATATTGACAAAGGTCTATATGAAGCAATAATGTTTTGTTCATTTGTTCTTGTCGAGGATCGATGGATCAAATAACATTTTGTGTCTCTAGGGGAAAAAATAAGTCATAGATGATACATGAATTGAGAATAAAGGGAAATATGAAGCTGGAAGACCTTTTCAATCACTTGAGAAAAGTAACTAAGAGATCTGAAGAATATAAAACAAGCACCCTTGGCCTTAGTGGAACCCTCTGAAGTAAGAGATAATGAAAAATTCAATTCAAATCCATTCAATTATTCAAAGGATGTGTGATTAATAAGTGGTATCCAATCGGAATTGGTGATACAACTATATAGTAAGGAAATAATTAAGCATGGTTAGGACTAGGAGGAAAAATACATGGGGGTAATAGTTCATTGAATGCTATACAAGGGTCTATCCTAAGTAAAACCTTGTGCTATCTCGACCTAAGTAACCATTGTGACATCATGGGTGTTAATGGATGGGTAGAAGGAAACAACCAATCTCACTGAAGAGAAGATCCATAAGGGAAGAGAAAAATATCATATAAAGATACAATTAGAGGATATAGTAAAGGTTGTCAGAATCCAAGGAGGTATAATATATATAAATTATATAGGAATCTTGTATGTTGCATTATCACCAAGAAGAAAAAACCCATATTGATTAATGAAAACTCATACAAACATAGACTAATGGAGACACGATCCACCAAAAAAAGTGGTAAATCTATTGTAAAAGTGGTCTAGGTAGTGAGAGGTAACCTAGATGATCAATACAAAGGATACATTGGGACTACAGAGGAGGCCAAGAGGTATAAAAAGGTGGGGGAACTTTCATATGTTATGGAGGTCCCTCAAGGCAATGAAAAGAAATGTTAGGGCTAACAACATGAGGATATTAAACAACACCATGACGATTTTCATCTAGAGGAGGAGGATATAAATGTTATGGCCATTCAACCAACACAACAATATGAGGTTCTAGTAGGTTTTGAGAAATCTCTGGAATTTCTCCTGCACTGGGGAGACGAATTAACAGAATATGTATTTTATGATTAATGTTAGCTAAGTGGAAGAAGATATGATGATGAAATGACTAATATATGTGAGTACTAATTGTGAAAAGAGATAATGTACTGAGAATAAGGCTCTTATAAAGACAATTGGTTTCAATAAAAGTAATATTAATAATGATATGTACATTAAAACTAGCGATAAATAAGCATACCACTTTTAATACCTTACAAATGATGATATATGAAATCATGTAACCATTCTCTCCTTGAAATTGTTTTTGTATAACACATTTAGTAGGCTAAATATATATTTCCAAAATTTTGTGGATTCTTTTAGTATTTTATATGGGTGAACATTTTGGTTTACCACTTTTTCCCATTGATATTTTTTTACTATAAAAAGATAATTATCAGTCCAAATATCTTATAGTATCTAAAAAATACATTAATCAAATATAAATCCATAAAATATTCAAAAACAATTGAATTCAATAGTCAGATGATACCAAAAATTAATGAATAACTATGTGAACATTTCTTGATGTCCATCTATAATTACAATAATATATATAGACAGTTATTTATAATGACTTCTCTGATACACTTTCTGAAATAAAGAGGACCAGGAAAAAACTAAAAAATAATAATATCCTATAAATTGAAAAATTAATGAATAAAAAATACTCGAATAGAGAATCCATTAAAAAATATATTAAACCCCTATATATAGAAGTGATTTCATCCATAATTGGCTGATTCACCAAAAAAAATTGTATCAATAATTGGAAAAATGATACATAGGATATGAAGATAGTGAACAATTATCATATATTTGGCATGAGAAATTACATATAATCATTCCAAAATCATTGGAAAAAAGAAGGGGACAATAAGAAACAAAGGGTAATCTAGATGATAATTTTAATAGGGAAAATAGATGGGGTTGAAGGAGAAATTGAAATGAAATAAAATATATTATTGAGAAAATAAAAAAAATACATTTATAAAAAAACTGAAGAAGCTAACAGTTACCCTGTCGAGAGCCACTCAGTACCTCTCAAAACCACCATGTCACCCATAGCATTTCCAAGCTCACTAGGCACATGGTAAAATTTAACTAGGTAACTGATGCCACATTTAGTTTGAAACTATTTATTGTAACAATTTCTTACATCAAATAAATACTATATAGTATAATAAAACCTCAAAACAAACCAAGGAAACCAAAGAATTGATTTCAAAACCCCAATTTCAATAAAAGAAATTAAAAAATGTACTCAACTAATGGTCCAAATATTTCAATCAAACTAATATTTTTATAAGCATGAAATCCCTTCGAAGAAGAAAATTGAATTTAAATTTAAACAACTGAGGAAAAAAAATTTACATTTAGAATCTGACCACCATAAAGGAATAATCCCATATATTGGAATTAATAATGGTGAAAATTATATTTACGGGGACTTAATCATAGTACAATTTTCTATTCCACTGATCAACTCATCTTTTTATTGTGGGGATCCTTATGTTTTCTTTCTTCTTTAAAAAAGGCAGGGGCTGGGAAGCAATGCGGGTGATGGCCCAGCCCACGAGTGGTTACGTGGTCAGGCATGCAGTGGCCCGAAAATCCCCTACCTTCCCCAGGCCCACCCAAGGGGTGAAGCCCAGTTCCCCAACGGGGGCCGGCGCCGCGTAAACGCTTGGTAAACCGGCATGCAATCGTGCACCGCGTGTGGTGAACATGCTTTTTAAAGCATACCCCCTGACAGGGTTCGAACCCCCAAATAATATCAGTATAATATTTTGTAAATTCCACTAAAAAAATATGTTTGAATTGAATATATTATCTATCAAAATGAACCGATAACCATCAATAATTAACTATAATTAATATTCATGATTTTTAGATTTATTATGGTACTCCTTCACATTTCGTTTCAAATTCCACCATTTAGATACTATAGACACATCAATACATTCATTTATACAAAATCTCATGCTCAAATTTCATATATATTAATGCATTATTTTATTTCACTTATTATCATTTATAACAACCCTATTCTACATAATTATTATATCCATCATGTTCCATCATATCACCTTTGGGTTATATTTTCTCCACTTTTGGTATTTTTTTTACATTCATCCCCATATCCAGTATTAACTTTTCAATATAATACCTCTTTATTACATATGATTGTAATAACATTTCATTCCTGATTTACATCCATAATCTCCTACTAATTTATTAAAAAAAACATTAAATTATTTTTTTCAACCTTATTCTATATATTATTATACCCCTATATATTTTTCCAAATGAGTCACAAAAAATAGAATAATGAGAAACTTTCTCTATGAAACTTGATATATTACTTATCTTCCAGAATCTCACTATAATATCCAATCCCAATACTACATCACGATAGATCATACTCACGGTAATGACCAAGCATCAAGGGTTATATATTGGGAATGTAATAATGTCTTTTTTAAATTGATATAAAAATATATTTATTCCAGCAATGTCTCCTTTAATAATGGAAAAATACATATTTCTAAAATAATTTTTTTACAAGGACAACCTTATATTACTATTATTTCACATCATAGTGAGGATCAATTTATTTTATCCCAACCAATTTATTCTTTTGAAATAGTTATTTTAATCATGCCCCCATTTTCCAAATCTAATATAGATAACTAAAATTTACTCTATCATCATGGAACCTATAATGATTATTGTCCCCACGAGACCACTAAAAAATAGGTAGATTTTTTGTTCCCAATAACATACGAGCCCAATATCATAAGGAATATATATAATAATATTAAATTTTAACATAGATATGAATAATTTCATTCTTAATAGGTAAATATTAAATCCATGCTAACTGACCTCCATGAAATTCAATAATTTTCCAAATAAATCCCGGCCAACAATAAGTCATAGAAGAATTAAAAAAATTCTCATCCCTATACTAAAATTTCAACCCTTTTTAATATTCAGTGTAATGATATGGAAGTTATTCATTAAAAATAAACAATAATTGATTTTAATTCATTTCAAATTAATAACATTATATTATTTAAAATATATTATTGATTTCCCTCTTGTAAAATTTCTATATGTAACCTATAAATTGTTTTTCATAATTCACTAAATTTATATAGTCAAATATTACAAAGTGATCATTATAAATTTACATAAATTTCAATTTATCCAAATTTACTATATATTCAAATATATAATGACATGATTCTCCTCTGCAATGGCATCTTCATGTCTGTTCAATCAATTGATTCCACAAGCAACAACATCTATTCGATGGTATCTCTAAATATTTATAAATTTTTAATTCCAAATATTTAAAGCATGACCAACTATAGTTTGGTGATCACTAGACCATTGAATAATTTCTATGTTTTCAGTAGTAGTTTAACAACACATCGAAATTATTTCCTCTATAGGTTTCATGTCTAATTCCTCATTTCAAATTTAATCCAAGGGACCAAATACTCAAAAAATCTTCTATTACAACATGAAATACATTCTAATCCCTATTCATTCTTTTTCATTAACACAAAAATTACTATTTCAATTTTATTTCAATGTTTGTCATTGATAATTGTGATTTAAAAAACAATAAAAAAACATTCTCTCTAAAGTAATCATTTCTAAGATCCTTTCTTATGTGTAGATTAATCCAAAATATTATTTCTAATATGGAATATGTAATAGATTCAACCTGACTCAAATTTTTTTTTTAAAAGTAATTATATACTTTTTTATTAATAAATATGGTTTAAAGTTTAAAAAAGATAGATTTTGATCTTATGAAGCATATGTGACTTTGGAGGAAACCTATATCAAATCATATTGTAGTATTCATAGTGTTTTCTTAAAATAATAAAAATAAGGTAAATTATTCCCCAGTTAATGGAATTTCATTTATATTATTTTACATATATAAAATGATATGGGTAATCCCCAATAGTGATTATCATGGACATAATTAGAAAAATGATCTATAGATGAGAAATAATTATGGATAATGTAAATTGGACACAACACATAAAATTCAATGATAAAAAATTTACATTATTAAAAATGAATATCTTTTTTGTAGTGGAACATTGTGTGGTCATCTCTAATAATGATAAGTCAAAATGAATACAAAACAGTTGATGTGTTGTGTGGTATTTAATTTCTCCAATCACTATTTCCTTGATATATTTAAAATAGATTAAATCAATTATTCTGTGTGTTTTAAAGGTTATTTATATTAAAATTTTGATTAATTAATCTAATAAATGTTCCAAAAACATGGTAGAGGAGTTAAGAATGTGGAAATACACATTAAATGTTTGGTTATGACTTATTGGAGGTTCTTTTGAAACAATATTCTTTTGGAAAGGTCCGTTTGGTAGGGAATATGGTTCTTAGAAATATGAGATTTTACTTGAGATGAGTATGGTTGATGAAGGGTTATTAAAAATTAATATTTTATATTGCTAAAAACTATTGCAGATTGATCTATAAAAATACATTTTGATGGAACTTATTTACCTTTAAGGAGAATATAATTTAATCAAAAGAATAGATTGTGGCTCCAATTTAGAAGTATTGAATTTATAAAATTTTCATTAATTTAATGAGAATATAAAGGCTTTGATATTTGTAATGTTAAATATTCACACAATTCTTGGATAAATAACCTTCTTTTCTATATATAAGAACATGGTTTGACAAAAAAAGATGTTAAAAGTTGATATGATTTGAATTTTAAAAAAGAAAAGATGTTTATTTATACAAAATTGAGGGGAAATTTCAATTTTGGTTAATGAATAATTATTCATGTTGGCTGTGTTCTAAACCATGTTAGTGATTGTGGACATAATAAATTTTAATGAAATATGTAGAATGTTTAGTTGTATTGGTAGATCGACGTATCATGATTTTATTCTCCATTTATATATCTAATTGTGTATAAATGATGTAATATTTCTTCTTTCAATCATTATTTTACTGTAATTTCAGTATTACATTTTCTTAGAGATAATTATTCCCACTAATCATGGAATATGATTAGTAAAATGATTAAATTAAAATCAATAAATAAGTATTAACTCTCTACTAAGGGTATTTACATTGCGAGGGACTAACGAAGGTTTTCTAATTATAGAATTTATATTAGGCGATGTTTTATCTTTTGATGTCCCTAAAATTATTGATTCAAAAGGGTTTCTTAATATATGTAAATACATTTATAGATTAATTGGATGAAAACCAAAATCTAATCACTATGGATGGATTTATCTATTACGATCATATATAATCACTATTAACCTCTAAAAATACATATCTAATTGAAAGATATATTTATGAATTAGAAATACATGAAAATATAAGCAATATTCTATTGGCTTTTCCCATAACAATATATAAAAAATTGATTTCATGTAAATCATTACATGTTATATGGGAGAAGCTAATGAAGATTTACAAAGGTTCCTCAATGTTACATGAGTATAAATTTATAAATCTATAAAACATGTAAAAGGACTTAATAATAATCCTTAATGAATCATTTTATGAATTATGTTTGTAAGTGAATGATATATTAGTGGATATTAAGGTACAATTGAAAAAACATTGATGGTATAATGACTATGTAAAAATTATAAGAATTTCACTATCTTGATTCAGTTCCATTGTTTTGGTGCTCGGGGAAAAAGATGCAAAATTGATTACATTTGACAGTCTTAAAATCACTATCATGTGTATGAGTTGTGTAAATATTATAATTATTCAATAAAAGTGGAAAAATATCAGGAAGTGGAATTATATGAAATGTAGAAACATTGGGTGGACGAGGGTCCAAAAGAACAACATTTCAATGTAATGATATCATTCATTTTCAAAAAATCTATAATGGGGAAATGATAATTCTAGGGAATTATTTCAATTGTGGGTATTTGGTGTCGTAATGTTGGCCACATTACCACCATGTTTCTAAATATGTTTCGAGATATTGAATATAACTATTTAACTAGAACAAAGTATTAAAATGAAATAAAAATAGAGGAAACTTCACAAAAAACTATTTAAATGGAAGATATTATGATCCTTAGTGGATGATATATCAAAATAAAATAATGTTAAAGAAATTAATGTGAACAGAGACTTCAGAAAAGAAGTCCTTGTGATGGTCATAGACCAAATACAATGTAAGGTGTCAAGAAATTAATAAGATATTTATTATCATGTAATAGTAAACCAAAAAGTGGATTTGGAGGTTTTAATTGAAGTATTATGTTTGGAGGCATATGGAAAATAGATCCCATAGAGTTGTTATTGATTCCTAGATATAACATATATCAATAAGAACAGTATAAATCCATTGATATAGATTAATTTCAAAATCTAACATCTAAGAAGATGGAAATCATAGGAATGATTATTGAACTGAAGATCAATATTTAATTCCATCTCCTGATAATTGATAGAATGAAGAATTCCCTGATAGGTTAATTTAAAAAAATGACTATCACATTGGTGAAATCATCCTTTTATTTTGGGAGGTTGAAAAATTGGCGGCACTAAATAATTTATCAATGACTTCATAAAACAATAATTTTTCCAAAAATAAAATAATTAAATTTGATGCTTAGAGGTCCAACGGTGAATTTTTATGATTTAATTCTATAAATAGTGGAAGAAAAATTATTCCAAATGGAAAATATAGCTTGATATAAAGTAATAGGAAGTAATGGTTGATGATAGATAACCCGATACCTTTCCCTTTACATAGGATTGTTTTTTTACGTTCAAAACCTGTAAAAGAATGCTAATTGGGTAGTGATGATACAAAATAATCCACAAAAAATAAGGTGATCTATTTGGATAATGATAAGTAATAATAAATATTTATGTTTATAAATTAATCACATTAATGGAAAATATAATGAAAAAATGGCTCAAAAGTCATATAATTGATATTTTATCAATGAATATTTTTTTAGTGGTTGGATTTAAAAAAACCCATAAATTGAATGATATTAAATATTCTATAAGAGATATATAAAATATGTTATCAGAAATTAAAATAGTTTCTAGATGGAGTAAATTGTTAAAAATTCTTTTTCTTCTTGAAAAGAAATTGTCCTAATGGGTAAAGAGGAGGATCAAAAGTACTCCTCACTATATTTGGTTATAAAATTGTAGTGACTTAAAAAATGTAATATAAGAAGATATTAGTGAAGATAATATTAAAATCAATGGTTTGAGTGGTACTATAAAATTATTATGGAATTTTCAATTCTTATATGATGAGAAAGAATGCTATTTTCACAAACAATAAGATTCAAAAAAACATAACATAAGACTTCGAATAAATGAAGTCATAAATAACATTGGCATTAAAAACACAAAATCTGAGGAGAATATATGTCGTGAATGGATATATTCAAAGTGAGGGTCTATAGTAATGGTTTTTTATGTAGACAATAATGGCCTGAATTAGGGCATGTAATTAATTTTACCATGGGTAATTTTATTGTTAAATGAATTGATAGTTATGGTGTTATACATGGGAATTAAATCAAGGTGACTTATTTGATTATTATTGCAGAAAAATATGTGTGTTTATAACTTATTAAAGATGAATGCATGTTATTTCATAAATGATTGTCTACATTATCAAATTAGAATAGCTATATTTGGCGAAGAATAATGGATCTTGGGATATCTATTGAACATCCCATTATAATACTCACATGATCAATGTTTTCTAAAAATATGAGATCACTTGAAAAATATAAATTATGAAGTACAAAAAGTAATCAGGGTTTCTTGAGATGATGTACATTGATATTTATAGACCACTTCCACTGAAATACACTAATTTTATGATGAACTATATTTTCTTTGTTAATAATTATAATGTATGAAGTGATTACTTTGGATCACTTGTATGTCTAAAAATATAAACTAAATTAGTCTTCATTATATAATATAGAGAAGATTATTAGACTAAAAACACAAATAAATATTCCTGTAGAATGTTTTAGATTTTACTAAAAACATGTTAAGGAATATTATTATTATAATAGTACAAGGAACCACACCCCATCAATATGGTATCGACAATAAACTAATAATATTAAAAAAATATGTATAGACCATAAAAAACATGCACCTATTAATGATAATAGAGAAATATTTACTTAAGAAATATTACAAGAATATTGTTTCAATATATTTCTGTATTTTTTTAAAAAAATATTTTATGGGAATCGGAGAAAATACACCATATGAGATTTTATTAATTGATGAATCTAAAATTGATATAATTTAAAATATTTGTATATCTATTCTTTATTATCATTTAATAGATGATTCATTGTATGAATAATTTTCAGGGAGAAAAATGAACTTGTCATGATAACTAATCCATGGAAAAAGAATTTGGGTGTTTCAATAATCATATTCAAATAAAAATTTCAATACGGGATGTAATAATTATAAAAGAAATATGACTTCAAATTAGAAATGTTATAAAATCACAAATTAAATTTGAGGATGAGATAATCATCTAATAGGGAGAACTTGGGAAAGGTAATGATTCAAAAGATAACACTGGAAATGATAGGGTTTATTTAACTATATATACTTTACATAATACAATATGGGATTAAATCAATGAAAAAACATCATTAGTGACCAAACAGATTTTGGGAAACCAATGAAAATGATATCACCCAAAAAATACCCAATTATAACTAAAGGAGTAAAAGATATTTGGATATGTTACAAAATATAAGTTATGTATCAAGTAAATAAATGATGGTATTATCCAAATAGGGTATAATTAAACATGGGAAACTCTTTTTGGAATAGGTTGTAGTAATGTAATTACGAAAAAGGATTTTGGATAAAAAATCAACGAATAAGGAATTATTTTTTAAAAAAATGGAATGTATTGAGTGCATTTGTAATTAATGTATTAAGAGAATAAATATGCATTGAAAATTTTCTCAAATCAAATATTAGAAACAATATCATTTTTCCCAATGTAGTGAAATAGTGATATAATATATTTCAAATGGAGCTAAAATAAATACTCATGATTAGTGTTATTGAGGATGAATTGTATGATGAGAAACTATATTGTTTTATTATGAAACTCAATAACCATAATCCATGATATTTTTATTAAAATTATATTCTACTCATAATTTATTGATACAACAGATTTTATTTAAAAATAAATATCTATAATTATAATAACTATACAAAATATATCAAACCTCATAGAGCCAAACCCATTTAGGTTTATATTTTTATTGAAATAATAAAAATAATAATCTATCCAAAGTCATGTCATGACAATCAAAAATAAAAATCTCCCACTAAAATAAATATTCCATCATTTTTAACATGTCTTTAATATCACACAAAAAAAATTCCACAAATGGCACATTTCTCTATGCGTCATACATAATATACCATTTCATTACCTGGTGAATGTGAACAAAAAAAGTGTGAAGACAAATGTTTAGTAAATATAATTTATAATAGTGTCTATCATTGATTAAATAATGAGAGGATAATATTTTAGTAAATAATAATATTCAAATAATTGTTTATAATTAATTACAAGATCCTGAAATATATATCAATTTATACCATAACAATTTATATAATCACTAGTATATTATTAAGTAATTTTACAGTTATAGAATGCATAATGTAGGATGTATTATTCATATCATCAAGGAATAATTCAAAAAATCATATATAATTTGGTATCTTATGTTCAAAAAAATAAAAGATAGTATGCCTCATGATACCAATTTAAATATCAACGAGATATGTTATTTGGGTCCCTACCTGCCATGAAATTATCATAAACATGTTTTAAAATAATTGACCAAGACTGTATGAACATATGGGTAGGAATATTTGACATACCCAATTTTCACTCATATATGAATCTAGAGGATATGTAATTTTATGGCACACTAGTCATTATATAAATCATAATAATTCATCACATTAATGTATGTACCAAAATACAATATATAGTTATGATGATTTTTTTTAAAATTATCTAAAGTATGTCATGACCCCTCCCCACAAAACGTACCCCTCTGGGGCTGACAATGTGAGAAGTGAGATAATGACCCTGAGTCCCGCCTCTATTAGGTCTCAGGATGGAAACCAATACTGTGGGTAGAGTAAACACACAGATGGGAGGTATTTCCCTCTAAGAGAACACATGCAAAAGTGAGAGATAAGATAAACACCAACCAACTCCAACTCAGACAGAAAAATAAATGAAAAACCAAGTGAACATATGAAATTTCAAGCAAACCTAGTATAACTAGAAGGGTAAAACTACAATTACCCAAAAGAAAGTAAAAAACTACAGTAACCACAAGCCCGAATAGCTCCTGCAACCCCAATCTAGTATAAACAATCTTGATCTTTATCCTGCTCTAGGTGACCTGAAAAAAATTTATATATAAATTGGATGAGTATAATAGTATACTCAGTTGGATCTTCCTCAATGCCTCTCATGAAAAAGTAATGAAATCATGCTAAACCACAGTGAACTACAAGTGAAACATACTCATCACCTAAACTTGTATACTAAGTTCCCAGCCTCACCATGGCTACTCTAACCAAGTAACACATTACACAGTATATAATATAATAAATAATATATAGGGTCCCCTACTACTACTTTTCCACTGGTTTTCAACTTTTCTCCAACGTCACATGTCCAAAGCATCTCTGTCCAAAAAAGTATGTCTGAAAACACATGGGCAAAGAACCACAATATGAACCTCATGAAACAAAACCACCACGTCCTTGTAATAAATTAAGCATGAGGTTTTAAAAAGCCACCATAACTCGTATTACGGGTATCATATTTCAGGTATTACACCTCAAGCCATTACACCTCATACACCGAGTAAGGATCCTCAATACATCATAGCCTATACACGTTACACCTATAGTTGTCCATATGATACTATATCCAGAATATATGTGTGTGAATTACCACAAGCCATTACATCCCACTACACAAATATATGTGGAAAACTAACCACAATGCATACCAGCACAAGTAACTACCATGAGAAGAGAGCAGGGCCAATGGGGGTAGTCAGCCATCCATCCTCCCACCAGAATATTGGGGAAAATGACCCTAGGGATCAGTATCACTAGGGTGTTATTTTCCTTAACTGATAGGGTGGAGTAGCATATCGAAACACAAAAAGTAAATAATATAACATATCCCACAACCACACTATGTGCATAAACTAGTCTTAGACTCAACTGCAGCGAATGTCTCTCGAAGTCCCAAATACCACTTATAAGATTATGTATCATATATGTACACTTTCATTTAAAGATTATTATTGCCTTAAATCATTACCTTTTTATCATTTCCACTTTTTCTTAATTAATTCTTTAATAATTAATTATTCATTAAAAATTCCACATTAAATTTCATTAGAATAACACCCAAATTCCGAATCCCCTTTATAAATTTTTTACCCCAGTATTAAGTCCCTGTAGGCTCCCATCCCATGGGTTTACATCATTTATTCACTTATTTATTTACGAATTTAATTTTCCATATTCCCTAGCATTGTAGAAAAAACATTCTATTATACTAAACACAATGGGGATCAACAAGCTTAGTATATGAACTACACATTGAGTCTTTTCTGCCTATAACAAGAGCATAGACCCATCCTCCCTTGAGAATCTGGACACGGAAAGCACAAGGAATACCCCATGCATCTTCGCCCCTTTTTGAAGAAGGGTAAGAAAGACCAGGTTCCTTGATCAGTGGGGAAAGTAATGTAGATAACTAATAAAAAATCAACAAGAATAAAAACATTCACATCCTGCTCATTCTATCATTCCTGGTGTCCTCCCCAACACCCACATGAAAAAACTGATGCATCTCGCCACTCTTAGCGCCATCTACTTCTATATCCAATAAGCCTCACTACCCCCACATATCAAAACATCCATCCATTATCACGTCACAACACAAGTAGTAATAAAACAAACATTATGTCAATTGGGTTCTTAGCCATTAAACCAGAAAAAAAGGGTATCTCAGAACACTACAAGGAATTATTTTTTATCAAACAACCAGCTCTTTAATCCATCATGGATTAACAAATTTATCATTCATAGGTTCTTAATATGGGAAACGTAACTAGTAAGAAATACCAAATAATTAAACATGATTACTGCAACAATTTTATTAAGATGAAATTACAAAAACATCAATCATATTCAATCACATTCCTCTTTATATTTAGCTAAGAAAATATCAATTAATTCCAACATTACGTTATTTACCAATTCCCATCATGAATTAAAAACTAAACTAGCATGCTTTGATATCACACTATCTAGAAAAACAAGAGGCAATATGATACGATTGATATAAATTTATTTACCCAGTTCAAATATTTATTTTTTCAATTCCATTTTGATCTAGTGAATAAAAACAAGCAAACAATATAGTTTCATGGAAAAGTATAGATAATAAATGAATGACCTACCTTAAACGGTTATTGACGTTCTTCATATGAGAATGATCCACACAAAGTATCTCGATCGCCTCCTCCCGTGCCAACTATATCCAGTCATGGATGCAGAGGCACCACGACATCTCCCAACAACCATGAAAATTGCATTAAGAACAATAGAGATAGAATTACATAATAGTGGATGGGGAAACATAAGGAGGTGACCCCAAAAAAATGACTATAGATTATAACTGATATAGAAGTTTTATCGATATTTCTTGTTTGCATCAAAATAGAGTGGAACCAATCATAGTAGGAAAGTATTATTTTGAAAATCCTATGGGAAGGAATGAAATGTTCAAGCATCTCATTGATGAGAACAAGGAGAATGAACTATGGAGGAAGATATATCATCCCTTTAGAAGATTTAACGAAGCAGTGGTTGAAGATACAATGGGGTTTCCATTAAAAGCAGATCACATTAAACCACAGAGTCTGACCAAGTAAAAACATCCCAAGACATAGGTGAAATTAATATAAGAGTTACGTCCTTTGAATCAACCTTATAGTCCTTAAAACAAGGCTTACAATGCATTTTTGTCAAAGGAAACGTTAATGGGGTGAACTATTAGACAATGGAAACACTGTTCATGAAATCGATATTTGGAAAAGAAAAAACATTTTTCTTGAAACTAACCATTGGAGCCTAACTGTTCAAGAAACACTATTCATGAACCTCACTATTCTAGAAATAGTATTCATGAACTCAAAATTTGGCAAAGGAAAAATATCACCATTGGAACCTAACTATTCTGGAAACACTATTCATGAAATCAAAATTTGGAAAAGGAAAATGGTCACCATTAGAACCTCAGCATTCTAGAAACATTGTTCATGAACTCAAAATTTGGCAAAAGAAAAAGGTCACCATCGGAACCTCACCATTCTGCAAACACTATTCACGACCTTAAAATTTGGAAAAGGAAAAAGGTCGTCGTAGGAACCTCACAATTCTGGAAACATTGTTCCTGAACTCAAAACCTAGAAAAGGAAAATGATCACCGTTGGAACCTCACCATTAGAACCTCAACATTGCACTGTTCACATAAGGTTACCAGTGACAGTGTTCATTAAAGGTCACCAATGATAGTGTTCACATAAGGTCACTGATGTCACTATTCACATAAGGTCACTATTGCACTGTTTACATATGTTTTCCAATAACACTATTCACAAAGTCCCTAATGACATTGTTCACAAAAGGTCACCGATGACATTGTTCATATAAGGTCACCGATGTCACTATTTACATAAGGTTGCCATTTGACTTTACACATAAGGTTATCAATGAATCTTTTCCAAGAATGTCACTGATGGCAATGTTCACAGAAGGTCATCGATGCACTATTCAAAAAGGTCTACCATTGGAACTGTTCATTGATGGAACTGTTCACCGAAAGTTACCAATGCATTATTCACAATAGACTACCATTGGATGTGTTCACCAATGGAATTGTTCCCAGAAAGTGACTGATACACTGTTCACAACGGTCTACTGTTGGAACTGTTCACTGATGGAACTATTCACAGAAATTGAAATTTGGAAAAATGTTAGGGATAAGTCACCTTGACCTCCCGAAACACCTCGTACAACTTTTTTCGAAAAGGAGTAGATCAGAGAGGTATGGGACATTGCATCCTACACCTGTCAAAACCTTCTCATCCTCGTGAATTAAAAACCCACCTAAAGGAAAAACGAAATGGGGTCCAAACAAACACCCATTGAGATACATCTCAAAATAGAGAAAGCCTCAAGAACCAACAAAAGGAATCCATATTATAAAAATGAATGATTTAAAACCACAAAGGCTACATAGATACATGAAAAGAGTTAAATATCAAACAACTATGGGTACTGATCAAGTATCTATGACTCACATTCCCAGGTACTCTCCCCCATTCCACCATGTCGCCACAAGACATGAACCAAGGGGATATAATGCCCATGAAAGACCATCTATTTGCGGTCTTGGATGTCCATAGGTCACTCCCCAAAGGTCGCATCATCATCAACATCAATCTCCACCCAATTGATGATTTGAGAGTAATCATGAAGATAAAGAAGGATCTATGTTACATGGAAACATCATGTATCCAAATCATCTGCAGGGGAATTGGTACTTGATACGCCACTGCTCCAACACGAGCTTACACCACCAAAGGCCCAACAAACCAGGTAGAAAACATACTCCCATGACAAACCATTTGCTTTCCACGATGGGGAGTCACCTTTGAAAACTGGTGATATCTAAAATAAAACTCTAATACTCTCTTCCTATGATTGGAATATGATTTCATATGATCTATCGTTGTCTTCATCATCTCATGAGTCACCATACCAATCTCTGTTGTATTCTTCACTAGTTTCGATTCGAAAATTGAGGACTCTCCAACCCTAGTCCAGCACAATGGAGAATGGAATGGTCGACCATACAAGGCTTCAAATGGTGCCATACCAATGGTATAGTGGAAACAATTTTTGTTATAAAACTCCACCAAGGGTAAGTGCCTCATCCAAAAACCTCCAAAATCGAGGACATAAGAGTGTAACATGTCTTTAAAAGTCTAAATGGTTCTCTCTGTCGAAATATCTATTTGAGGATGAAAATCAGTGCTAAGTCATAGCTGAGAAACAAAAGCATGATGGAGACTTATCCACACCCTAGAGGTAAAACGAGGATCTTGATCAGAAATGATCATCATTGGGACTCCATGAAGTCTCAACACCGCCTCCAGATACTTCCTCTAAAAACATCTATTGATCTTGACTCGTTGATTGCTATAAAATGGGTTGAGTATTTTAAACAGTCCACTACCACCCAAATAGCATCATGTCCTCCTTGATCTTGAGGTAAACTGGTAACAATGTCCATTGAGATGTCTTCCCACTTCCACTGAGGAACATCTAATGGTTGGAGCAGACCACCGAGAACACAGTGTTCAGGCATCACCTTCTGGAAGACCAAACATTGAGACACAAACTCTACAATCGCATGCTTTATCCCAGTCCACCAAAACTGAATCCTCAAGGCATGATACATCTTTTTCAAGCCAGGATTCAACACTAAAGTATAACTATGGAAATATATTAGATCTATCTAATGCATCATCAAAATAAAAAAAATCCATCCATGATACAACACTCGGTGCTATTCATCCTTAGACCAACCATTAGGGGCCTCACCACAAACATCTCGATCTCTCCAGACCTCCACCTCTAGATCCCCCAACATGGACTCATCAACCTTCTACATAAGAGATGACAACACCTTCATCTGGAAAAGAAAAAATTCGCCCCCAACTACTCCCATATCATGAGGAAATGCTAAAATTGCTTCCATTACTCTCTAAGAGTCACCAGATTCACACACTATATCACTATGTGACTTCCGACTCAGAGCATCAGCTACAATATTCCCCTTTCCAGGTGTATATAATATTTCAATGTCGTATTCTTGTAAGAACTCTATCCATTGATGATATCATAATTTCAATTCACGCTGAGAGAAAACATTCCTTAGGATTTTATGGTCGATGATAACAACAAAGCTCTCACCAATGAGGTAATTTATTCATAATATCATATTAAACATTGTGGATGTCAAATCTAGATCATGGGTGGAATAGATACGTTCAAGGGGATGTAACTACCGAGACCCATAAGAAACAACTGATCATTGTTGCATCAAAATACAACCTAAACCCCAGATGTTAAGCATCATAGAAAACAACAAACTGAACTCCCTCAATTGGAAGACAAATACCTGGAGAACTTACTAACTCTTCCTTTAGATACTCAAAAGATGCCTGACACAAATCAGTCCATAAGAATGCTTGATCCATCCTGGTTAAAGATGTCAGTGGAGTCACAAATCATGATAAATAGTTTACGAACCTCATTTAGTAGCTTGCAAGACTAAATAAACTTCTCACCTCTTACACTATCTTGGGGACTACATAAGAAAAAACTGCTTCTATCTTCGATGGATCCACAACTACTCCATGCTGGCACACAACATGCCTCAAGAAACGGACTTATCGTGCCCAAAACTCACACTTTGACAACTTCCCAAATAGCTAATATTGATGAAGAACTCCCAAAATGGAATGTATATGCTCTGCATGATCCTCCACAGATATGGAGTAAACAAGGATGTCATCAATGAAATCCACCATGAACATGTCTAGGATCTCACGGAACACAGTGTTCATCAATCCAATGAACATAGTAGGAGCATTTTTCTTGCAGAAAGGATTTACAAAGAACTCATAATGCCCATGATGGAAACAAAAATCAGTCTATGGGATATCCTCATCCTTCACACACATCAGATGATATCCTAACCGCTGATCGATCTTTTAGAACCAACATTCTCTCTTCAGTTTATCGAATAAATCATCAATACACAGAAGAGGATAGCGATTATTCCCTGTCACATTTTTATGTGATAATAATCAACACACAACAGCAAAGCTTCGTCAGCTATCTTCAAGAAAAAAACTGGTGCACCCCCCGGTGACACACTCAGCTGAAAAAAACACTCTAATAGACCAATAATCTATATACATAGCTCTCAAAACTAATAAGGGTTCATCTTGTATGGAGAAATATAGATAGGATACACTATTGGTTGTAGCTCGATCCCAAAATCGATCTCCCGTCAGGGGGTAATGCTATATCCTCTTATACAAAGACATCAAGGTACTCTTCTATAACCCTAGGAAATGCCAACTACAGAACGTCTAAAGAACTCAGTATCAGCTCATCCATCGGGGATGATAAGGATGGATAATTCCTCTAACTCAACTTAGGGTCTCACTTTCAAAAGAACACCACTGGATCTCCATCCACATCGATGAACATAACCTGCCACCTGAAGCAATTGACGATAGCCTACACCAAATACAAACAATCCATGCCATGGATGACATTATATGGATTTATTTTTAAATATATGAAATCTAAACAAGAGTGGTGCTTCCCCAACACTAGATCACAGTCTATACATTCTTAAAACTAGTCAGATCGGCCTCCAACTGGAATAGTCAATGCCCAGGGCACTAGATTCCTCTATACCTCATGTCCCAAATCATGGAAAAGGGTAGGTGAAATGAAGGAGTGTGTCACTCCTGAATCCAAAAAGGCATACACTATGGTTGAAAACAAACAATGGGTAACTCGAATGACGTCTAGATCACCTGGAGCTGGCAACACTAAAGCAAGATTTTGAAAACTACCTCCTCCATGACCTATATGACCCTGATGATGACCACCACCATGGCCATGCTCTGCTCTCTTAGGATAGGGAGTGTCACTGGGAAATCCTCAGCCTTCCCCATCTACCCTCTGCAGATCTAAAACTGGTGAAACCTGCTGGTGTTGCCTCTCATAGAACTGTCTCAATGGACGAACCTAGATCAGAACACCTGGTGCACAATGACTTCTCTGAAATGGTGTGCACTCTTGCTGCTGATGAAATCGACCACTACAATTAAAACATGGGCATGATCCCTTGGCATAGGCCTAAGAGCTATTTCTCCTAGAGAAACAAGATTCTGAGGGATGGGACCAACTCCCGACCGAACAGAAACTCTTCTTCCATGAAGCTCAAAAACCTCGGACTATAGCTCGGCTTTGTGAGGAATCATGAGAAATCCCATCTCTTGATGATATGGTTTTGTTAAAAGTCCTCTCAACGACATTTTGCCTTAACAACACCTCATGATACATCTTCAACATAAATTTGGAAACCTGGCGCTGGATTACATGAAGCAAAGCCTCTTCAAAATGCCTTGCCCTGGCCTCCTAATCTGACAACAGGTCCGAAGAATATCATAAATGGTTATTGAAACAGATTCCAAACTATCACATGCGGGAGGCCCCTAGAAAATGGTAATAAGATTTTGGCGAATGGACACCATTGTGGTCGAAGAAACAAATTTGACTATAAACTTGTCTCAAAACTCCTCCCATGAGATCTCCGACTCCTCACAATCCTCGAGGAACAAGAAACACCACTACCTCATTGCTCCATGCAGTATCGTCACAACCAAGGACAACTAGTACTCTTTCCATGGACAGATCAAACTGAAGCCTATCTCAACCACCTCCAACCAGTCTTCCCGGATAGCATTTGAAATGGACCCCTCATACATATATTGTCTCTGATGCTGAAACAATCGGAGTTTTCTCTTCCAAGTGTCATTTTCATCATCCCCCGCCCCATGGTGATCTGGTGGCACAACCTGTTAAACATATTCTATGCGATCTTGATGAGGACATCAACCTGGATCCATACCTATAAAATAAATAATATTTAGAGCTCCTAAACCTGGAATACAGAATACTTGGCATTTATTAATAAATGAATTGTATTGTTTTATTCATTTTACGTTAACCTATCACAAGGTCTACCCATTAAAACATAGGCACAATTATTAATGATGCATGATCATTACCTAGATCTTTACCATACAACTAGTATCACGTCTTTTTGTAGCCATTGTAAACATAAAGGTTCATGTATAAGATCAAGGGGGGGCCTAAATTCCTATGTCTCAGCGAGTTTATAGTGATTACATCACTTTCTAAACATGAATGAAATTGTTTCCCTACCAACCCGTGAAACCTCACCTGTTCCTAACACCGTACTCCATCCTATCTCGCAACCAGATGACTGATAGCACTCTGTCATGACCCCCTCTCCAAAATGTGTACCCCTCCTGGGATGGCAATGTGAGAAGGGAGATAATGACCCCCTGAGTCCCACCTCTAGTAGACCCAGAGTTGGCGACTAACACTAAGGGTAGAGTAAACACAGAGATGGAAGTCATTACCCTCTTAGAGAACACATGATAAAGAGAGAGATAAGATACACAGTAACTAAATCCAATCTCTACTAAAATATAAATGAAACTCTAAGTGTATGCATGTAATTTCATTAAAAACTACTAAAACTGAAAGGGGAAAACAACAAGTACCCAAAAGAAAGTAAAAAGTGCAGCAACCACAATCCAGAACAACTATTGTAACCCCGTGTTTGTAGAAACATGTTTGATCTCCAACATGCTCTAATTGACCTGAAAAAGAGTTAATATATACATAGGGTGAGAATAATAGTATACTCAGTAGGATCCTCCCATGAGCCTATCATTCAAAAGTAATGAATTCATAATAAAGCACATTGAACAACCAGTGAAACTAACTCTTCACCTAAATAGTTATACTATGTTCCCAGCCTCACCATGGATACTCTCACAATGTAACACATAAAAGAGTATATAATATAATAAATAATATCAAGGGTACCCTGCTTCAACTTCCCACTGGTTTGCCACTTTTCTCCAATGTCACAGGCCTTAATCATCTCTCTCCAAAAAGGCTTGCCTGCAGACACCTGGGCGAAGCACCACAATATGCACCTCATGCAACAAAACCACCACGTCCATGCAAGAAAGTAACCAGGTAGTTTTTGGGAGCCACCACAGCTTGTATAAAATGTACCATACGTCAGGTATTATACTGAAAGCCATTACAACCCATACACCAAGTAAGGATCCAAAAGGCATCACAACCTATACAGGTTACACCTATAGTAGTCCATAAGATATTATATCCAGACTATATGTGTTTGAATTACCATAATACATTACAACACTATACACACATATATCGGGAAAACTAACAATTGTTCCTACTAGCACAAGAAACTTCAAAGAGAAGAGTGTGTGGCCAAATGGGGTAGTCATCCATCCATCCTCCCAAAAGAATATTGAAGAAAACGCCCCTCAGGGATAAGAATCCTCGATGTGTTAGTTTCCCCAACAAATGGGGTGGTGTAGCATATAGATACTCAAAACATACAGAATATACTATATCTCAAAACCACACTATGGGCATAACCTAGTCTTGGACTCAACTGCAGAAAACGTCTCTCAGACTCCTGACTTCCCCTTAGAAGACTAGGTATCCGGTCAGCACACAACCATTTAAAGATCTTTATTTCCTTACTTCATTAAATTTTTATCAGTTCCAGCTTACATTAATTATTTATTTAAACATTAATTAAATGTTAAAAATTCCACATTTAATTTCATTAGCATCACAACCATAGTACAATACCCCTTTTTAAAATTTTAGCCTCAAAATTACATCCCAGTAAGCTCCAACCCCATGGTTTAACATCATTTATTCAATTATTTATTTTTAACATTACTTTCTGATATTCCAAGGAATTCTCGATAAGAATTATATTCTACTAAACCGAAGGGGTCTCAACACTGTGATTAGATGAACTACCTGTTGAGTCATTGTCACCTATAGCAATAGCATAGAACTATCATACCTTGAGAAGATAGACACAGAAAGCATATGGCATACCCCACATGTCTTCACACCTTTCGGATGAAGGGTAAGAAAGATCACCTACCATGAAAAGTGGGGAAAGTAAAGTAGATAACCAATCAATGAATAAACATGCATCCAAACATTTAAATCCAACCCATTCCATCATCCATGGTGTCCTCCCCAACACCCACGTGCATAAACTTGTGCATCTCACCTCTCTAGGGGTTATCTACTACCACAACCAATTGGCCTCCCTACACCCACATATCGTACAACTATCTAGGCTCACGTCACAACACCAGAAGTAGGAAAACAAAAATCATATCAATTGGTCTCTTAGCCAATAAAAAAAATAGTGTAACTCAGAAGCCTATAAGGAATTATCTTTTATCAAAAAACTAGATCTTTAATCCATCTTGGATTAACAAATTTATTATTCGTAGGTTCCAAATACGAGAAACCGAACAAGTAAGCTATCACAAATAATTAAACATGCTTACTACACCAATTTGATTAATATGAAATAAAAACAACATCAATCAGATTCATTCACATGCCTATTTATCTTTAACAAAGCAAATATCAATTAATTCTGGATTTATGTGCATTACCAGTTTTCTTCAAGAATGAAAATATAAACAACAAATATTTGATATCACACTATCTACAAAAACATGTGTGAAAAGAACACGGTCGATATAAATTTATTTATCTGGTTCAAATATTTTTTTTGTCAATTCGATTGTGATCCAGTGGGATAAAACATGCTAAAAAATAGTTGCAAAAAAAGAGAGAGAAGCAATGAATCCCCTAACTCAAATAGTTCTTTTTGTTCTTTATATGAGAATGAACCACACAAAGGATCACGATCACGTCCCCCCGTGACAACTGTATCCACCTAAGGATGCAGATACACCACCACATCGCCCAATACCCAAGAAAATATCATTATGAACATAGAGACAACATTCCTTAAAAGGGTGAGGGGAAATAGAAGGAGATGAACCCAAAATAATGACTATAGAACCTACCATATATCAAAGAATGATCGATACTGATTGTTCGCATCAAAATAGAGCAGGTCCAATCCTACTAAGAAAGTATGATTTTGAAACTCTTACGTAATGGAGAGAAATTTAAGAGTGTCTCGTAGCTTAGAATAAGGAGGAAGAACTAGGGGGAAGATATCACATCACTTTATAAGATTTTACAAACCATTGGTTTAAGATACTAAGGGTTTCCCATTAAAAGAGGATCACATTAAACCACATTGTTTGACCATGTAAAAACATCCCAAACCAAATGAGAAATTAATATAGGAGTTACGACCTTTGAATGAGCCTTAGAGTCCTTAAAACAAGGCTTTAAATGCATTATATGTTGAAGGAAACATTAAAGGGTCAAAACTGTAGTAAGCTGGAAACACTGTTCATGAACTCAAAATTTGGAAAAGGAAAAACATTGTTCATGAACATTAATATTCGAACCTCACCATTCAAGAAACATTGTTCATGAACCTCACCATTGGAACCTCACTGTTTTGGAAACACTATTCATTAACCCAAGATTTTGAAAAGGAAAAAGGTTACCCTTGGAACCTCACCATTCTAGAATCACTGTTCATGAACTCAAAACTTGGCAATGGAAAAAGGTCGTCGTTGGAACCTCACCATTGGAACAACACCATTGCACTGTTCACATAAGGTTGCCGATGAAATTGTTCAAAAAGGACATCGATGACAGTGTTCACATAATGTCACTGATGTTATTGTTCACATAAGGTCACCATTTCACTATTCACACATTGTTACCGATGAAACTGTTCACAGAAGGTCACCAATAACACCATTCACAAAAGGGAACTGATTACATTGTTCATATAAGGTAACCAATGTCACTATTCACATAAGGTCGCTGTTACATTGTTCACATAAGGTTACCGATGAAAATTTTCACATAAGCTCATTGATTACACTGTTCACAAAAGGTTACCGATGCATTATTCACAACGATCTACCATTGGAACTATTCACATATGGAACTCTTCCCTGAAAATTACTGATATACAATTCATAATGTTCAATCGTTGGAACTATTCACTAATGGAAATGTTCACTGATAGTTACCGATGCCCTGTTCATCAAGGTCTACTGTTGAACTGTTCACCGATGGAAGTATTCACAGAAATTGAAATTTTTAAAAGTGTTGGGGATAAGTCACTTTGACCTCTTGAAAAACCTCATAAACATGATTTTTAAAAGGGAATGGACCAGAGAGGTCCATGCCATTACAAAGTAAATGTAAAATATATGGAATATGAATAATCCTATAGTAAATAAATGGAACGATATTTTTGGATCACAAATCATCATATATAATTTACACAAAAAACACAAACATGTTCCCCCATTAATATTAATTCATATTTAATCCCATCATGTCTTAACCATATTAAAAAATAAGCGGGTTTCATTATGATTTCAGTAAATTTAGAAAAAAACCCATATATGAAAAGAATTTGGATAATATTATTGGATTATATCCCTATAAATCATAATAAACATTAATGGATATTTTCGTAGGTGAAAAATATTTTTATAACAACATTTTTAAATAGATTTAATAAATATTCATAAATATACATATAGATTTAATAATTTTTTTATAATAAGAATTAAAAACAATATTGGAATAAAAAAATACACTGTAAAATAATTAAAACGTGGTGAAAAATATTCACGAATAAAAATAGTCATTATTTTTTTAAAATACATTCAAGGAAATAGTGTTAAATATGAGAATTGTTTTTCATAGTTTTAATAAAAATGCTACTAATTACCTGTGTGAAAAATTATTTGAGGAACACTTTTAATCTTTTTTGATGGTAGTCAATGCCAAAATAAATGACCACAAAAAGCACTGTAATAGAGTGAATAAATATCAAAATAAAATATAATAAATGTGGATATGTAAGGTAATTATTATTTACTAGAATGATGAGATAGTGTTTTTTCCATTTATTAGAAATAATTATGGTATTTCACTAATAAACAAGAATGTTCAATTTTTTGATGCCATGTTAAACCATAAAGAACAAAAATTGTAGGAAATATATGATGTTTTTGAGAGATGGGGAAATTATTTCTCAAATGTAAATATCCCAAAAACAACCCCAATTTCAATTTGAGATAAAAAAGTAATCACATATGAATTTTAAAACATTTTATTCAAACTCCATATTAAAATAAAAAATGAAATATAGGATTAAATACTATGAATAAAATGTTAATTATGATATTATATATCAAATGTAGTATTTACTCCATATAAATGAACGTAGTTTCAAAAAATAGAACATTCCCTAAATATAAAAAAATTCATCGTAAACACTTACAAAGAATTGGCATGTATTTTAATGGTCTCTGACTCTAATGATTATTTATATATTCCCTTAGAGGCCATCATTTGTGTTGAATTATTTAATTCTCTAGACATAATATGTTTAGTAACATTTATGATGTTTATGAAGGATTTTTATGTAGAAGTATATTGGGAGGAATTCAAATTTTTGGAGTTTACTTGATGGTGTGGTGTAGGGGTAATTTTATAAAATTGAGGAGTGGAATTTTGGTAAATACTTATCTACTAACATAAAAACAATGTCATATTCATGTCACGTGGACATATAATTCATAATTAAAATAAAATTAGGGATTTCCAAAATACTATCATATAGAAATTTATAAATAATGGTTTGGGATATTATGTGACCTTACCCCTTAATATAACCATTCTATTCAATTATATCATTTATCATGGAAAATTTAATTTTCCTGTGGTTTATAAATTTTTGAAAAGAAATTATTTGATATTTTTAGATAATATGAAAATGTTGATTTTAAAAATTAATGTCTTTATTTTATTTACAATGTAAAATTTTAAAAACATAAGCATAATATAATAAATTCAAAAATAATAAAAATAATTTTTATAAAAATATATTTTATTAAATAAAAATGAATTTAGTCTACTTAATTTGAATTGTATTGATTACTATTCTTTTAATTCTTTAAAAAATAAAAGCTTATTTTGTGATATTAAAACCAATACAAGATAGAATGGAATAATATAAAAACAAATGTTTAGGAAAATGGAAAAAATAATTAGAATAAAATATAAACATAGTTCCTTATTATAAAATATAGGCTTCAAGATTAAATGTATTATATTGAAATGAATTATGTTTCTGCAAATATAATTCTTTTTTATAAAATAAATTATTTGTATATTTATAGTCATGTCAGTATCTTGATAATTTCAATATTTTCATGGTGTTTTTAAAATATTTATTATTTTACCCTTCACAAAAAATTAACATTTTCATAGAGATCTACAAATCTCACATGATTATAATTGAAACATGATGATAACAAAATGAATATCTAGTTTAGAAAATTGACTACCTAAAATTTAGAAATTCAACCTTTCAATAAAACAATATAGTATATTGAAAATTAATTAATTTATAATAAAAAATTACAAACACAAATTATATTATAGTATGATACCCTAATTAAATTTTTTCTTACAAAATCCTAATAAAACCTTCAAATAAGAATAAATTTCATCAAAATAAATTTATATTTATAACACATATAATAAGTATATAATTATTTAAATTGATCAACGTTTTCAATCATTTTATGAAATTATATTTATTCATTGAATAGATTTCTATGTATCTCCTAAAAACTTAAGAATTTTTAATATATTACTTTTATCAATTTGAATATATTTAATCATTTTATAAACAAAATAAAAATACATAATATGATTAAATATAATAATTATTAATATTTATTATCATCAAAGAATAATATAAATATATTTTAAAAAATATCTAGGTTGTCACATTTATTATTGATGAAGATATGGAAAAAGATTTTGTTTTTGAAAAATAATCTTTTTTGGCAAATTAAAGATGAAATATGTTGGTTTTCATATATTGTTCAACACTTCAAAAATCCAGGATTTTACATAGGCGGGGTTGAGTATAATATCTATATCAAAAATAATAACTACCAACGTATTATGGTATTTTTTTTATGTTTATAATATAATCTTAAGAGTATTAGACAAAGCATTGTTTATGATGATTACACAAATAAATTGTTCTACATTATAATTATCAATCATTTGAGATTTGGTGTTTTTACTTGTTTGGAAGTGAAATAAGGAAAACATTTAATGTACCTTTATCAATATAAACATTCTGAAGTGGTTTGTTAGATATTTTTAATGACTTATTTCAAATAAATGAAAAAGTTTTCCCAAAATGATGTTATTAATTGATGATGGTTAAAAATATATTAATTTCAATGAATATAGATAAACCACCTAGAGTTTTTTTACATCAAAATTACAATATGTTTAATATTTTCTTCATCATGTTAATATTTAAAATACAATAAATTTTCCAACGAATGGGATTATGATTATGTGACGGAAAAATATGGCACAGCAGAGGATCTATGGATTTAAGATTAATTAATGATGATATTTCATAGATTGATGTTTTAGGATTCATAACTATAGATTTTATTGTTTTTTTTGAATTTGAGAAGTTATTAATTGGTGGTAAATTCAATGTTATAGATTTATCTATTTCTCAACATTGATTGTTGACATATTTATTCACATTGAGGATAGTATAAGATTAATACTCTAGGTGTACACAAGAATATACTCAATTGATTCTGTTGATTAAATAAATGAATATATTATAGATAAAGAGAAGTGACATATTAGAATCATTTTTTTCAACCCATTAGAGATGAATTAGTATAAATTTGGTGTAAATTATATCAATATATGTTGTTTGTTTTTAGAAGTAACAATACCCATTAAATTTCTTCCATTAAATGATTAAAATTATATTAATAAAAATTAATACTATTATCGTCATTGTGTTTTATTATAAATGGTATGAATTTTTGGATTTTATTTAGTTTTTTAGAATATCATGATAGCGTTCTTTTGGTTATTTCATAATTAGGGTGATATATAACCATTTTATATATGGAAATTAATAGGGGATGGTTTTAGGGATGAAATTCATAGATGTTAAATCCCGGTTACTATGTTAAATAATGGATGAGAACTACATAGATATCAATGAATACTTTAATGTGTGTTTTCATTCAAATATTTTTTCTCATTTCAAGCATGTATCGTTGGATTTTAGAGAGGGAGATCTATTAATTCATATTATTCAATATCTAATGAAGGTTGGTAGTCGGTGGGATATAGAGTTTGTATGTTTATGTTATTTATTATTTAATATATTGATGATGTATTATCAATAATGATAATGTAATACATACCAAGTAAAAATAAATTCATGTGTTTTTATGATGTGTTTGTTTCAATATTGTCGTTATTTTTTTCAGATAATTGATGTTATTTGTGGAATTTATTCATATTGAAAATAATTGCCTTTGGGGAAATTATGGTGAAAATAAAATATTATATTTTCGTAGTGATTTCTTGAAATAGGTAGACCATATAAATCTATTATATGGTGTTTGATTTTGACATTGGTTTATTTTGAATATATTAGATAGTAAATAAAAAACACTCATAATGATTATTATGGTGGTGATACATAAAATAGCTAAAGGTAAAATTATTGTATTAATGGTGTTGAATGGATATATTTCTCAATGATTTATGTTTTAGAAATTACTGTTATGAATGTGAAACATAAAATTGTAATGACATGGTTCTCTATGATATTCGATAATGATAATTAAAAATGTCTAGAATGATTTGTTATTGATCTATGTTTATTGATTTTGAATATCATGTTAACATAGAGTGGTTTATATTTATATTTATATGATTATGAATGAAATTATATAGGTTCATCCAGTTGATAAGATTATAACATAATGTGTACACTATTTTTTAACTTTTTCATGGAATATAGGGTTGTAAAATTATTATTTTATTGATATATCTTCTATAATTCTATTTATTAATAATTAGATGTTTTTTTGAAAATATGTATTTTAGCGGATGATATGACATTAAAAATTGAGATATTTGAAGGTAAATTGGGTTGAGGGACACTTTTTCAACCATAACATTCATTTTTATGTTTCTTCGCTATGGAATAATGAGATACCCATGATATTTTAATCTTGAATGTTATATATTAATGGATATAATTGGTGACACAAAAGAAGTAATTGATGCTTGAATTTTGAGGTATAAATTAATTATATATCACCATAAATTTAATATAATCAATAGATTTAATGATGAATAAAATAAGATATTCTCTCAATACATTTATTGATATCACTATGAATCAATGAAGGAATGGAAAACTATAATAATATAGAGAACACGGGATGAAATAATTGAAATAATATTCTAAAATAAATGGATATATTATCTACATGATTGAGATTTAATTTTATTCTTAGTAGATGAGGATCAATAAATTTTAAAAACATGAATACTAAATTATTTCTTCGGTGGATATAAATGACTTCATCATTACATTATAAGTTTTTTGGAATAAGGAGTGTGTAAATTCCTATTTTTTTAAAATAAATATTATGTTTGATATCAGACAAGATACTCTACATCGAGCTTAAGGGAACTATTAAATATTAATATTTAAATGTTACCAATATAATCTATCCACTAAAATTATGGTTTTGAGCAATATTAACTGATTTTTAAAAAATATGGGTTACACATGTTTATGGTGTTAGTTATATGGTGATAAAATAATTATAAATAAAGAACAACTTTTATTAAAATTAAATGAAATGTTTATCAGAAACACTATTTAAATGTGACCAAGTGTGTTTTGTACTAATAAATAAACAAATCACACCTTATTTATTATATTAATAAAATATATATGTATATAATATTAAATATAAATTCTAAAATTCATCACATGTGTTCTCTAGACATGATATAAGATCAAATCCAATTTAACATATAAATATTGTTTTTCCTAAAAATGTGATTTTGTATCCTTTTGATGGCTCACTTATATTAAATCTATTTTTTTACATTTATAAATAATATTTCCAAAAATTAATTTCTTATTTAAAATAATAATATCTAAATTTACAATGGTTGATTTTTTCGTATTTTTTAGATAAAATTTATCTTTTGATGAATAAAAAATATATTGTATTTTTAATTAAAAATTTATTTTTCATCTAAATAATTTATAGTTATAAAATAAAATATTAATTATTAATTTTTGAATAACATGATCAATATTTTATAATTACATCTAATATATATCATAGGATTCAATTTTAGATTGAATTTTGATAGAAATATTTCTATCTTTTGAACATATTCACCTTAAATACCTATTTTCTCATCCCATCAATGAGATTCATTTTTAGTTGATTTCAAAAATTTCATTGAATTTCGCATTTAAAAATGGATACAAATTTGGAATCATAATTTCCAAATATATTAAATATGCATATTTATTTTAAGACTTTATGAACAGTAATTTTGATAATTTATTTTAACATAGTTAAGCATATATTAAGTAATTAATAGAAAAAATAAAATTATAAATATTATAAAATTACCCTAAAATAAGTCATAATTTTATTGGAAGAGTGAATATTGACTAAAATAATCATAATTCCGATTTATTGAGATATTGGATCTACAAGAATGAATTTAATCTATTTATTGTATTTTATTCAAATAAAAGAATCTTTTTTCATACAATGGTTTTTAACAAGTGAAATGTTTTTCATATGGGGATATAAAAGAAATATTTTAACACCACATGATTTTTTGTTAAATATCTTCATAAATTTATTTTATTGACAAAATATGTTCTAAAAAATTCTATGCTTAAATGAACAATAATAACAATTAATTATCATTATATTAATATGACTGTTATAACCTAGGCATTAAAATTGGATGGAATGAATATTATTAACCGAAACCTGATATATATATGTTATATATTTAATAAAATGCTTTAAATTCATTAAAAATATATTATAAACATATAATTAGAATGAATCCAATTTTACAAATTAAAATGATATATTTTTCAAAAGATTGTTTTATTTAGTTTTAATGGTGCACTTGTCATAAAATTATATTTTGAAACATTTATAAATTCAATTGAGAAAAAAATTCTATTTAAAAATCATAATGTTAAAATCATATTATAGTAAAATTGTGGGTTTTTATGGAAGTATTTATTTTTTAATGAATAGTGAAAAAACCCATTTTTATAAAACTTTCATATTAATTATATTAGTAGTATATCTGTGATTTGAATAATAACATCACCTATGAATGTATAAATGAAATTTTGGTATCATATAAATTAAAACATAGTATAATTATATCATGGAATTAGAAATTAAATTTTTAAAAAATGACAAATGTTGATATTTTTATGAAACATGAATTATTATATACACTTTTATAATTAAAAAAATGATATAAAATCATATCTATTTTCTTTAAATAGAATAATACTTTCATATTTTTTTTTCTTATGATTTTAACTTAAATATATGAGCCCTTAATTATTTTCATATTATTATAAAAATATTTATAATAATAAAATTAGTAATTTTTGAGTAAATGATATAATTTTTTCAAAAATAAATTTTCTAAATATTAAATTTTTTTATAAAATGATGTTTATTTTTGAATTAAACATATCTTATAATGGTACAGTTGGATTTTTGGGATATTTCTAAAATACTTGAATTTCTGTGAACAGTAAATTATAGTAATATATAGTATAAATACATTATAAGTTAAATACATTATTATTTGATTCAATGAAAATGTAATCAAAATAATCTCGAACTCTCTATAATTATTTTAATATACTTAGCTATAATTATCAAAATATTCATAGTCTTGATCCAAAATATTAAACACTTATATAAAACATTCATGAAACAATCCTCTCTTCCACTATAAATGCCTCCCCTCACCACATCTTCTCCTCACACCTCTTGAGCCGTTAATCTTTCCCAATTCCTACCAATTCTTGTTCCCAATAATCTTTACTAGGTCTAAGAACACATATAATCACTAAAAGGAAATACCCAAGTCCCTTAAGGAGGAAATCAAGGATAATAATACAAGATTTAAAACCCTTAATCCTTCCCTTCAATTCTCTATATTTTTATTTTCTGTTATTATCCTTATCTCACCTCTTCTACAAAAATATTTATGAGAACAGCAGTATGTAATAAATACTTAAATTTTTTTTTCAAAGTTAAATCCACAATTAATTCTCCTCATTTATTCCACTATTTTTTCCAAAAATGAAAACATTGTCTGTGAGGTGACCATATACCACCTTCATGGCTGATGAGTTTTCATTTTTCAATTATTCCATCCTCGATGGTCATAAAATAATTTTATAGATTAAATAGAATTTAATATATGTAATAATCATTATTTAATGTTTTCAACATGTATATATATTATATAAATTAATAAGACAAAACATGTCTATGAGGATCGAAAAAATTCCCAAAATAATCTAAACGATCATCACAAGAATCTTATCTAATGATTCATTCTCACCCAAAAGACCAAATGATTTATATAACCATTTAATAATATGTTTATTCATTAATAAAATATAACATCAATTATGGATTACTATTTCATTTTCACATTTTTTTATACCTATATACAGGTGAACCATTCTCGAAAACCAAGGAAAAGAATAATCCTGAACAAAAGAATAGAATCTTATAACTAGTCAAAAAGACAATAAATATATTTTAAAAATATTAAAAAATCAAGTACTTGTTAAATATTTTTTAAATTATATTATTAATGAATACAATATCTTTATCCTAGATGATTAGTGCAGGTGTATAACACATTCATACATAAGTTAAGGATTTTATCATCTCACCATTATTTATGTGAGATATACCTCATCCAATACTATTTATTATGTGTGTTTTATTTATACAGGGATTTAATTTAAAATATCATTAATATCATTATATTTATGTTATTAAATGTTTTATTTTATGATCACTAATTTTATGGGGCTCAGAGTTTGACTGTTTTCAACGTAGTAAGATATTCTTCCCAACTCACCATTTTTTCCATTGGGTTACAATTATCTGGCTTTAACCCAATGTAATTATTATTTATTTTTACATAATTCTTCTAAATTATGTGTATATATTCTTAAATCATGTATCCAAATCATTCCATATTTATTTTATGGGGATTTTCAGGCTTTCTAATGTTTCAATTTTTTATTCTTCCTGTTAAGCATGCCTAATTAAAAGGAACATCTGAATTTTAACCCATTTTCAAGTACACTCCATAATTTATTATAAACAACCAATAAATTTCTAAAATCAATAATTTTATCAAAAATTACTATCTTAGTCCTTTTAGTGTTTTATGTAATAAATTAATCCTTTGTATACTTTAATGAATCTTATAATTTTTCTTAAACTGTATGGGAGTGGTCTATTTATAAGTTTTATTTAAAAACTATTTGTCACACAAATTTAGATCAGATAGAAATAATTTATTCCTCAAAAATAATTTCATTAAACATTATTTTTGTTTTCATTGATATAAATGATTACTATATGAATTTATTAAATATTAAAATTATTTTCACAAATAACACTTGTTTTATAAAAAAATGGTATTTATCTAAAGCATTTCTCAATTTCTTTATTAGAGTAAAGGAATCTATGATTATGATTAAAATATTTCAATATGTTATATAATGAATTTATTTATTTATATCATTGTATTAGAGATATATGGAATGAGTTTCACTTATTATGTGATGAGAAGGGCCCGTTATTTCCCTTAGATGCATCTGTCGATACATGTGAAAAACATGACCAGGTTTTGGATGAGGCCTTACACATTTATATAAAATTCATTTTCGAGTCCATGATGGTATATATGTTATGACCTGAAATTATGCATTCCACCATTGTAATATTAATAATAGCTAAATCATGTAATTATTCAACTAATAGAATATTTATTATAATGTCTAATTTTTATATGATTATTTATACAGAATCATTCAATTAGATATTTTAAAACCATATGATTCTTAGTTTATTTAATAAATGCCATGATTTTTAGGTAATCACATTTCTATAATCATTTATTCTTGTTTATGATAGCTTTCTCTTTATTGGTTACCCATTCTGAGCATATGAGCACGCCACTTTCTTATGTTTATTTTTTCCAGTATGTAATGATGTACATAATGAATCACAAATAGGGTTATGATTGGAGAATTATGGTGTTATCAAAGGAAAATATTTTTTTATTTTATGTTTTAAAATGTAATGTTCTTGTATATAATCTAGTTCCCAAAGCTGCCAAACTAATCAATCCTTTGGGATTTTTGTATTGTATGTATGCCAATGTAATAATGTATGGAACCTGCATGAGGCTACTTTGTAACACCCAGAGATTTTATGAAAAATATTCTTTTTATTTCATTAATGTCTTGTGTTGTATTCTATACCATGATTACCTTGCGCTATACGCAACGCCGTATTATCTTGCAGTATACGCAACACTATTCATGGATCTTGTTACACACAATTTTGATAAAAGTTATTCTACGCAACATTGAGTATATATATATATATATACATTAAATGTATAAATGAAATATGGTTGGATTCTGTTATAAAAAACAATGAAGGATTCTTTCACAACACGCAACCCTGACTTGGCTTGCATTACACGCAATCGTGACCTTCCTCGATAGCGTGTGTTGTACACAATACTAGGTTTTAATAAACAACGATATATTATTATAATATTGTCATGAAAAAGCCGTTATGAATAGTATTAACAAAATTTTGAATTTTATAACATTATTATTCAACTTACACATTTTCTAGAACATGGTATAAGAACAAAATAATTTTTTTCGGGTAAAATAAGTATTTTTAAAAAAATGCAGTTTTTCCGCCTTTTGATGGCGCACCCACATTAAATCTAGTTTTGACATGTTTATATGTTAAATTTGACAAAATAAAATTCTACTTTTGAATCAGGATATAAAAATTTACATTATATAAAGTTTTGATATTTTTCCGATAACTTTCATATTTTAATGAATAGTAAAAACACGCTATATTATAATTAAAAACAACTTTTTTCATCGTAATATCTTATGTGGTTAAATTATAATATTGAATGGTTTTAAAGTATAAATATAATATATTTTCACCATTTAATATAATTTATGTCATTAGCATTGAATTTACCTTGAATTCGTAGGTTAAATCAATTCAATCTTTTGCAATGTTTTATGGAAAAACCCGTTTTTTTCGACAACAGGATTAATTTTAATTTAATTTCTGCATATTTTGTGTATTTAATTTGGAAAAAGGGATTCCATATTTGGAATCCGTGGGTACAAATTATGTTAATAAGCTAATTGTTTTTTGGGCGTTGTGAATAAAAACTACGGTAAATTTTATTTACTATAGTTAAAGATAAATCGGGTAATTAAGGGTAAATAATAGATTATACAATTACCCTAACACTTGGAAAAATACTATTGGATGGATCAAAGTATACCCATATAACCTAAGGGTCGTATTAGATTCATTTTATGGACTTTTTTCCATGAAAATAATTTAATTATTATTAAAACCAAAGAATGTGACAACATGTCACTTTCTTAAATCTTATAAGTATAATAATTTTAATTTACTGATAAACTTAATGAAACTTCAAACATGAATCGTCTCCTGAAATATAATACAATTATCTACATCATAGTAATTTATTTAGAATTTTTAGGGATTAAATAATTATCATTTATTATGACACAAAGATGATGCAGTAATTGTCTTATTAATGAAATATTGACATAATTGATGTTATAAATGCCCAAATAAATTTAATTTGAGACTTTTTATGACTTAAATTAATTTTCTGGGTTAATATGACATCATATTGTTGATATAAGTAACTTGTTTCTAGCTTATCATTCTGTTATGAATTTCATAAAAAATCATGTACCAAATAGTGTCAAAATTGACATAAATTAGTTTTTAAAACAAATATTATATTATTAATTTTTATTTAATTCCTAAAAATCTAAGTTTCGGAAAAATGACTTAGCTAAGGATATATATATTAATAATAAACAACTTGGGGTTCTTTAGGCATGTTATGGTATGTTTATTAACCATATAGTGTAAGAAAACAAAAAGACACGGTAAAAGTTAAATTATTTAACTTAGAGTTAAATCTAATTGATAAGGTTAAAATAATAACCTAAACATGTCTAAATCCTACTGGATGATATTATTGCTACCCATCCCCACTTTATCTTCGAAATAAGACCCTTTGGAACCATTATAAATCGAATTTGACCTTAATATAAAATAATATTTTGAGATTTTCCTAAGGTGCCCCTCTCCTCCCTTATAAAAGGGCACCTCCTCCCCCTCTTCCTCACACCACTTTGAGCCTTCATGCTCGTCCAAACCCTGCCAAAATCTCTTCTCCACTTCCCTAGTATCATCCTATAGGTCCTGGTCTTCTTCAAAGACCATCCTTAGTTCTTTATGTGGAGGTTAAGAAAAGGCGCGTCAAAAAGAGGTAATATCCATTACCGATCTATTTCAATTTCTTTCTACTTCAAATTCTTCTTATTTAGATGTTTCATGATAAAGTAATAACATTAGTATTTCTTATATACTGATATGTTATTATAAATATGAAACAACCCTAATTAACCTTCTATACATTCTACGGAAAATGGAAATCACTGCGCGTGCGTACGTACGGAATACCGTCTCCACGCCGTGGTGTGATCTATTTTATGCCACCACCTTAATTGGATGGGTATAATGGTGTAATGAGTAACTATATATGATTATTATAAATTTATATTGATACTGAAATCATATACATGCACTTCAACACATGTTCACGATCATGAGAACGATATCATCGCTCGTGCGTACGTACGGACTACCGTCTCCACAACTCGATGAGATTCATTCTCCACATTAACCATTCATGAATGATTATAATGTATATATAATGAATAATAATGAAATATATGAATTTTTATATCTAATGGATTTATGTATATATATATATATATATATATATGTATGTCATCTACTTACTTCCATTCAAGATAATAAGGAACGGAAAATAGCGTTCATGCGTACGTACGGACTACCGTCTCCATGAACGGTGTGTTTCATTTAATTTATATATGTATTATATATATATACTTAATAAATATGATATATAAATCATATGTTATATTATGGAAGTATGTAAATCATGATATAAGTAATAATAATGTCAAGAACAACAAGTCCAAATATTTACGATAAATGAAACGATTTTACCCAAAACGCTTCTTTAACATGGAATTTACAAAAGAACGGGTAATATAAAGTCATAAGTGAACCATATATGATATCATAACAATGAATATGATTCTATAATAAGTTAATGACATTATATATATCATTATACAGGAGGTTTGGATACGTACAAAGCATATCGGATATAAGGTATGGGAAATATCACAATCTCATTTTTATCCGAGATTGTTTATACATTGGTATTTACTGGGGTGTATTTTATGATCCACATCCATGTTTCCTCAATATGTAATATTATTTCCATCCACCTACAATTGTTTAAATCCAATTTTACCCTTTAGTGAGTTTTTAGTAAAAGATATGAAATGAATCTTTTGTTGTTTTTAGTACGAGGTACTTTTTGACTTTTCGGACAAAAGTACGAAGAATGTTTTTTTAACGTATACGGCATGAATGGATTTTTAAAACATTATTTCGAAGAATGTTCCTTTACAAGTTTTCAAGTTTATTTTTAATCAACTTATTTTAATTGTACGACATGTTAAGAAAGGAAAAGTGTATTTGAAGCAGAAAGGATATTTTCCTCAAGAATGGAGTTCAATGTTTTATCAAAATTATTTTCCATATAAGATAATAAAGGGTTCTATTTTTATCCCTATTATTACATTGATTTGATTATGTTGTGATGGAATTACATTTTTATGAATTCCTTTATCTTATACGAATGTTTTATGATGTCACGATGTTTAAGATTCCCATTTTTATTACATGGGTTATGAAATGATGTATGATTTATGATTTTGTGGCACACATAAGAATGGTATCAATATGAGATGGGTGGGACCTATATCTCCCTCCAATGCATTGGGTAAAGATTTTATATCTCATGAGATAGACATGGCTGGAATGGTAGGTTATACCGGTTCAGTGAAACAGGACTGAAACGAGGAATGAACTCGGTTCAGATAGGGACTTTGTCCACTAAGATAGTCTAGGCAATGAGTCTTGACTAACAAGAAATGGTTCTCTATGATTATGTGTGTATGCCACAAAGTTTCATGTTTTATGTTATGATTATTGGGATTAAATTTCACTACTAAGATTTATACCATGTTATGAAATTATGATCTCTTTTGCAGGTTAAGATTTCCAAAAGATATGTTCTTATGAATATGACGTGATTGATATTTATTCTGTTTACCCTTACTAAGCATTTGAGATCACCATTTTATGTTTTTTTTCCAGGACATAAAGAAAGGAATTAGGTTTAAAAAAAGTAGATCATTATGGGAGATTTTGAAGGATCTTTCACCATGATTAGAAGATTATATTCTGAGTTTCCAAAGACACTAAACTATTACAGTCCTTGTGTGTGTGTTTTTGTTATGTAATAATTATTCCGCAAAAGTAATGTAATGTCCATGTACATCAAGATTTGGGTATCTACATACTGGGTCTGGGTGTTTACTGTTGGTATCAGATCATGTTTAGTAGAAACCAGGGAATCTAGATTTAGAAAACATAGATTAGGGATCCTAACCCTAAGATATAATTTTTGGATAGGCATAGAATAATACAATATAATCTTTTATGGTAGAGATTATTTTGGTATTCCGAGAAATAAATCCCTATATGGATACTAGAAGATGTAATTGTTCTAGAATTGATGCACTTAAAAGTAAAATATCCAACAACATGTGTTGGGCCATACTCAGTGCAACCTAGTGCATTAAAACTAGCTATACTTTGAAAAATATTTGATACTACCTATTGATATCCATAAGATAATTCACATTTTCATTACAAACTATTATGACTGATTTGAATTTAATTATGTTCCATGAGTAACCATGTTTCTTATTATGTTATTAGATGTGAAAAAAATTTCAATTTATATTATGTGTTTTTTATTTTAAAATTATATATTAGGATTTATTATTTAATGTGTAAATCCATTATATTCCTTTATATAGAAATGGTGGATGTTAATATGTTTGGTTAACAATAGATTATATTTTCTATATATATTCTTCTAGTAAAACCTTTAGTCATTAAATATTATTTTCAGTAGAAGAACTATCTTGAGTTGAAAGGAGAATGATCAAGAACAAATCTTCTCTCTCTTCCGAAGGATTTAATATCATGGATAATATTAAAATTATTACCTTATGATTTTTAAACCATTATCAATATCAAAGGTACCTTCAAGAAACTATAAAATTAATCTCACACATTTTATACACCCAATTTAATTTGGGGAGCATGGTTTATATATGAAAAAATCGTGTATTCTCGGCATTCCTACTATTCTAAGAATGGATTTTATTTCCAATGTATTTTTGAATTTTTCACCCATCCTAAACAATATAAAGATATCATTAGTCTATCTAGAGAATCCTAAGAGGGAGACCACTGAGGAATATACATGTGTGAAAATTAAAATTTTCATATCTTTTGAAGAAATAATGATTATATTCTGAACTTTGAGGGATACACAATAAGATTATCTTATAAAGGTCAGGTCCACGTAGATGTTAAAAGAATTTACATTGAAAATGAAATCATTCAAATTACTTATCAATTTCATCCTTATGTCCATCAAAACTAATCAAGATTCATTTGGAAAGAGGAGTTAGAAGATTTGGGTGATGCCATGAAATCCCACTAACATTACTATGCTGATTCTGTTCATGAGATACTCCATCACTAAAGATGAGGATGACGGTATTAGTTTATTTTGACAAAATACTTATGTGTTTAATGATCTTAAAATAATTATTTTAGAGATGATGAAGATCTATGTTTGGATCCTACAAATCAATAAATAGGGTTTGAATTAATTATTAGAGTAAGAAAAATATTCCCAATGTATAATGCCACAACAACATGATGATGGGACACAATGAAGATCAATTTTCTCAAGCACTAAGTTAATATAGACCAAAATATGACAATGAATAATTGTCAAGGATACACTACTACCATAGAAGAAGTGTTATGACAAATATGATTGTATTTGGAATCAAGAATTATGTTATTTGATTGCTTTATCAATAATTCATGGGTTATAAGAATCATTAGATATATGATGATTGTATTCTATTACTTATTATTTCTGGAATTTGAAGCATTGGATGAATAACACTAGTAATCTAGATAAGTGATTCAATTGTAAGTAGACCTTTTTGAAAACAATTTATTTTTTTAAAGGATAACTCTAAATATATTATTTATGTTGATATAATATTACTTCTATGATTTTGGGATAGAATTGGTGACCAATATGGTGGTTGGTGATATGATGGATTATGTTATAGTGGAATTTTTAAATGTTTTGATTTATGGACAACATGATATTTTAATCAAGGAAGCATTCTTGTTTTATAATGGTTTAAAGTAGATTATGGAATTCACACATTTGTAATGTGGTATTAATAACTAAATTATTTTTAGAATCTTATGTCATATTGATATTGTAAATTTGGCGACATTCCTTTTAAATGTGTTATTGTATGTTGACAGAAATGTGTTAGATTGGTTTAATGATTAACTACTTCTGAAATGGTTAAAGTTAAATATTGGAAATTAATATTTGACGATAACATATGACAACCTTATTAGATTAAATAAATATTTAAATGTATAACTACTATCTTATGGACCATTTGATTCATTAAATTTCCTCTATGTGTGAGAATCTCATATTAAACAGTAGTTTATTGGTGTAAGGGATGGAGTGAAAATAGATCAAAGCCTAACCAAAGGATGAGATTATTCATATTATATGGAATTTAATCAACAATAACTATTTTATCTAGATTTATATGAATACTAAAAGGATCCATCCACATATGGAAAAATAGATTTTAACAAAAACGTTATACATTTACTTTTCTATCTGAGAGATCCATAGTATTTTAATAGATCACATATGTATGGTTTTGTGGTAGTTAACTTTTTAATAACCATGTTTTATATGAATCTCCGTAAAATAATTATCATTTTATTCATCTTCCTTGAATGTTGGTAGAATTTAGTACCCCATGATTTTATGGTATGTATCTTTTTAAATTTAATTTATTTGAAAAAAGGGATTCACACAACACTGAGATTAAACGAACTACAATATAAAGTTAAATATAATTATTTTAAAATAACCATTATAATGTAGCTCTTAAATTATAATTAATGAATATTAAAAACAAAATTACAAAATTTATATATTATATATTTAATAAAATGTTTTTAAAATCATACAAATGATTTTATAAGCATTTGATAAGAATGAATACAATTTTATGCATTAAAACTATGAATTTTTTAAAGACCTATTTAATTTATTTTAATGGTGTATTTATTTTAAAATTAAATTTTAAAACATTTGTAATTTCTATTGAAAAAAATAAATTTCATTTCTAATATCAGAATACTAGAATTTTCTTATGGTGAATTTTTTTATATTTTTTAAACAAATTTGTTTTCCAGTTAATAGAAAAAATACCAATTTTTGTAAAAAATTCATGTTCATTAAACTAATAGTATATTTATTATTTAAATATTAACATCACCTATTAATGTATAAATATCATTTTGGTATCTTATAAATGAAAACAAGGTGTATTTATATCATAGCATATGAAAATAAATATTTTAATAATGAAAAATAAAGTGTTGATATTTTTGTGAAAAATAAATGACTATTTATAATTTTATAATTAAAATAATGATTTTAAATAGTATAAATTTTCATACTATAGTCTTATAAATTCTTATTTTGTTTTATTATTATTATAATATAATTTTATTCGACCTCAATTATTTTTTGATAGTTCCATAAAAATAGTTATAGTATTATAGTCCATATTTTTTTGAGTAAATGATGATTTTAATTAAAACATAAATTTCTTATATTCATTAATTTATTATCATATATTTATTTAATTATTTAAAGCTACAATCTGAAAAAAAAATTAGGGTTATGTTTAAGGATTGTTTAGAAATATTTGAATTTTGTTTAATACTGAAATATGATAATTTACGATATAAATACATTATATGTTAAATACATTGTTCCTCGATTCATTAATGAGGTAATAACCATTTTATCAAACCGAACTTAATTATTTAAATATATATTTTTACAATTATTAATCTATTCATATTCATGAACCAGAATAATAAACAAATTAACAAAATATTACAAAAATACCCCTCTCCTCCACTTAAATACAACTCATCAACATCTCTTCTCCTTACATCTCTTTATGCTTGAATAATGTCCAATTCCTTAAAAATAATCTTTCCATGTCTCTTACCCACATCTAGGATCACTTCATATCACATAAATACAAATTCCAACCCCCTTAAGGATGTTATCAAGGAGACAAATTCAAGAGGTAAAGCCCTTAATCCTTCCAATTAATTTTCAATTTGTTTTTTTCTTCTATTATCTATCCCTAAAATCCTCTTTCTAACCAGAAATGATCACTATATTAACATATATACAATTTAATTTTATTACATAAATGTGAAATACAGCTTCATGAATCTTCTCCTCTTCCACTTTTTATTCCAAAAATTAAAACATCATCCATGAGGTGTCGATTTAACACCTTCGTGGATGATGATTTTTTTTTATTAAATTACGCCATCATGGATTGAAACAAAACCATTTTCATAATTAAATAATGTTATAATATATGTAATAATACGTATATTAATTTCTATAGAAATTAAATATACACAATAATAATTCATAAGACAAAAAGTCTTTTTGATGATAACAAAACACCAAAACAATCTGAACAAATATCACTAACTTCTTATCAAATGATTCAGACTCAACCCAAATAAACAAATTAGTTATATAATCAATTTTTCATGTTCATTAGTAACATATAATTTCAATTATTTATTAATATTCCTATTTCAACAAATATTTTGTGCATGTATACAAGTGAACCAATCACGAAAAGCAAGGAAACGAACACACAAAAATGAAGAAATTGAATATTATAACTCATAAAAAATATAGTAAATAAACATAATAAAATTATTATAAATAAAAATAATGTCAAATAGGTTCTTAATTAAATTATTAATCAATATAACTTCATTACCCATGATGTTTAGTACATTTAGACAACACATAAGGACATAAGTAAGGGTTTTCTCATCTCACCTTTATTTCTTTGAGATATTCATTACTCATAAATATTTATTGTGTTTGGTGTATGTGTACACAAATTTTATTTATAGCATCATTAATATATTTATCATCATAGTATTAAATGGTTTTATTAATGTTAATTAATTATATCAGGTGTATGGTTCGACATTCTACAAAGTGGTATGGAATTCTACCATAATCTCCATTTTTTCCTTTAGGTCACGCTTCCTCTCTCTTTACCCCAATATAACTATTATTAGTTTTTATGTACATCATATAAAATACATTTATATGTTCCAAAAAAATTTATATATATCAGTTCATCTTTTTATGGGGATGTACAGGTTTTATATGCTCTCTCTTTTCAATTACTTGTGAAAAGTAAGTCCGATAAAAGGGAACCTAGCAATTTTATACCAATTTCCAGGTACACTTCATAATCTATATTATGCCCCAAAATATTTTTCTGAAATCAATATTTTTATCATAAAAAACTAAACATCCATTTATAATTTTCTATAAAAAATTATTACCTTTTCCAATTAATGACTGTTGTATTTACTCTTAAACTACATAGAAGTGTCCTATATGTAAAAACTCTTTTTGAATTATTTTACATCAGTTGAATTTAATTTATCCCTAAATAATTATACATAATTACCATTTCTTTTTAAAGAGAGATATTTTTTATATCTGATTTTATAAAAAATAAAAATGATTTTTCAACATAAATCATCAATTCAAAGAAGAGGGGTGTTTCTCCCAAGAATTTATCAATGATTTTATTAGAGTACATTAATCAATGATTATGATTAAAATATTTTATAAGTGGTATGTGAAAATCTTATTTAAAAAAATTGTTTTATTTGACATATGTGGAATGGATTGGGCTTGGTAGGTGATGTGAATGGCCCATTATAGCCCCACGTTGCATCGGTTGGTCTCAAAAGACAAACTAGATTCAGTTTTCATTAAGGCCTTACCAATTTATCCAGAAATATTGTATTAGGTTATGATGGTATTTTTATTATTTCTATATTTATTAATTCCATCTTTTTGATATTGTTAATTGATAAATAATTTGATTATAAAACTAGTAGAATATCGATTTTCATATTCTATTATCATAAGTTTATTTATAAGGAATCATTAAATTAGTTTTTTTTCAGCCATATTATGATCAGGTTATTTATTAAATTGGATGTTTTTTAGTTAATCACCTTTTAATATTGTTTTATAAATTTTTATGACAGCTTCCTCAATATTTTATACCCTTTCCAGGTATCTAAGATCACCCATTCTTATGTTTTATTTTCCCCTAGATTCCAGGATTTATATTATGATAGATATGTAAGGATATTATAGGAGAATTATTATGTTATTATTGTATTTTATTCATTGTATTTTATCTCATAAAATGTCTTGTAATGTCCATGTATCTAGGTTTTTTCCAAACTAGTAAAGTGATAGATCATTTGGTATTCTACTCTTGTATCAATGCCAATGTAATAAATTAAGGCACCAGATCCATGATATTGGGGCAAGGTATTTATTGATTGTATCAGAATATGTTTAGTAGAAACATTGTAAGATAGATTTTGAAAATGTAGATTATGTAACATAACCCTAAGATAGAATATGAGGATAAGAATAATAAAACATCATAGAATTTTGGTAAGGTATTGATTATGTGGGTCTTTCTATATGTACATCCCTGTATTGATTATATAACTGGATGTGGTTTTAACATGTATGTCCCCAGGTGTAACAATGTAGACATGTTGCATCTAGAATGAATCGACATAACCTGGTACACTGCAGATGGCCTTTTTGTGCACATGGACGAACAATTCTATGGGAAATTCTAGGGATAATTCAAATTTTCATTACAACCAATTATATGGGATTTAATATTAACTTTTACCCTAATAAAAACATGTCTATGATTCTAATATTAAATATACATAAAGGATCATTTTATGTTAAATGTTTTTATAGTTTTATGTTATACATTATGATCTATGATTTTATGAGTGAATCTTATTATATATTCAATTATTTAGAAATATAACCCAAAATTATGATTGGTTAAGAATACATTAAATTTTACTAGTATTTTATTTTAGTAATATATTTATTCCTTATATTTTATTTTTATATTAAGAATAACCTCAAAATGTATGGCTAAAGATCATGAAAAATCTATTTTCTCTCTTCAAGCGTATTTAACTTCATGGATAATCGTTAAATAATGCTCAGATGATTTCAAAATATTTATCAACATCATTGATACCTATAATAAAGATTATGAGGCATATAAAACCTCTATTATTTCCCACTTATTATGAGGATACAAGTTATTATACGAACAAATCCATTATAATCATCTTTCCTACTATTCTAGGAATATAAGGTATTACTATGATATTTTTGAGTTATTCATCCCATCTAATCCATAAATAGATTTCATCAATATTGAAGGAGATATAAAATATAGAGACCTCATTGTAGTTTACATGAATCAAATTTCAAAATTTTATATATTTGTAAGTATTAAATGTAATTTTTATATCTTAAAAGAAAACACAATAATATTATCATATAAACCATAGGAAGAAAAGAATGTTAAGAAAAATTATATTGAAAATAAAACTACTCAAAATACTTATGAATTACCTCATCATGTTTATCCAAACTGGAAACATTTTATTTTTAAAGTGTAAGTATATGATTTGGGGGATGCCCTAATGTACCACTGGCATTCCGGGGCCTTTTTGTTTCACGAGAGATGCCAAAACTAAAGACCTAGATTAATGTATTAGTTTATTTTGACAATAATTTTTTTTAGTGATACTAATGAAATTAATTTCGAAATGATGACATTTCATGTTTGGAGAATTGAAATAAATTCATATATTACAATAAAATTTCAAGGGTAAGAAGTGTTTTTCTAATGTACACTGCATTTTCTGTAAGGATATGGAAGACTACACAAATTAATGTCTCATTTTTCAAAGGAATATACCTAAAAACAGTATATTGGATCATGGAAAATCTTATTATACGACCATATAAGATCATTAATGGTTAATATGATAGTGATTGGATTGAAGAATTATTTTATTTTAGTAATTTATTAATAATTATTTGGTAGCATGAATAATGAGATATATGTGCATTGTATTTCTGTACCTATTCATTATGGAATTTGAAGCATGTGAATAATATCACCAGTAATCCATAGCAATGATTCTATTGTATGTTCCTCATCTTGAAATCACATGACTTAGTACAGATAAAACTAATTTTGATGATGAGATAATATTTAATATATGTTTATGAGAAAATACTGGTGATCATGAATGTGGTTTGTGATTTGATGGTATATGTTATGCTGAAATAAATAGATCTTAAGATTTAAGAAAACCCTCATATTTTACTCTGGGAAGGATGAATGTTTCATAATGATTTAAAGGAGATTAATATATTCATATATATTGAATGTGGGATTAAGAGATAAAATATTTGTAGAATCTTATGTTATGTTTATTATGTAAATTTAGTGATCTTCCTTCTAAATTTTTTATTTAATGTGGACATAAATATCAAAATGAGTTTATAGATTAATTACCTTTAGAATAGATCAAGGGAAAATAATAAGTTGTTATTTTCTAAAAACATATAATAACTTTATATGAATCAATAATCAATTAGATGTCAAAAAAAGGAATTAAGGGAATTATAATTTGATAAATGTGCATTAGGTGTAAAAATATAATTTTGAAAAAAAATCTTTTTTAAAGGGATAATGTGAAAATAGATCAAATAATGACCAAAGGATAATTTTAATCTTATGACATGGAAACTAATCATGTAAGTATATTTCCTCAAGTTAATATCTAAAAATTAAAAGGATCCTTCATCATTTGGTAAGTGATTTTGAAATAAAAATGATATCAGTTTTCTCTATATGAGAAATAAATAGCCTTTTAACTAATAATTGATTTATGGTTTTGTGATATTTAACTTTATAATGACTATGTTTTCTATCACTCTCCCTTAGAACAAGTTTGGTGGATTCCTCTTCTATGTCCATGTTTTCACTTTACACTATTAATTTCCTACTCAAAATCCAGGTTTTTTTGTGACCGTCTCTTTTTTGATTCCACCTTTTTATAAAGATATTTAATTAATCGTACTTTCGATCTAGGTTTCAAATAAAATAATTTTTATATATCAAACTTTTATTGTAAATTTTAAATTTCAAATTATGAGGACACAATTTTTTTGTAGTATATGAGACTGTAAAACCAAAATATTTTATTACAAGTCCCTTTTTAACTTTAATTTTCCAACAACATATTTTTTACACTACACCAAGATTAAAAGTGTTACGCCCCGACCCCAGTTACCCAGAGTCGTTGCATTATTAAATAAAATTGGAATGATCACAAAGGATCATGTCTCAAAAGACCGATTAGTTTAGTAGTCTTTGAAACACTAGATATATTCATAAGTCTTACATTACATCATACGGTAAAAAAACTACAACAACATATTGTCTTCATATCCCCTCATACTATCCCTATAGGTCATTCATAAATTACATCTTCACATCCTGGAAAAAATAAAACATTAAAAGGGTTGAGCTCAAATGCTCATTAAGGATAACAATATAGTAGAAGCTTTCATAGAAAAACATTAACACTTAAAGCAATTTATAACTAAAAAAGCCTTTTAAACTTGAACTTCATCATAATATGGACAAGATAAAATTAAATAATTCCATTTTCATATTCACATGGATATTCTACTAGTCGAACAATCACATGAAATATCAATAACCAATTTCATAATGATGGAATGCATAATGCCAGACTATCATAACCACATAGCCAAGGACTCGTGCAAAGACTACAAATAAGATTTTTCCAAGGGATTGTTCCAAGACACTAGTTTGTCTCATGAGACCTACTGATGCATAGAGGAGATATAGCAGGCTCCACCCGTCACTTACTAACTCCAATGCATTCCTCATATGAAATGTTTTAAACATAACATAAACATTTGTATTAAAACTAGCATAAGAAATGTCAATACTTTATCCACAAACCATGAATGGTATAAAAATATCACATCCACCGTCAAACATAACTCATTATATACAATATGTAAGATTTTATTGTATCATATTAACCTCAATAGAGAATGATGATGTGTATTGGCATATAGGAAAATACTCATCAAAGCAATTAGAGTGAAATATCCCCCTTTTTCTTGAAATCATTTAAAAGTCACAGTATTTTTTAAGAATCAATTAAAAATAGATTTTAGAATCAATGTATCCCATAGAACATAGAATCTTTTTAAAGGAATTTTGATTTTAAAACTTTAATGTCCATATAAATAAATGCTTAAAACCATTTTTAAAACATGGACATTAATGAGAAAGATTTAGAATAATCAATCTTTAAAAAACATAAAAATGTATTTTAGTTAGAGTTTCTAACCAAAAGAGAGACAATTGAATACAAATAATTGAGGTAATAAATAATTTATAATATCATAGGAATAACGGGATTCATGATATACTATGTCAAAGTACATTATATACACCATATAAAAGTGATTTGGTGTATAACAACAAAGAAGTCTCAATGGAATGTACATTTAGATGAATTCTCTTATAAAAACTATATCTAGAGGTTAAGGATAAGTCAATGACATAATTATGTGTGACAAATATTAATAAACTCAATATGATTGGATATTTAGTGTAAATAAATAAGATGACATTGTCACATATTCTTGTAAAAACAACACCAATGAATTGGGTATTTAACTCAACAAATGGAGATTAAGTTAAAATTACACTTAACAAGTTCATACCGATGACTTTGTGAATTTATCAATGGAGTGATTATGTGTATGAAAATTATATCCACAGAAAGGGGTGTGGAAATTATGACATAATCAAATTAATAGTGATTCTACACATAATCTTGGAGTAAAATAATCAATGAAGTATGTGTAATGCTGAATGAGTAGAAATTGAAATTTAAAATTCCCTTATTGATTTGGTAACATACAAAACATACACCCATAAAAGATGGATCATAAAATTATGATGTAAATAAACATGAATTAAAGTATATTACAGAAAGAATACAAACATTGGATGTACACGCACCACATGTAATAAATAAGTGGTGAACAATGGAATTCTCACGAAATTAAAAGTGAGATAAGAAACCCCTTACATTGTAATTTTTCCTTGGTCGAGGGTAGGTTAACCTCCTATATAATGGTGAAATAATTTTTATTGAATTATACAAGACTCATATTCATTAATATGATATCATATATGATCTCTTTACATTGATTTGTTAATAATATCTTAGAATTATCGTCATTTCGGGTGTTAACAGATTCATTTTCCTTTATATTCATTGTTATTTGAGCAATATTTGTTCCTAATGGGATGCATATTATTAATATCCAGAATTATGTCAAATCTTTAAACATTATTTTTAATCATTAAATGAGAATTAGTCTTGAATGGATACGATGGAGAATGAATCTCATCGCGTTCGTGGAGATGGTAGTCCGTACGTACGGACGAGCGACAATATCATTCTTTTGATATTAAAATAATATTTAATTGGATGTTATATCATATATACATAATAATTATCATGTTATATTTATTATTTATATTAATTACACATCATTATTATATCTATCCAAATAATAATGTTTTGAATAACAATTACACCACGACGTGGAGATGGTAAGCCGTACGTACGCATATACGGTGACATGTCATTCAAAGGATGGATAGAATACTAAAATATGGTTGCAACACATTTATAATAACATCATATAATATATAATATACTGGGTTTATTATTTTATAATGGTAATAACAAAGAAATAAGATGTGGAAGAAGAAAGCAACTTGAAAAAAGGGTGGTGAAATCATTACCTCTTCTTCGGGTTCTTCCTTTTGATTTGATCCAAAGGGCTACATAAGTTGGATTTATGACTAAAATAAGGCTTGTATGATGAAGTAATGGATGTTGAGAGAGTATTGGGGCAGGTTTTGGCCGATCCAAAAGGCTTTGATGGTGTGAATTAATGAGAAGGGGGAGTGCCCTTTTATAAGAGGGGTGAGGGGCACCTTTGGAAAAGCTAGAAATATTATTTTATAATAAATTCATATTCGGTTTATAATGGCTCCAAAGTGGATTATTTAAAGTTTAAGGTGGGTATAGGTCGCAAACCACTCAACCAAAGGGATTTAGACAGGTTTAGGTTACTATATTAACCTTATCATTAAGTATTAACTCTTAGTTAATTAGTTTCACTTTTACAATGTCTCTTTGAATTTTTATATTATATGGTTAATAAACATAGTATATACATCCAAGAGACCCCCATGTGGTCCATTAATGATACACCTATCATGATATAAGTCTCTTTTCCGAACAATATATTTTTAGAAATTTAATATAAATTAATAATATAATATTTGTTTTAAAAACTCTTTTTTGTCAATTTGGACAGTATTCAGAAACATGATTTTTGTGAAAATTATAACAGAATGATTACTTAAAAAAAAGTTATTCAATTAATTCCTAACATGTCATATTTACCTATAAAATTAGTGTAATTAATAAAAAGTCTAAAAATATATTTATTTGGGTATTTAGAATATCAATTATTTTAATTTTTCACTATTATGGTAATTACTGCATCATCATTGGGTCAAATAAATTAAATTATTTAATGTATAAATATTATAAATAAACTACCATTATGTAGGAAATATCTTTAGATTTATAATTATTATTTATAGTCGAAAATACAACGTATATAACCCTTTTTAAAATTGTTTTTCTAAAAGATATATGTTTATCTCATTTTTGTATTTGTTTTAACTTAATTAAAATAAAGTGTCCCTATCACCTACAAGTGGTTCCATGGGGTCCCAAAATCAACCCAAAGATGACCATGGTCGGACATGTATCCACCAATGATTGTAGGACATGTTTTAGGGTAATTTACTATTATTATAATATTATTTTTCTAACCCTTATTTAACGGATTTACCAATTAACCATGGTAAATAAAATATTTACCGAAGTAATTATTCAAAATGACTAAAAATAAAAGTTACCTATTTACACAATTTGGAAATCCTGATTCCAAATATGGAATCAATTTTTCCAAATTCAAAACACAGAAGTAGAAGAAATTAATTTAAAATAAATTCCTGCTTTCAAAATAAAAAGCGTGTTTTTAAGATATAATAACTATCAAAAGATTGATATTTTTTTTGTTCAGTTTAATTGTGAAATTATGTCCAATGACCAACATTGTATTAAATGATAAAAATATATTCTAAATATAATTTAAAACCACTCAAATTCATAATTTATCATTATTAATTATTTTGATTAAAAAGGGTGTTTTTAATTAATAATTAAAAAAATTCACTATTCATCAAAATATGAAAGTTATCCGAAATGTACCCAAATTTCACCCTAAGCTAATTTCGATATTAAGAATCCAAAAATAAAGTCCATTTTTAAAGATAAAATTTATATAATTTCAAAAATTAGGTATTACTATTCATAATAGCTAGTTTGATCGGTGGCGGTGTGTGTTAGAACTCGATGTTGCGTACAACACAGGCCATTGCATTATTCAAAGGGAAACATATCGTGGAATATTGGGGTGTTACATTCTCCACTCCTTCAATAAATTTAGTCCTTGCAATTTTTTTTAAATTTGGGCTTGAGAATATAATGGAATGTCCCACATCGGAAAAAGAGTCAATAAAACTATCACTTTAATAGAAAGGAAGAGAGGTATAAAGGTCTCCCAAGATAACCCATACTAGGATTCCACGTACAAAAACACGGATATGGATTATAAACTATGTGTTATGTTCTGATAGAGAGGGATAGAAAACATGATCAGGAGAAATTTAATAATAAGAAAATCACAAACTTGTGTTGGGACAAACGGTCATTAGTCTCCCAATAGGAAAAGTAAACAGACATCTTTTTTTTGTTTTAAGTTACATTACATAAGGAAGATGAATTAATTTATGATATTGACTAAGAATATAAATAGAAATACTTAATTTTTAAGTAGAGTTTCATTCTTTATTAAATTATTACCACTAACTCATTTTTTTACAATGAGTATTCAAAAAGACTTGGTCACAATGGAAGAGCTAGAATAAACTTCTATAGAAATACATGATCCATGTAGGATAAACTATATAATTACCTTGTCTTTAGAGATTTATCAAAACCAAAATGGTTATTATAATATCTTATGATCCCCCAAATGGATATTCCATTAGAGAAAACAAAACACTAATCTAAATTTCTAAAATTAAACTATAAATACCCCAAAGTTAAATAAATACCATTCAATTATCAATTGTCCTTAAAATCCTTCAATATAATCCTAACTAATATTGAAACCCAAAACTTATAAGAATGTAGTCTTCCACGTTAAATTGTATATCCAAATGACATTAATTACTCTTAAAGACACATACTTAAAAGTAATAAACCTAATAATTTCCATAAATAACCCAAATCACTTTAAATCCACAATAAAAACATAGATAAAAATCCACCAATACTCTTCAAATGAAATTACATACTATACTATTTTCCTTGGGTATATAGTGTTAACAACAAAGATAAAAACTTCCAAAATAAAATTTATCACTTAATCACCAAACCATTTTCCTATACTAAGGGTATTCATTTGAAAAGACATAAGATCCCAAAAAAAATTATTATTGATCAATAAAATCATTTAACTAAAAATAATAGTCAAACTAACTAGGGACTTCACATAGTCCAGTGGTAGGCGATAAATCCCAATCGCACTTTGGTTGTGGGTTCTATTCCCATAGTGTTTTCCGATGCGACGAGTTGTCACACGGTCTGCGTATTGCCCTTTTTCAAAAAATATATTTTTTAACATTACAAAAATGAGATAAATTCCTCAAAATAACCATAACATAATTTAACCACAAATCTTATCTCGTACCTTGAATTTTCATCCCAAATTGTAATAACATATAATTGCGTCAAACCCAACGATCATATAAAACCAAATGGTTATTTATAACTATATCCACAAGAGAAAAGATAATTCTTCCTCAAATATCATTCTCACATGGAAAACAGCAGGGTTAAAAATACATGAGAAAATTTTTCCAAAGTAAACCCATCAACAAGGAGCACTAATACTATTTAAACATTTCTCCAACCATTTATTTCCACATAGCTTCTTCTTTGACCAAGAAAATATCCTATAGAATAGGGCATTCACTCGGGTAATGGCCAGGTCCCCTATATTTATGGCAAATGAATATAAATGGACTCTTGGGACCATTTTTATCTTCTTTTATAGTACTCTTCATTTTTGTTCGGCAATTCTTCACTTTATGTCCTTCCATCCCGCACGTAAAGCATTTCTTTGTCCCATTGAGACACTTTCATAGGCGTCTCCTTCCACCTTTCCAGCATGATGGAAATTAAAGATTCCTTTCTCCATGGTCTCCACTGCTAGAGCTCTTATCATTCATCACCTTTCACTTATTTGTTGAGTCTGGAAATTGGTTAATATATATATTATTGATCATATTTTTGGAAAATTTATTTGGAATAAAGATGATATCTTTCATGCCTATCAACATTCCATTTTGTTTCTCATTTCCACCACCATTCCAACCTTGTACATCATTCTCAAAGTCACTATGACTTCCTTGGAATCCACCCTATGACTAAAACCAGAAAGCATTGTGTGAGTAACACTAGTCAAAAATCATTTAGAGATTAACATGTCACCATATTCTCAATTTGAAACACATTAGGATTAACCAAGGTCATTTAGTCTCATCTTATATATATAATACTTCAAATCGTTTTGTAAAGAAAATTTAAATTATCAAAAGCATATCCCCTGGGAGGGTCAAAACCAAGTGTGCAACAAGGCCCGTTGTGGTGCACCAGTTCCCATTAGAGTCTAGCTCAAAGCGATGTTTTCAGGTTTACCCCGAGATACATCTGTGCCAGAGCCGCCTCTACCTGCTTGTATCCAGACAGGGATGTATTGCTCGGAAAACTCACAAAATATCTACAATACCAAAATTCTAGGAAGTTCTTCTATACTAATCCTCAATGTTCATCTTAGTTCTACGTGCTATAATCAGAGTTTATCTAAATCTAGCTTCCATGGTATGTACTAAACTTCCTCTGATACCAACTATAACTCCCCGACCCCAGTTACCTAGAGTTGGTGCATTATTACATAGCATTGGTATAATCATAAAGGATCAAGTCTCGAAAGACTGATTAGTTTTATAGTCTTTGAAACACTAGATATATTCATAAGTCTTACATTACATCATAAGGTAAAAAAACTACAACAACATCTTGTCTTCATATCCCCTCATACTATCCCTATAGATCATTCATAAATTACTTCTTCACATCCTGGGACAAATAAAACATTCAAAGGGGTGAGCTCAGATTCTCAGTAAGGATAACAATATTAGAGAAGCTTTCATAGATAAGCATAAACACTTAAAGCAATTTATAACTAAAACAAAATCCTTTTAAACTTGAACTTCATCATAATATTGAAAACATAAAATGAAATAATTCCATTTATTTATTCACATAGATATTCTACTTGTCAAACAATCACATGAAATATCAATAACCACTTTCATAATGATGGAATGCAGAATGCCGGACTATCATAACCACATAGACAATGCCTTGTTCTAAGAATAAAAATAAGATTTTTTCAAAGCCTTGTACCAAGACACTAGTTTGTCTCATGAGACCTACCGATGCATCGAGGAGCTATAGCAGGCTCCACCCATCACTTACTATGTCTAATGAATTTCTCATGTGAAAAGTTTTAAACATAAAATAAACATTCGTATTAAAACTAGCATACGAAATGTCAATACTTTATCCAAAAACCATGAATGGTATAAAAATAGCACATCCACAGTCAAACATAACTCTTTAGATACAATATAGAAGATTGTATTGTATAATATTAACATCAATCGAGAATGATGAAGGATATTTACATAGAGGAAAATAATCATCAAAGAAATTAGAGTGAAATATCCCCCTTTTTCTTGAAATCATTTAAAAGTCACACTATTCGTCAAGAATCCATTTAAAATAGATTTTAGAATCCAAGTGTCCCATACCACTTTAAAACTATTAAAAGGAATTTTGATTTTAAAACTTTAATGTCCATATAAATAAATCCGTAAAACCATTTTTCAACCATGGACATTAATGAGAAAGATTTAGAATAATCAATCTTTAAAACACTTAAAAATGTATTTTAGTAAGAGTTTCTAACCAAAAAAGAGACAGTTGAATTCAGATAATTGAGGTAATCAAAACATTATAATATCATGAGAATAAAGGGATTCATGATATACTATGTCAAAGTACATTATATACACCATATAAAAGTTATTTGGTGTATAACAACAAATAAGTCTTAATGGAATGTAAATTGAGATGAATTATCTTATAAAGACCATATACTTAGGTTAAGGATAAATCAACGACATAATTATCTGTGATAAATATAAATACACTCAATATGATTGGATAATTACTGTAAATCAATCATATGACATTCACACATATTCTTGTAAAAACAACACCAATGAATTGGATATTTAACTCAATAAATAGAGATTGAGTTAAAATTACACTTACCAAGTTCGTACCGATGACTTGAGAATTTATGAATGGAGTGATTACGTGTATAAAAATTATATCCACCGAAAGGAGAGTGTAAATTATGGCATAATCAAATGAATAGTGATTCTACACATAATCATGGAGAAAAATAATCAATGAAGTATACATAAAGCCGAATGAGTGGAAATTAAAATTTCAAATTACCTTATTGATTTGGTAACATACAAAACATACACCCATGAAAGAAGGATCATAAAATGATGATGTAAATATACATTAATTAAATTATATTACACAATGAATAAAACCATGGTCAGTACACACACCACATGTAATTAATAAGTGGTGAATAATGGGATTCTCACGGAATTAAAAGTGAGATAAGAAACCCCTTACTTTGTACTTTTTCCCTGGTCGAGGGTAGGTTAACCTCCAGTATAATGGTGAATTAATTGTTATTGAATTATAAAAGAATCATATACATTAATATTATATCATATATGATCTTTTTTACATTGATTTGTTAATAATATCTTAGAATTATTGTCGTTTTGGGTGTTAACGGGTTCATTTTCCTTTATATTCTTTGTTATTTGAGCCATATTTGTTACTAATGGGATGTATATTATTCATATCCAGAATGATGTTAAATAATTAAACATTATTTTTAATACTTAAATGAGAATTAGTCTTTAATGGATATGATGGAGAAAGAATCTCATCGCGTTCGTGTAGACGGTAGTCCGTACGTACGCACAAGCGAAAATATCATTCTTTTGATATTAAAATAATATTTAATTGGATGTTATATAATATATAAAGAATAATTATCAGGTTATATTTATTATTTTCATGAATTACACATCATTATTATATCCATACAAATAATAATGTTTTGAATAACAATTACACCATGACGTGGAGACGGTAAGTCGTACGTACGCACGTATGGTGACATGTAATTCAATTGATGTATAGAATACTGAAATATGTTTCTAACAGGTTTATAATAACATCATATTATATATAATATACTGGAGTTATTATTTTAAAATGGTAATAACAAATAAAGAAGATGTGGAAGAAGAAAGGAACTTGAAAAAAGGGTGGTGAAATCATTACCTCTTCTTCGGGTTCTTCCTTCTGATTAGATCAAAAGGGCTCCTTAGGTTGGCTCTATGACTAAAATAAGGCCTCTAGGATGAATTTACAGAAGTTTAGAGAGTATTTGGGCATGGTTTGGCCGAACCAAAAGTCTTTGATGGTGTGAATTAATGAAAAGGGGGAGTTCCCTTTTATAAGAGGGGTGAGGGGCACCTTTGGAAGAGCTAGAAATATTATTTTATAATAAATTAATATTAGGTTTATAATGGCTCCAAAGTAAATTATTTAAAGGTTAATGTGGGGATATGTCTAAAACCACTCAACCAATTGTATTTAGACATGTTTGGGTTACTATATTATCCTTATCTTTTATTATTAACTCTTAGATAATTAGTTTCACGTTTACAATGTCTCTTTGTATTTTTATATTATATGGTTAATGAACATACTATATACATCCAAGAGACCCCCCAAGTGGTCCATTAATGATAAACCTATCATTATATAAGTCTCTTGGCCGAACCATATATTTTTAGGAATTTAATATCAATTAATAATATAAGATTTGTTTTAAAAACTCTTTTATGTCAATTTTGACACTATTCGAAAAATTGATTTTTTTTGAAAATCATAATAGAATGATTACTGTGGAAAAAGTTAACTAAATCATTCCTAACATGTCATATTAACCGATAATATTATCATAATTCATAAAAAGTCTAAAATTAGATTTATTTGGGTATTTATAATTTCAATTATTTAAATTTCTCACTTTTATGGTAATTATTGCATCATCATTGGGTCATAAATTAATTAAATTATTTAATTTCTAAAAATTTAAAATAAAATACCAATATGTAGGAAATCATTTTAGCTTTCTAATGAATATATATAGTATAAAATACAACATATATATCCCTTTGTAAAAATTTTTTTTCTAAAAGATATATGCTTATGTCATTTTGTATTTGTTTTAACTTAATTAAAATAAAGTGTCTCTATCACCTACAAGTGGCTCCATGGGGTCCCAAAATCAACCCAATGATGCCCATGGTTGGAAATGTATCCACCAATGAGGTTAGTACACGTGTTAGGGTAATTTAACATTATTATATTATTATTATTTTAACCCTTATTTACCGGATTTAACCATTAACCATGGTAAATAAAATATTTACCGAAGTAATTATTCAAAATGTATATAAATAAAAGTTAGCTATTTACCCAATTTGGACATCCTAATTCCAAATATGGAATCTATTTTTACAAATTCAAAACACAGAAGTGGAGGAAATTAATTTAAAATTAATTCCCACTGTCAAAATAAAAAGCGTGTTTTTATGATATAATAACTATCAAAAGATTGATACTTGTTTATGTTCGGTTCAATTGTGAAATTATGTCCAATGACCAAAATTTTATTAAATGTTAAAAATATATTCTAAATATACTTTAAAACCACTCAAATTCATAATTTATCATTATTAATTATTTTTATTAAAAAGGTTGTTTTTAATTAAAATTTAGTAATTTTCACTATTCATCAAAATATGAAAGTTATCCGAAATGTACCAAAATTTCACCCTAAGAAAATTTAAATATTACGAATCCAAAAATAAAGTCCATTTTTAAAGATAAAATGTATAAAATTTCAAAAAGTAGGTATTACTATTCATAATGGCTAGTTTGATCGGTTGTGGTGTGTGTTAGAACTTGATGTTGCGTACAACACACGCCATTGCATTATTCGAATGGAAACGTACCATGGAAGCTATGGGTGTTACAAAAAGAACAGTGATATTCAATTAAATATCATTATTTTAAAGTTAAATTTATAAACTAGTGGTTAAATTGGCTTGAATGAATAGTTCTAACCAAAATATGAAATGTATATATTACATATTTAATTAAATTGTTTATCTTCATTCAACTGATTTTATAGGGATAAGATAATAATGAATCCTACTATACGTATTAAAAAGGATAAATTTTTCTAAAGACAATTTTACCACATTCTAATAGCACACTTCATTTTAAATTAAAATTTGAAAATTTTATAAATGTTTTTTTAGAAACCAAATTTCACATATAAATTCATAATTTGAAAATTAACATAGGTTAATTTTTGATATTTTCTATAAAAAATTATTTTATAGTGAATAGTTAAAACTCCTAATTTTTATAAAATTTTCATTTTAATTATATTAACATTATATTTATGATTTGAATAGTACCATCACCCTTAAAATTATTAAAAATATTTGGGGATCTTAAAAATGAAAACATGGTATATTTATATAATGGAAAAATAAAATAAATGTTATAAAATGAAAAATTAAGTGTTGATATTTTTGTGAAACATAAGTAATTATTTACAATTTTATAAATAAAATAAAAAATAAAAATAATTTTTTTAAAAAAAATTCCTATTGAAAAATTGATATTTTTTTGTATTATGATTATAAGATACTTTTATGAGACCGTAATTAAATTTTCAAAGTCTCATAAAACAAATAAAATATTCAAATTCATATTATTCAAGTAAATCATTTGTTTGTTTAAAAAATGTCCCATATTTAGAAAAATATTTTATAAAATTGAGTTAATTTTTGAAATCTATGTTTTTGGAAAATGGTACGGTTTATATTTTTTTTTTTTATTAAATATGTGAATTTTTGGAGAGTGGAAAAATATGGTTATTTACAGTATAAAAAAATGATAAGTTTAATACCGAATTCATTAACTTATTGCTGATGTAATCAACATAATCTCAAACTAACATTAATTATTTTTTTTATATTTGGTGATACTACTCAATATATATATTTATTTATTCCAATATAGTTGACATGCAAATAAAATATTGAGAAAACACTCCTCTCCTTCACTATAAATACCACCATTCAACACCTCTTCCCTTCATACCTATTAAGCCTTGATACTTTTCTAATTTATTATCAATATCCATCCCTAGACTCTTCCATACATCCAATAGACTTTAGTCACTTCAAAATAAATATAAAAATCCCCTTTAGGAGGTTCTCAAGGGGTATAATTCAAGGGGTAATACATGTAATCCTACCCATTCATTTTTTATTATTTTTCTTTTCATGTAATGTTCTCCATTCACTTTATATTTTATAATATTCATGTTAACTCCAGTATCTAATATATTTTTTCATATTAAAATTTAAATCAATTATCCACCATTATGTCTCCTCTCACATTCCCCTTTTAATCTAAAAAATGAAAACATCGTCTGTGAGGTGTCGATATACCACCATCATCGACAACGAGTTTACATTTTTAAATTAAAACATCATGTATGATCATATAGAAACTTTTATTATTAAAAAATACTATGATATATTCAATATGAATTATTTAATCTTTTGGATCAATTATATATATATTTTATTAATTTATAATACAAAATGATATCACTATGATTGAGAAAAACCAAAATAATCTAAATTTTTATCCATAACTTAATATCTAATGGTTCACCCTCACCCAAAATAAATAATGATTTATATAACCATATAATATTATGTTTGTTTATTAATAACATATATATTCAATTTTGGATAACTGTTATCATTTCATGTGAACTTATGTAGATGTATACAAGTAAAGCAATCGAGAAAACCAAGGAAAATACCACTATGGAATAACAAAATTTAATCTTAAAGATAATTTAGAAGAAGTTACGTGAACATAATATAATTCTAATAAATCAAATAAATTTTAAATAAGTTGTAAATTTAATTATTAATTAACTTAATTTCATTATCTTGGACATTTAGTACATGTTCAAAATGCATTCAGACATAAGGTAATGGTTTTTTAATCTCACCTTTATTTATCTGAGATATGCCTTATTCATAAATATTTACATTATGCAGTGTATGTATACCAATTATTGATGTATAATATCCTAAATATATTTATATTTATGTTATTAAAGGATTAATTTTTTTATCATGACTTTTCTAGGTAATATGTTGTAACTATTTGGAATGTGTTCAGGGATTTTACACAAATCACTATTTCTCCTTCAATTTATGATTTCTCTCTCCTTACCCAAGTGTATTTCAACATTATTTTTATATAAATATTCAAAATTATATTTATATTTTATAAAATCTTTTATCCATATCAGATAATCTTTCTTTTTTTGGGATTTAAATGTTTCATAATGTTTTTCCTTTTCAATTCCATCCGATAAGTATGATTTATTAAAGGGAACTTCATAATTTCATAACAATTTTCATGGAAACCACATAATTTGTATTAAACCACAAATATTGATATTAAATAATTATTTTTTATCATAAGAAACTATTTTATTCCATTTTTGGTTTTATCAAAACAACAAATTAGTTGCTCGCTTTAAAGTCTCTTCTATATTCTCTTAAACTACATGAAAATTCCCTATTTATACTTTCTAAAAAACTAATTTTAAAATAATTTACATTAGTTGGACATCATTTCTTCCTAAAAAATAATTTTATAATTCTTCCATTTTCTGTTCTATAATATACGTGTTTACATTAAGATTTTATGAAAAATACAAAAAATATTTATTGAGGGAATCTTCTTTTCAAAGAAAGAAGGAATTTAACTCAACATTTTACAAATTATTATCTAATGGTATGATAATCTATGATTATGATTAAAATATTTCAAATTGTTATAATACTTTTCTATTTATTCATATATTTTTATTTTAAATTAGATTAATGTGTTGGACTTATTAAGAGATGGGTATAGCTTTTTATAGACCCTCGATGCATCGGTTGGAAACATGAGACAAACTAGACAAGGATTTTTCTAATGCATTACCCATTTAGGTGGATTTATTGGATGAGTTTATAATGCTATTTTTATGATATATACCATTATGATATACTACAAAATGATATTAGTATTTGATATTTCATGTGATCGTTCTCCTAGTAGAATGTTCATGGTTAATTTTCATTCTCATATAATAGTTTATATGGAATAATTCAATAAAGTTTTATTCATTTCCTATTAGACACTTGTAATTTATTAAATGGAATGTGTTTCATTTAATCACAGTTCCATAAATGTTTTTTCTTTTTTATGTTAGAGTTTACTATATTTCATACACTCACTGATCATCTAAGCTCACCCTTTATGTTTAATATTTATCTGGATGCCAAGATCTATATTATGACTTATTTTTAGGGTTATTCTAATAAAATTATAATGTTTTCAATGGATTATATTTCTTTTGTTTTGTTTCTTAAAATTTAATGCAATGTTGATGTATGTAATATGGTTTCCAAAACTAGTAAACCGATCGATTTGTGGGGATTCTTATCTGGTATCTATGCCAACGTAATAGTGTAAGGAATTTTCTCCAAGATTCGGGGGATATGGTCTTTAATGATATGACCAATTATAAGTTGAATTTTGAACTCTAATTTTTTTTCTTTATCATGATAATTTATTTCTATTTTTTGAATATAAATAAATAAATTAAACTGTTGGACAATCATAATGATGTAATTTTTTAGTTAAATAAAATATCAAATAAATCATATTTATAATTTTTAAATAAATGTAATTTGAGATAATTAATTCTATACATGAATTTTATGGATGAATTAGAGAAGATAATGATGCGTAAATGAGTTTTCTGAAGATATCATGTATTGAAGATATTTTTAAAAAGTCAGGTATTGAATAGAGTTTAAGTGGCATTGATGATATTTAAAAATAATATATATTTTGTTACAAGGTTTAAAGTTCTTAAAAATATAAAATTTTTCCACCTGATATAGATAAGGTGGAAATTTTCATTAGTTATACATTTTTCATTTTTTGGGAATTTTAATTTAACAATACTAACCCTCAAATTATAAAATTCACGATATCATTGTAAGAGTTCAAATGGTTAAATAAGGGTTTAAATATAACAATAAGGGTAAAAATTGTCAAAACCTGAATAATTTTAATTATGTTAATTTATTTAAAAACATTTTTATCTAATATTCTAGATATAAAAATTTTCATCTATTTTTATTATAGAATAAATTTATTTTAAATTAATAATATGATGAATTATAATAGTGTACATCCCCACTATTGTAAATGAGAACCCATTATTCTATATTATTCACACTTCAAAACCTATTTGCTTCAGATATGATCATCCTAAAAACCATAATAGAATACCTAAAAAATTTCTATAGGCCTTTTTATATTATGTAAATCCTCTTTAGATGTGTTAAGGTGATAATCAAAGGAGATCGTAGGGAGAAGAGGCATCATTTTTAATTAAGTGTTTCTATTTTATTTTTTCTTCCACATCCTATAATTCATGTTCAACTATAATTAATGAATAAAACTAGTATACTAAATATAATGAGATTTTATTATATAAATATCATCACCTAAATCCATGTCTTCTTGATTCAAATTCGAGTTTAATTATCAATCCTTTTGTAAAAACCTGATTTTTTCTATAAAAGACTTTGGATTTTTCTTGATGTTATTCCAGAGCAGCACCTTTAGACGGTGTGTGATTCTGATCCCTGGTGTGGTCAGAATTAAATTTTTAGTGCATTCACAATGGGAACATCAAATAAATGGGTAACTCTTAAAGGGTAATTTAGATCCTAAATCTAAGTGTACGAATGAGTTAGAAATGGGGTTTCTACCCTAGGAACGACATAATGTGTGTTAGTAGCATGAAAAGCTAAATGTGAAAAATTAATTAATTAATTAATTAATTAATTAATTGTAGCGTTGGACCTAACTCCTTCTTGGGATGTCTGATTGACACGCCGTCAGCGGCAGCGAGATCCTAGTCCTTGTGCGGACTTTTTGAGATGCTTTTTGAAGTATTCTGGTTGGAGACAAGGTGCAGGCCCCATAGGGACATGTTCGCACGCTTTATAGTGAAACAACACCTTTTCAACTGACATTCGTTTAGGGTGTTTGTGTACTCATTTCTGAGTGATTTTCTGAGGGGATTACAATTGCGCAATCTGCCCACCTAAATTCAGACACGAGGTGTGGGCCCTATAGGGCCCAGTTTGCGTATAAAGCGGGGAGTTACAACTTCTGGATTTGGAGTCTTTTTTAGGTGTCGTCAACAGCATTGTGACCCTAGCATTGAGGTGAAATTGACCAAGGTTGTTCGAGGCGTTGAAGCCGGAGTAGAGGCCTGGGCCCCATAGGTCGTCTCTTAAGATGTGTGCAGCATTTTTTCACCCTTTTCACCAGAAATCCGTTCGAGGCGTTTGAGTAGTCATTTCCGCATGTTTTTCTGATAGCATCGCAATGGCGCAGTTCACCCGATGAGTATCGGAGTTGGGGTGCGGGCCCCACACAGGATGGTTGTGGTGAATAGTACCATATTCACTGGTTATCCATTTCGGGCGAGTAAGTGGTCTATCTCTTGAGTTTTCCCGTGATGACTGCAACGGTGTGATCCGTTTGGACGTGCAGAGTCTCATTCGAGATCTCTTTAAATGGAAAAGCATGAAAGGTGCTCTGGTGGAAGTTCTTCTTGTTTTCTTCGGAAGCGCACCCTCGGTGTTAGATCATGTTCTCTCTCGTGTAAGTGAAGTTGATGTCAAAAGTGATGTGGATGGCCATGCTAGGGTCATGGAGGAAGCAGGTTGGAGAAGTTATGTTTGTTCCATTTTGCATTTACATTGGGTGTCGTGTGCAGGATAGCCCTTGGGCTGGAAATATGATATACTTTGGGAGTATACGAGAATGCTCAGTGGTAAATTTTGTAGTTGTACCTGATAACGTTTGTGCTTGGTTGGGAGATGAGCTGGGGCAACACGTCATGTGGTCCCCATGTGTGTGCAGTGTTCTACATTACGTACCATTGAACTCTCGCGACGTTGAGGGTCCTCCTATTCTCGATGGCTTTGACCAGCAGGTTTGAGTGGCTTCCCTGGGTTTTGTTCGGGAGTTGGGTGGTTGCACGATACCCACTCCATGTTTGATTGTCCAGTGTTGTACCATCTAGTAGGTATGGATAGAGAGATTATGGGTTTACCCTCCAGCGGAGACTGGGCAGTGGGTTGCTCATCGACTTCTTCGAGTTTACCCTCCAGCAGAGACTGAGTAGTGTGTTACTCACCGACATCTTCGGGTTTACCCTCCAGCGGAGACTGGGCAGTGGGTTGCCCACCGACTACTTCGTTTTTACCCTCTAGCAGAGACTGGGAAGTGGGTTTCTAACCGGCTTCTTTGGGTTTACCCTTCAGCAGAGACTGGCAGTGGGTTGCTCATTGACTTCTAAGGGATTACACTACAACAGAGAATGGGCAGTGGGTTCTCTGAAGATCTCTTCGGGTTTACCCTCTAGCAGAGACTAGGTAGTGGGTTACCTGATGACCTCTTAGGGTTTACTCTCCAGCAGAGATTGGGCAGTGTGTTATCCGACGACTTCTCTCAGACTTTTCCCTTTCTACTAGGCTAGTCTGCGGCTTTTTTCCGTGACTACTGGAGTGGGAAGATTGGTTGTACAGGTCAGTGATGTGAAAAATTTGTATTTGAGAAGACCTATCGACACTGTGATAGTGGGAAGGCGTGGTTTGACTTTCCCCAGATCACTCAAGTACGAGGGGCACTTTCCCGACCAAGACGCGTCCTTGTGATGCGACCAAAAACCATGAGGGTGAGTTAGTGCCGCCCAAAGAGGATAGTGTCAAGGTGCGGTGATTTGAGCCCCTTGACATGCAGTTTGGGGTAGACGTACAGATACTTCATATCGATGGTGTTTACTTCTGGAACTGTTGGCGACTCACTTTATTGGGTTGAGCTATGGGATGGAGATCCCTTACGATCTTGTTCAGGATTCTTGGTTGAGAATATGGATATGTATATATCTTGTTACAGTACCCACTTATTGGGTTTGGTTACTCTCCTTCCAGGAGAGATGAAGAAATATGGGGTATGCCACATGCTTTATGTTTCTAGCTTCTCATAGTTGGACAAGTCAACTCTCCTATAATAGGTAGCAAAGACTCGATGAGAAGTTCATATTTTCACCACTTCTATCTCCTTGCGTTTGGACGAGTCTACTTCCTTCCTCTTGTTGGGTTGAGTTGTACTCTTTACTGCACTCTTGGTGGTACTCCTTTACATTTCTCTATTCGATCTACTGCTCACCTCTTCAGTACCTCATTTATTTCCACTTCTATCCATTGGGCCATTCTACTATGTATTTGTATACTCACCCCTACTTGGGCTTTTCCAGCACTTGGCGTGCCCTTGCAGACGACGAACAAGTTGGTCGTGACTTCAGCGGAGCTTAGGAGTTCAAGATCTTGGACCGCGTGCGGTGGTCGTAGTCGGGTTCCAGGTGAGGGACTCTCCCAGCTTATTAATTTTGTTTACCTATTGTTGGGTTGTGGTACTTTTCTATTTGGGCATGTGTTTTCCCCTTTTTCATTTCAATTTACCTTCAGGTTTTACATTGTACTGTTTCGAGGTCGATACACTTTGTGGTTTATTTATATCATTTGATACATTCTTTTATTTTTACTCTGCACTTCTGTAATTGAGTAGGTTGTGTGTGTGTACAGGTACTTAGGCAAAGGCCTCCCCGAGTTGTTGTGCCTTCGGCGCTGGGCGCCAACCCCTGGCCTATGGAGGCGTTCATGGGGTAGTTTCGGCTTGAGCCTGAGTAGGGTCAGGTCATGAAAAGGTTGTATCTGAGGTGGTTCGTTCCTTGGGACATTGTTCATATGTCCCAATAAAGGAATTTTTTGGTATATAGGGAAACAGTGTGAACATGTGTTTAGAGCGGTTCTCAGGCCAGGGAGTCTAGTAACAGTGCAGCGGCCAACGTATCCATTCACCAGGACCCTGATAACCCGCTTGTCGACTCAGCATGCTAAGACACTCATTACAGGTAAATTGGTTTGTGCATCACATAGGATCGAGTCCTTGACTATCCTTCTCAAGTCAGCTCCACATTGTTGTGACTGTTATATATACATAGATTCTCATGTAATCACCGCAGTACTTGATAACATTCCGGATGTCTCCATGAAGGCAGCCATTCAGGATACGAGCTTCGGTTTGTGACGATGACCATGTGAGATACGAGGCCTCAGTACATAACCCATCATGCGAGTCCATTTCTCCGGGTGGGCTGGTAGCAGCACCCCCACCTAGTGAGTAGCAGACAGCTCCAGCAGATCAGACTAAGCTTGAGTGTAGTTTGAGCGCACTCCATGAGTTCCTGCGTCAGAGATCGCTGAGGTTTTGTGGTGAGCCAGTCCCTTAGTTAGCAGAGGTCTGGCTTGGGATAGTGGTTCGCCTTTTCAGTCTTGTGCAAACGAAGAATGATCTAATGATTTCTATGATCTCCAGCCTTTTCCACAGAGCAGCTGGTCATTGGTGGAGTCTAGTGACTCAGTTTCTTGATGATTCCTCGCTTTCATGGGGTGAATTTCAGCTATTATTTCATGAGTTGTTTTACCCCTCCTGAGTACGTTCTGTTCAGATATAGGAGTTCCTGCAGTTTTGATAGGGAGGGATGATGGGGACTGAGTACGCGACTATGTTCACGGACCGTGAACGTTTTTACCTAGACATGGTCCACAACGACCACATCCGAGCGCAGAAGTTCGAGTAGGGTCTCCGAAGAGAGATTTGTTTTGTCCTTGTACACATGGGCATTCCCACTTATGCCGGGGTGCTAGAGAAGGCAATGGAGACAGAGTGATTCTTGTCGTTTTCTACAGTTGGTGGTGGCAGCAGGCTCAATAGAGTCATGACATCTGCCGCAGCTAGTAGGCATCAGGTGACAGAACCTCGACGTCGGTGGCTTTCTGATAGCTGGACTCAGGGGCGTGGTTGTACACCATAGTGGCACCGTAGGGCACCAGTGCAGCCCATTGAGCTCCAGTTCTATGCTTGAGATGGTCTACGTCACTTGGCACGGGACTGCACAACCAGCCATGCTGAGAATATCAGACAGGCAGCATGTACCCCACCACGACAGAGGAAGCGTCGTGATCGGAGTAACGACTAGAGAGATGGTGCAAGCGGAGGATCAGGGAAAACTGGTAGTGGGGGACGACTTTATGTGGTCTTCCCATCTCTTCAAATCGGTCCATTTCAGGCTCCAAGAGCTGATAGTTGGGACCAAAGACAGCCGTGAGCTTTGGATGTCTACGATCTTGAAGATAATGAGGTGGAAATAGGTACGCTCTATAGCTCTTCTACTTTCTGTAGTTGAATTGTAAGACTGTGTGTGTGAACTAATCATTTCTCCCTGCTCCTTGCTTGAGTTTCTACCAGTGTGATGCTGGGTGTCAGTGTAACCCTGTGTCGGAATGGTAGATGGCGTGGGACATTTTTCATTAGTTGATAGTGTCGACTCCTTCACTTTTCGAGCATGTAAGAGACTCTTCTTCGTGGGACATTAACTGTGAAATCTTGTGTGACCAGATATCCTTCGGTGTTTCACCATAGGGATGTTCTGATGTAGGGAATCACCGGGCTTTGTCCTAAGTCCAAACGGTGATTCCAGTCACGGCGTGCACCGTAAATGTTCGATCTGGGAGGTGGGATACCCCCGAGGGCCTTTGGGATATTTGAGACCATGGGAAGGGATGGCGAGGTTCCCTACTGCCTAGCCCGAACCCCCAAGGTCTATAGTGGTTGAATGGTGTCTCCCGAGTGGATTACCCAAGGAGATGCATGCGTTCCCCTATGCATGTCATCAGAAAGGGTAGAAGTCATGTTAAAAGATCAAATCCTTTGGTTTGTGTGAGGTGATGCAGAACTATACATGAGTTCTTCTGTGTACGGAAGAGCCATGTGCGAGCATAGTACCCAGAGTTGTTCCCTAGTTTTTCTTTTTTAGGAACGAAAATCATGATGAAGTGACTGATGTAATAACCTAGTTTTTTCTATAAAAGACATTGAAAATTTCATGAGGTTATTCCCGAGTAGCTCCTTCAGACGACATGAGATTCTGAGCCCCGGTGTGGCCAGAATTAAATTTTCAGTGCGTTCACACTGGGAACGCCAAATAAATGGGATAACTCCTAAACAGTAATTTAGATCCTAAATCCAAGTGTACGGATGGGTCCAAAATGTGTTTTTTACCATAGGAAATACATAATGCATGTCGGCGTTGAGGTTGGAAACCCTCACCCATTATCGGAACATTAAACGGATAAATAAAATGATTAATTTATATGTTTAATTGTTAAACTCAAGTATCTCTTAAAGGAATACTCGTATGGGAAAAAACTGAGGGCACCGTTGAGTCCGGAGTGAGCCATTTACCCTAGGAGGGGTGTAACTTTCACAGGCACAAGACTTCTGAGAAAAATGCCACCATCGGCATTTTCGTAATTTAGCAGACTCGAGTGTTAAATTTTATAAGTTTCAAACAGATGCTCAAAATCAATTTCCTAGGCCGTCGTTGTGCTCGGGAGGTGGTTTTTACCATAGGGGAGATTTATCCTTGACCTTTTCGAGAGTTTCGGATGCGGGTTAATTTGGAGTATTAAATTTATTAATTTTTTAATTAATTTTTTTCCTTAATTAAACCATTACCCACACCCCTCATCCCCTTCCTCCCCTCTAAATTCCCCTAGCGGAAGAGCTCTCCCACCTCCCTAAATCCCTCCTCCATTCTCATCCTCCTCCCTTCAGCGGATGATGACGAATCACCGGTGGATCGCTGCCGAAACAAGGTGAACATGTAGGCATCGACCGATGAACAAATTGAGGTAGGATTTATTCTGATTTCATTTTCAGATTGGTGTTATTATCGTAATTTCAATCTTTTTTTATTGTTTTCTTTTTTTCCATCATCAATCGTCGATGACAGCACTAACATGGGCATAAATCCGTGTTCGAAGCCTATAAATGTATCCAAAATCCATCTGTTCTTCGCGTATATTCATCACCCACTTTTGGACGCATTATCCCACCAATGGATCGATGAGAAGAGGCGCTAGCAGGTGGAAATGTGGCAATGCGTTCGAGATGCGTTTTATGGGCCAGTGTGTGGCGGTGGTCGGGTTTCAGCGGCGATCCAGTTTGGAAGAGGTGGCAGAACCAGGGGTCAGGCGAAGTATCCGGCGACGGTGGCTGCCGCTGTGGCGGAGCAGCGAGCGGAGGAGCAGTAGCAGGCAGTGCGTTCGTGCCGTGTCATGGTATTGCTGCGGGAGGTGAAGCCGCCAGTGTCTAGCGGCGGTGTGCTACCAGGGGCGCCGTCTAGTCACGCTCAGCAGAGGAGCTCGAGGCCTGGCCTCAGGCATGCGGAGGAAGCTAGGACCCGCAAAACGTGGGTCCTGCTGGCTAGTCAAGGAAGATCAGCCAAAGCCGGTTGCTGGGGGAACAAGGACCCACACATCGCGTGTCCTGTTGCGCCGGATGGAGGGAAGACCGGATAGTAGGCCGGTCTGTTTAAAGAAGATGGACCCGAGGGACCCGATGGCTTCCGGGTGGGCCACGGCCAGCGGGGCGCGACTTTCTGGACCGGGCCGGCCGATCTGGACCAGCCCATTCTGGGCCCCTTTTGTTCAAGGGGGCATATTTTCTAAAAAGCTCGCCCGTTTTATGTGCCGTCTGCGGCTTCAGGTCTGCGTTAATAAGACGGACGTTTTGAGTTATGTCCCGGGGTTTTTGGGTCATACGCCCAATGGTGGGTTCCCTGAGATGTGTTAATTCAATAATATTAATTTATTATTAATGTTGCGAAGGACGTGGCTCGCGAGCCGGACATCCGTTTGACGTGTCGTCAGAGGTACAATGGCCACGGAGATGAGATGGTCCTTAAAAGGTTGTTTTGGTGCCCTTGTGAGTTGGTTTCTTTGCTCGGTATCACAAAATTCTAAATGTGAAAAATTAATTAAATAATTAATTAACTAATTAATTGTTGTGTCGGACCTAAATCCTGCTTGGGATGTCTGATTGATGCACCGTCAGTGGAAGTGAGATCCCAGTACTCGTGTGGAATTTTTGAGATGCTTCCTAAAGTGTTTGGGTTGGACAGAAGGTGCAGGCCCCACAAGGCCAATTTCGCATGCTTTACGGTGAAACACTACTTTTTCACCCGATATTCATTTAGGGTGTTTGAGTAGTCATTTCTAAGTTATTTTCTGAGGGGATTGCAACGGGGAAATCCGGCCACCTAAATTTAGACTCGAGGTGTGGGCCCCACATGGCCCCACTTTCATATAAAGCAGGAGTTGCAGCTTCTGCATTTAGAGTCCTTTTTAGGTGCCGTCAACGGCGTTATGACCCTGGCATCAAGGGTAAATTGAACAGGGTGGTTCCAAGCGTTGATGCAGGAGTTGAGGCATGGGGACCCTGGGTCGTCACATAATTTGTGTGCAGCGTTTTTGCACCAATTTCACCAGAAGTCCTTTCGAGGTGTTTGAGTAGTCATTTCCGTGTGTTTTTATGAGAGCATCGCATTGGAGCAGTTCGCCCGACGAGTATTAGAGTCATGGTGCGTGCCCCACATAGGTTAGCTATGGTGAATAGTACCATATTATCCGGTTGTCTGTTTCGGGTGAGTAAGTGGTTTATATCTCTTGTTTTTTCATGAGGACTGCAATGGTGTGATCCATTTGGACAAGTGGAGTCTCATTCAAGATCTCTTTAAATGGAGAAGCATGAAAGGTTCTCCGGTGTTAGTTCTTCTTGCTGTGTTTGGAAGCGAACCCTTGGTGTGAGATCACATTCACTCCCATGTGAGTGAAGTTGATGTCTAAAGATATGCGGTGGGTCGTTCTAGGGTCGTGGAGGAAGCATGTTGGGGATGTTATGTGTGGGCCTTTTTGGGTTGACATTGGGTGTTGTGTGCACGATATCCCTTGGTCTGGAAATGTGATATACTATGGGAGTATACGAGAATTATCGAAGGTACATGTTGTAGTTTGTACCTGAGAACATTTTTTCTTGGTTGGGAGATGAGCTACGACCACACGTCGTCTGGGCCCCATGTTTATCTCGTGTCCTACTTTAAGTCCATTTGAACTCTCGCGACATAGAGGGTCCTTCTGTTATCGATGGTTTCGACCAGCAGGGTTGAGTGGTTTCCCCTGGTTTTGTTCTGGAGTTCGGTGGTTGCGTGATACCCACTCTGTGTTCTTTTGGCAAGTGTTGTACCATCTAGTAGGGATGGCCAGAGCAGTTCCTGGTTTACCCTTCAGCGGAGACTGGGCAGTGGGTTGCTCACCGACTTTTTCGGGTTTACCCTCCAGCAGAGACTGGGTAGTGTGTTACTCACTGACTTCTTTGGGTTTACCCTCTAGAAGAGACTTGGCAGTGGGTTACTGAGAAACATCCACAGGTTTACCCTCTAGCAGAGACTGGGCAGTGGGTTACTCACCGACTTCTTCGGGTTTACCCTCCAGCAGAGTCTGGGTAGTGGGTTTCTTATTGACTTCTTAGGGTTTACCCTCTAGTAGAGACTGGGCAGTGGGTTACCCAATGACCTCTTAGGGTTTACCCTCATGCATAGACTAGGGAGTGGGTTACCTGATGACCTCTTAGGGTTTACCCTCCAACAGAGATTGGGCAGTGGGTTACCCGATGACCTCTTAGGGTTTAACTTCCAGCAAAGACTGGGAAGTGGGTTACCCGACGACTTCTATCAGACTTCACCCTTTCTACTAGCTAGTATGCGGATTTTCTTTGTGACTACTGGAGCGGGTCCCTTAGTTGTATAGGTTAGTGATGTGACAACATTGACTTTGAGAAGTCCTCTCAACTATGTGACAGTGACGAGGTGTGGTTTGACTTTCCCCAGAACTCAAAAGTACAAGGGGTGATTTCCCCACCAATACACGTCCTTGTGGCATGACCTAAACCTTTCCGGGTGAGTCAGTGCCACCCAAAGAGAATAGTGTCAAGGAGCGTTGATTTGAGCCTGTTGAATTGCAGCTCAGGGCAGACATATGGATACTGGGCATCGATGGTGTTTACAACTGGGACTGTTGGAGACTCAATTTATTGGGATGAGCTACAGGTTGGAGATCCCATTACGATCTTGTTTGGGCTTCTTTATTGAGAATATGGATATGTATATACCTTATTACAATACCCACTTCTTGTGTTTTGTTACTCTCTTTCCAAGAGAGGCGAAGACGCCCAAGGCATGCCATGTGCTTTTTGTGTCTAGCTTCTCATGGTTGGACGAGTCTACTCTCTTGCTATAGGTATCGAAGACTTGATTAGAGGTTCATCTTATCACCGCTTCTATATCCTTCTGTTTGGACGAGCATCCTTTTTTCCTCTTGTTGGATAGAGATGTACTCTTTACTGCACTCTCAGTGGTACTCCTTTTCTTTTCTGTATTTGATCTACTGCTCACCTCTTCAGTACATCCTTTGTTGCCCCCTTGAGCATTCGGGGCATCCTACTGTGTTTTTTATAATCACCCCTACTTGGGATTTTTCCCCACTTGGCCTTCCCTTTCAGACGTAAATAGATTGGTCATGACATCAGTGGAGCTTAGGAGTTCGGGAGCACGGACCGCGTGCGGTGGTCATATTCGGGTTCCAGGTGTGGGACTCTGGAAAATATTTACTTTTTTTACCTATTTCTGAGTTGTGGAACTTTTAGGGTTGGGCGCGTGTTTTTCTTTTTTTCTTCAAAGTTTACATTCGGATTTTACCTTGCACTGTTTAGAGGTCAAGGCACTTTTTGGTTTATTTATAGCAGTTGGTACATTCCTTTTCTTTTTTACTCAACACTTCTGTAATGAGTGGGATGCGTGTGGGTGTACATGTAGTTAGGGAAATTCCATCTCGAGTTGTTGTGCCTTCAGCACTGGTCGCTAGTCCCTGGCCTATGGAGGTGGGCTTGGGGTAGTTGCACCTCGAGCCCGGGTAGGGTCGGGTAGTGACACGTGTGTATGGGGAATTACTTCCTCAAAAGCAGATATTTTTCATTTTCCATAATCATCTCTCAATAAAAGTTATAATGATGAAATTAATGTTTAAATATATATGATATTTTTTGAAATATTTATAATTATAAAAATATAATATATCATTTATGCCCCCACCCTTCCACACACGGAAAAATGATAACGTCATTTCGGGTATAGGTGTCAACTTTTAACTCTGCAATTTGATGTGACATGTTTTCCATCACCACATCACATAGATGATATATATACGTATATTTTAATTACTAATATTATATTAATGATATTATGATAATTTAAGAATGATAAATTGATACTTACCTTCTTTCCATATCGATCATTCCAAAATGAAATCGTTTCTCATACATATGTATATCTTACTATATCCATTATTTCAACATTGATCATTTTTAATATCCATACATAATGCATAGATTTAAAAGAATAATTGATGTATAAAATTGATAATTATTTCCTTAATATTAATTTTATATTCTGTATAAATAACCACTTCCAACTTTAGGCATTATACCAATGTCATTTTCGACTCATGTACTAAATATTATCAAAACGTCTAACAATAAGAAAAATAATTATGTAGTTCTTATTACATGATAATAAGTGATATAAAAGGAATAATAAACATATAAATATTCTAAATAATTTCAATAATTTAAATTTTTTTTATTCTGTAACACAAATATTTCACTTGACCAATCAGACTCAATGTAAATGACTTTTTTCTCAATCTCCTTTCATTGAGGCATATTTTGATGATATACAACCACCTTTTTTTATAAAGTGTATATATAACCCTATTAAAATATCATATCATGAATTTATTTAATCTAATTTAATTTAAATGTTTTTTATATGTTGTTACTTTAGTGGTATTTTGATTTAAATATTTCAATGTGGTACGAGACAATTTCATTAAAAAATATCTTTCTTTTCCTCTATATAAATATTCTTGATATTATTTTAAATATTTATTGATATTGATATAAAATGATTTTATTTACATTTTTATGTATATTTTAATGTTTTCATTCTTCTAAAATAATTAATATTTTTTAAGAAACTGTCAATTTCCTTTTATGGGAATTTTTTTTATTGAAAAAGTGTTTTAAAAGTCATTGATTATTTCTTTCTCTTGATATTTTATCTTATGAGTGTTTATGAAATTTAATGATTGAAATAGTTAATATTTCATGATTTTGTGTATTATTAATAAATAATGGTCTATAGATGATTTATGGGTTGTTACATGATAAACCAATGATGGGTGGTTCTGTGATTAATAATGGACATGTTGATATGATATAACCAACATTGTTTTGGGTGTAGAAGTGGAGCGCATGTATATTCCATTGTTAAGAGGGATATTTATGGAATTAAACTACATGGTTATTCAATTTGGGTATAATAATGTCCCATGACTGCTAATTATCTGATATATTCTTACTTGTGAGTTATCAAGAAAACCATCGGAAATTCAAAATATCATATAATGATCCCGTTGAATTGATGATCCATTTTTAGGATAAAAATAAATTCTTATAAAGAAATGATTTACGAGTTTTCACTGGAATAATGGTTTCCTTTATTTTATGTTTCTCACTGAGTTTTTCATAGCATCACAATTTAAAAAATTGCATTATTAAAGGAATTGTTGGGACACAGATGAGATCATGAGAAATATTTCAAAGAATATTAGAATAATAAATCATTTTTTATTATAATGTTATTTATTTTACTAAAAAATGGATACTTAATATAAGTTTCCACATGTAATTTTTGGGTTTAATTATAATACTTCTTCCCAATTCTCATAAAATCTAAAACAATGTGACATGTTGGAAAAATGTTATTTCTAGTTTTAAAATAACAAAAAATGTAATTTTTAAGGCATGGTCCTTACCATTGGTATCATAAAATAATTCAAGTACATATAGATAATATTATTGGTTCATAAGAGTTCTAAATACAACATGGGTTTATAATTTTTAGGCTTATCATATATTGAAGGACATAGAAACAATTTTGACGATTTAAATTCTGAAATTTTATGGCTAGTTATTTTTAATAGTTATGACCACCTTGGTCCATTATATTGTGAAAATCCTGGGTTTTTGGTTTTCTGGGAGGTAGGGATGACTCATTTCAAGAGTTTAAAAAAAAAACCTATTTTTAAAATAGTGATTCGGTAAATGTAGGTCGCTGATGGAAGGTTGTGTTGGTGAGTTCTAACAGTGAGTTGCAAGGGTAAATCGGATTGGTGATTTGCATTGGTAGCTAACCATTGGTGATTCACATTTGTATCTCACCAAAGGTGGATCCCACTAGTAGTTGTTCAACAATGGCTCACACTAGTAGCTAAACCATGCTTCCTCGTACTGGTAGCTAACCAAGGGTTTCCTTCACTAATACCACTTCAATGGTGAGTCATGACAGTGAGTTGTCAAGTAGTAGCTCGTCCAACTATACATCACCCACATGTCACTCATCAACCAGTTGCTCATCCACTGGAGACTCATGATGGTGAGTCATCCAGTATTATCTCATTTAATGATGAGTCACCAAATGTTGACTCATCCACCGGTAGCTCATCCAATAGAAACATTCAATAGTTACTCACACATTAGTGAGTCATTTCCAATATTTTTTCAAAATTTTTGTTTTCTCATGTTTTCTAGTTTTTTTAGTACTCCCCCAAATGACATTTTCATTGAAATAAAACATATTATAATATTTATTGTATGCTATTTTTGGCCAATTCAATCCAAAAAATACTATATTAATTTTCATAAGATTTTGGGTTTATTAACTCAACAAATACTTATGAGCTTGGAAGAATGAGCATTTAATAGAAAATATATTATATATAAACTGATTCTCAATTAGATTTTCAAAAGGGATGAGATATATTCTACACATATTTATCCTTATTATTTTCTTTGGTAAATGGAACCATGATTTCTTCCATCCACACGAGTCATGTGATTGAACTATAATCCTCAAATTGTGTACCCTAAGAGTTTTCTGGCTGCATGCACACTTCTTGTTTTGGGGTAACCGAAAAGATTCATACAATATTTGATATATGGTATGTTTTAACTTTATTATTTTAGATTGCTTGATCTATCTCCATCCATTTATAATTTCAATTTTATGGAATGTGATCTCGATATCTATAATAGAGCTTTCTCGGTTATTGGATGTCACGGTGGTGTCGCAAAATCCATAGATGGATGTCGTTATTGCAGGATAGATGATAATGATCCATTATTTTGGATATTTTCTGTAAAAAAATTTCTAAAACCATTGGAGGTCGGGTATTCCTGGATTCTATATTCTATTTACATGCATTTATAGATTTACCATGATTTATCCCACTAGATCGCAATGAAATTGATATAATAAATATATATAGCAGATTAAAAAATTGGTGTCAACTGCTTAGTGATGTTATTTCTTCATGATTTTATAGATAATTTAATATTAATGACTTACATGATTAGTATGTATTTCTTGATGGAAATTGGAAAATATCATAAATATGGTATAAATTAAAATTTTATTTGAAAAATAAATAGAGGCATGTTAATGAATCTGGTTGTAGTTTTTATTTGATGATAATCAAATGGATGTAGTTATGATTGTTTAATTAAATAAGTTAATTCATGATGGAATAAAGATATTTTTGTTTGTTAAAAGTTAATTCCTTATAGGTTTCTGATTTACCCACATTCTTGTAAATCCCAATTACCATTTTCAATGGAGCCGTGAGTCCTCGTTTTTCAAGAAGAATGAATGCCTTTTTTAGGGACAAGAGCCCAGATGTTATGTTTTTTGATTCCTACTTCTTGTTTTGTGGTGTGATCCAGGGATAGATGATCATGGGTGCCTACTGTATTATGTGGGGTAAGGATTCCCAATGTTTTTTGAATCATTTGATGCCTAGATTTGCGAGATACATTGGTTTTTACATGTGGGTGTTTGGGAAGACATTGTGGATGATTGAACAACTCTAAGTTTGGAATATCCATTAACGGGAAAGTAGTTTTTATTGAGTCACTTTTTTGTTTAACATCTTTCCATTCGACACTTCTTTTGGCATATAGTATTTCTTACCCTACTTAAAAAATATGTGAAGACGCATGGGTTGTGTCACATGGTTTCCTTGTATATGTTCTCAAATATTGATGAGTCTATGATTTTTCTATATGTGGGAATTACTCGAGGGGTAGATTATTTACTAACCATGTTGTTACCCTTGTGTTTTGTATCTTAGACTGATTTCTTAGAATACATAGAAATATAGAAAATGGTGATGTATTTTAATTAATGAAATAATGTTATTGAACCCATGTGGTTGGAGTTTACGGGGATGCAATGCTGAGGTTATACTTTTGAGGAACTATGGACTCAATTTTGTTATGCAAGGAAGGAATAGAACATTGTTGTGATGCTAATGAAATGTACTATGGGATATGATTAAGGTTTAATAATGGTTAAATAAATAATTAAGATAATATGAAAATAAAAAAAGGATATTTAACTTAATTTATCACTTTAATTTTTTGGGATCCTATAACATATCTAGTCTTGGTATGGGCATATGAGATTCTGAGATATGATAACTATGATTGAGTCTAATACTAGGGTTTTCCCATTGTTTTGTTGTAAGCTATATTATATCATTTAATATTTCTGTTTTTATATGCTAACCCACCCTGTCAGTTCAATAGGCTAATACCCCATGCATTCTGAGCCCTGGGGGTGTTTTCCTCAACAACCTGGTGGGAGGATGCATGGATGACTTCCCCCTTTGGCCCTACTGTCTTCACATGGTTGTTACTTCTGCTGGTATACATGATGTTTAATTTTCCAAATATATATGTGTAGAGGGATGTATTGTAATATGGGTATTTCACACACATATATTCTGGATATTTATTCATATGTACTACTACATGTATAATATGTATAGGTTGTTGTGGCCTAAGGATCCTTACTCAGTGTATGGGATTTAGTGTCTTGAGGTATAATACCCAACATTTGATACATGTTAAGTGGAATATAGTGGCTCTCAAAAACAACTTGGTAACTTTTGGTTATGTCGATGTGGTGGTGGTATGTTTCTTGAGGTGTAGGTTGTATTGCTTCACCCATGTGTCTTCAGGATAACCTTTTTGGAGAGAGAAGTTCAGGACATGAAAAGTTGGGAAAAAGTGGAAAACGAGTGGGGAATTGGTAGTAGGGTTCCATTGATATTATTTATTTTATTATATTTTCCTGTGTGGATACTTGGTGTGAGTATTCATGGTGAGTCTAGAAACGTAGAATACAAGCTTAGGGAATGAGTTAGTTTCACATGATTTTCACTTTCTTTTTCATGATTTCTTTAATTTTTCTTGAGAGGCTCTAGGGAGTATCCTACCATATATACTATTATACTAACCCTAGGTTATATAAATATTTATCAATTCACCTATAGTAGGTTAGATATCAGTCTTGTTACTACTTGATCGGGGTTTTATAGTAGTTATTTCGGCTTCATAGTAGCTACTGTTTTACTTTGTTTTGGTGCTTATAGTTTTCCATTTTTGATGTAGTAGTCTTTGCCTGAAATTTATTATGTGTACCTGGATTTTATTTTATATTTCAGTGTGAGCAGGAGTTTTTTGGTGTATTCCTTACCTCTCTCTTATGAATGTGATCTCTTAGAGGGTAATGCATCTCATTTGTGTGTTTACTATACCTTCGGTGCTAGTCTCCATCTTGGGTCCTACTGAAGGTAGGAATCATGGGTTATTATCTCTCTTCTCATATTTCCATTTCCGGAGGGGTGCAAATTATAAGTAGGGGGTCATGACCGAATGGTATTAGAGGTTTGTATGGGGGATATTACAGTGTTTAGAGTTACGCACATGTGAGGTTTCATGGGTTGGTTGGGAAACAATTTTAGCTCTTTTGTGAAAGCATTTTGAACACATGGGACAGGCCGAGACATGGGTATTTGGATACCCCTTTCATCTAGTGCATAGACCATTAAGATTACATTGGTTACTAAATGATTTGATACTAGTTTTAATGTAGATTCCTAGGAAAGTAATATGCATCATTATTCTTTGTGATTGTTTCTATTGGGTAGTCCTTGGGATATGATAACCTAAAATGAATAAAAGAAAATAATTAATTAATTTTAATATATTTTATTTTCCATGTTTACGAGATGTAAATATTTTTCATTTTGGAGGGATGGGTTCAATATTATTTCCTCATTAGGTTGGTGAAAAATATGTCAAACTGGTTGCGCCAACAAATCACTGTAGAGTAAAAGTTGCTGACAACAACACTTAAAAAAAGAAACTATGAGATTTTCAGAATAACTATCTTCTAAATCACGAGGGATCCATTTCATATTTAATAATAGAATAATATTTTGAGGATATTGAGATATCCTTTAGTTCAATATGTGCTTTCAAGGGGCACTAGGTATCATTGGTTGTAATGATGTGGTTTGGGGAAATGAGGTAGTGGTGGTTCTTGTTATTTAGGGATCGAGAGGAGTCATCATTCTCATTGAAGATGTTTTGAGACCAGTTCAGAACTGAATTTTATTCTTTGACCATGAAGGTAGCTAGTCTCTAAGAGTTTCATACACTTTGGTAGAGGAGATCTAGTGTGTGGGAGTTTGGGTCCATTCTAGGAACCTTTTTCAATATGCATTATACCGATTTCCAGATTTGGTGCCCAAATAGAGGAATTTTTAGGAGGCATTGTATTTAGAGATATATCACTACGTCACCCCATTTATGTTGGAGATGTATATAAAGGTATAGGAGAGATAATAGGTCATCAAGAGGATTTTATCTAGAACAGGATCCTCATGATAGTGGAGTCTTCAAAATTCCTCATGAAGAAGAGCTTTGGTCTGGGGTTCCTAGTTTTTAGGGAAGATGATTCGTTCACCCAAGGGTCATTCCTAGCCCTCAATGTCTTGTTTCTATAGGGGAAGTGGCTATCAGGCCTATGCATAGGGAAAAATTCTTTTTTAAAGGAGGATTAGGTGATATGAGGCGATTGTTCCCAAACATTCTGAGTAGTCAGCAAGTTTAAGGTGTTCCCCTCCATGTTCCTCTATTAATACAATTCTAGCGGTGGTAGAAGAATTAGTTTTCAACGGATTTGGATAAACATAGAAAAGATGGGGTTATAGAGGGGATAGGCCCACGATGCTCCCTATCCTCAAAGAGTAGAGTGCATCCATGGAGGTCATCTTCAGAATATTCTGAGTTGTCATAGAGTAGGTCATGTTTAACTTCATGCATTAGCATTGCAAGTTCCAGGTGACCTAGACATCATAAGAGGTACTATTTTCATGTTTTATAATATGGTTCATGCATTGTTTGATTCTGTATTGAAAAATAATTTCATATAACTTCCCATTAACCATTCATTGGGACATGAGGGAGAGATGATTCAAGTGAACATGGCATTGACTACTCCAGTTAAAGGTCGAGATATCTGGTTTGATGTATGTAGAGACCTTGAGCTGGTGATAGGGAAGCACCGCTCTTAGGGATATATTATATGTTTTCAAAAACAACTATATAATTTAATCCTAGAAATGGTTTAGTTGTATTCAGAACATGATATCATGGATTTCTTTATGAGGTTGGTCATGTTCATTGATGCTGATGGAGATTCAGTAGTTTTTGCTGGTGAGCAAGACCCTTAGATGGGATAGAGACATGTTTCTTATTTATTATAAATAATGGATAATATTATGCTGAATTTTTTAAAAGTTCGATAGTCTGTGTTTTCATGGGTCATGTATGAGTACCCCGATGTATTTATTGATGTTTTTTTTGCCTTGCCCCCTTGACGAGAGATAGAGTTTAAGTATGAGATATAATGGGGACTGTCTCCTATATCGATGCCTCAGTATATGATGATGCCTTCGGAGTTTCTAGGGCTGCATATAAATCACAATTTTCTATTACCATGAGGTTGTTTTATTGAGAGTGTCACAATAGGGTGCACTGTTTTTGTTCATGAATTATGCTGATGAAAGTTTGCAGTTGTTTTTTGATTATCTTCACATGATGAATGTGACAGAGATGATCCTTTATCCTCTTCCTCGGATTGATGATTCATCCAATCAAATGAAGGGTTTAGGTTGGTTCAAGAATGTTTATTTTTTTAGAATATCGTAAGATGTGTATGATGGATGAGGATATCCGGAAGACTGCTTTTTGTTGTCATTAAGGACATTTCATGTTCCTGGTGATCATGTTTGGTGTGTAAAATTATTCATCTATGTTCATGGGGTTGATGAATATAGTGTTCCATGAGTTATTATATATTTTCATGGTGATTTTTATCAATGAAATACATGTGTACTCTACGTATAAGGAGGAGCATTTAGAGAATTTACATGTCATTTTGGGATTTTATCATTGCCATAAATATTTGATTTTTGGGCATGATAAATCTATGTCTTCAGGAATATTGTATCCCAATAAGGAGTGTATGTGGATCTGTCAAAGATAGAATAATTTTTTTGTTGGGAATATGAGAAGATAGTGGAAGAGGTGTGCATTATTTTTCATCTTGCATGCTATTACAAGAAGTTCATAGCATGTTTCTCTTGGGTTGTGACCACTGTAACATAATTTCTAGAAAATATCAAGATTTATTTTGGACTGATCAATGTCAGGTAGCTTTTGTGTATCTTGAGTTGAATTTGGACAATGTGCCAGTTCATTTTCTACTAGTAGATTGATTTTATTATGATTTTTTAGTTTTTTTCATCTATGTTTAGGACGTGATCTGATGCAGTAGAGAATAGTTGTTTCTTATGGGTCTCAACAGTTTCATCCCAATTAATGTAACTTTTCTACCAATTATATCAAGTTGGTGGTAATGGTATTTTCATGACGTTGAGGCACATTACCTCATTGGTGAGCATTTTATGGTCTTCACCGATCATAAGAGCCTATGGTATGTCCTTTCTAGGGTGACCAGAACTTGAATTAGTGTTAGTGGATGGAGTTCTTACATGAATATGTCTTTGAAATTTTGTTTATACGAAGAATTGTGAATTTTTTAGCTAATGGGATAAGCATAACGTCATGTAGTGAAGTACTATATGAATTAACTGATGCCTGGAGAGTGATTGAATAACTTTCAACCTTACATCTAGATATGGTAGATGTTGGGGGAAGAGTTTTCCTTTTTCATATTATGGTTCAATCATCTCTTGTACAATAGGTGGATTAATCCTTGTAGGGGGATCGTGAAGTGGACATCGGGAGAGACTGAGCTATTTGTGATGAAGCCCCTAATGGTTGGTCGGAGTATGATCAATACAAGGTGTTGATTTAGGGTATGATTTTCTATCATTTGGAATCATGGAGTTGGTTCTCATAGAGTTCCATAGTTCACCCTTAGCAGTACATACTAGAATGAAAATGATGTAATGAGATTTTATCTGACAGGTTTGGATATCATGGTTGAATCCCGTAGTTACAGTGTTCGTGTCTGGATGATTATCTTCTAGAAGGTGAAGGCTGAGCAGCATGTTACTGGTGGGTTTCTCCCTCTATTATATGCTCCTCTGTATAAAATGTATAACATCTTAGAGGAATTTTTAACCATTTTATCTCAAGATCAGGGAGGCTATGACATTATATTTGTGGTATTGGATATATTAATGAAATAATCCCAATTTATAGAGATCAATGAGTCATGTTTAGTTGAGTTTTTGTTGGGGTAGTATTTGTAGGTGGTGGTGACACTCCCCAGAGTCCCATGGATGGTAATTTCTGATCGATTTCATTATTTTACCTCAAGGGTGGAGAGTTATCCAGAATGATTTTATTTCTCAGCTATTCCTAAGTATTCCTCATCATCTATAGAAGGATGGTGAGGCAGAGTGGACCATCCAGACTCTTGAAGACAGGGTGTTCTCTTATGTCCAAGATTTTGGAGGTTTGTGGATAATGCACATGCCCTTGGTACAGTTCGCTAAAACAATAGCATTGACTCCACCATCGGTATGGTTTCGAATGAACCCTTGTATGGATGATCATTCCATTATACATTGTAATGGAATATTGTATGAGGGTCCCAATTCTCATGCTATAACTGGAATAGAATAAGAAAAATACTGATCAGGTGATTCATGAGAAAAATAAAGATGCACAGGATCACCATAAGTCTTATTCATGTCCTAAGTGGAGAGCTCAAATTTTTGTTATTGGAGATCATGTATTTTTTAAGGTGACTCCTCATAATGTATAGTGAAGGATTGGTCATGGGAGTAATATTTTTCCCTAGTATGATGGTCCTTTTTAAGTGTTGTATTGTGTTGGATCTGTGGTGTAATCGATAAAAATCCCCTATAGGTGAGCATGATACATGATCATTTCTATATGTGCAAACTCCATATTTAACATCATGCTGACTCTCATGACATCAATTGGGGTTAGATTTATGTTGATGATGATGAAAACATCATAAAGAAACATGTATAGATCAAAGACCATAAGGAGAAGGTGTTGCATGGGCATATTATCCCGTTGGTTCATGTATTTTGGAGGCACAATGGCATGTGGGAGATTACATGGGAACATGAGTTGGAGATACAAATCCAGTACACCAAGCTATTTGATGATTTCCTCTTCTATTTCAATGTGGTCTCTTTAGTGGTTATTGAAGCATTCTAGCTATGAGAATGGATTTCTCTTCTTTCTTATTGTGACTTTTTCTCTTTTGAGATATATGTCCCTCAAGAGAGAGTTTACTAGATTTTTGTGTTCCATATATGGGTTTTTGATGTTTATTTTTGATTGGTTTGGCCTCATGTTGTGGAAAGAGCATTGAGAGGTATCTCATAGGGTGGTTTTTTTGACCACCATTTTTGTTTCCTCTCTGATATGGTTTTTAATTCTCAAGGATAAGAATGTTTTGAGAGGTAGTTGATGTAATGCACTGACCTCCTTGATCCATTGTGAAAAATCTGGGGGTTTAGTCATTTTTGGATGTAGCGGCCACTCATTTCAATACATTTCCAAAAATCCATTTTTCAATAATGATTTTTTAATAGTAGTTCACTAATAGTAGGTCATGATGGTGAGTCTTAAAAGTGAGTCACATTAGTGAGTTATAGCGGTGAGTCAAAATGGTGACTCACACTAGTAGATCTCCTACAGAGACTCACACCGGCAGCCCACCAATGGTGAATCACACTGGTATCTTACCAAAAATTACATGCATCAGTGAGTCATCTAGCGGTAGCTTGTCCAATGGTGAGTCATCTAGTGGTGGCTCATCCAGCAGTGGCTCATCCACAGATTTCTCATTCAATGATGACTCATGACGGTGAGTCATCAAATAGTATCTCATCCAATGTTGAGTCACCCAATAGTGACTCGTCTACTGGTATCTCTCCCACTAGTGACTCGTAATGGTGACTCACCCAATGGAGAGTCATTTTGAGTAGTTTTTAAAATTTATTATTCTCTCCGGTTTTCCAGTTTGTTGTAGTTTCTACCCTTTTACGTTTTCTTTGATGTAAAATGCATTCCAAGAAATGAAATATTTTATTTAAGGTTGATTTAAATCACATAACTCAAATATTAATTTTCCTAATGGTATGGGTGCCTTTACTCGGTCAAAATACATGAGCATGACCAGATCTCCCTTTAATGTAAAATCCAGCCTATATAAACCGAGGATCAGTTAGATTTTCAAAAGGGTTGAGATATCTTCTACATTGTTTGATGGTTCTTGTATTCATTGGTACATGGTACCCATATTTCATCATCCCATAGTATTCCTGCAATCGAATAATGTTTCTCGGATGGCGTTCCCTTAGAGTTTTTGTGTAACATGTACACCCCCTATATTGTTAGAACCTAGAAGTGTCATTTAGTCTTCAATATAAGGTATGTTCTACCTCTGATATTCTAAGTTCCTCGATTTGTTTCCTCTTATTTCTATTTTCCATGTGATGGAATGTGATCTTCACGTTTCTAATTTAGCTTAATCGGTTGTTAGATGGCGCAACAGTGTCGCAGGTTCCTTGGGTGGATTTAGTCGTGGCATGAGAGGTGATCATGATCATATGTGTTGGACAATATCATACAAGGAATATTGAAAAAAATTTATGGGATGAGATTCTTGTATTTTATATTCCATTTATGTGTAGTCATAAAGTTAACATGATTAATCGCACTGGATCACAATGAAATTGATATAATAAATATTTGAACCAGATTAAAGATTTGGTAACAATTTTTAGTGATGTTATTGCTTTTTGATTTTATAGATAGTTTGATATATATGATTTTCTAGTTTAGAATTTAATTGTTGATGGAAATTGGTAAAGATCATTGATCTAGTAATAATAATAAATTTATTAATGATATAAATAAAAATCCATGTTAATGAATCCGGTTTTTTTGTTCTGATTTGATGACAATCAAATGGATGCAGTTATACATGTATAATTGAATTAGTTAATTAGATATGGAATAAAGAACATGTTGTGTGTTAAAATATAATTCCTTGAAGGTTTTTGAGTTCCCCACTTGGTTGTAAAGGACAATTTCCTTTTTCTTTCGAGTAGTGAGTTCTTGTTGTGGGTGAAGGTTGAAAGCCATTTTGGGGGCGAAGAGATTAATTGTTATGTAGTATATTTCCTACTGCTAGTGCTAGGGTGTGAGTTTATGATGGATGATCTTGGAGGGTTGTAGTCGTATGTCGAGGGTAGGTTTGCACAATGTATTTGGTATCAGTTGACTGCTAAAGTGGTAATATGTATCAGTTAATGCATGTGGGTGTCGTGGAGGACACTAGGGATTATATAATAGGTTAAAGAGTGGCTTACCCATTAATGTGAAAGTGGATGTTGTTGAATATATTTTATTGTTTATATATTTTACTTTACCAAATCCTTGAGGAAGATGGTATTTATTACCCTTATTCCTAAATGGGTGAATATGTGAAGGTTATGGCACATGCATTCCATGTTTATCTTCATGAGGATGGATGGTTCTACGCTCCTTATATAGGTGGAAAAGAATCGATTGGTAGTTCATCTACACACCATGTTGATCCCTTGTATTTTTTAGATTAGAATTATTTCATAGAATTCCTTATAATATTGAAATTGGTAATGTTGTTAAATAGATGAATAAGCTATGTTTAACCAATGGGGTTGGAGCTTGTCAGGACACAATGTTGGCGTTATACTTATGAGGAACTGTTGAGTCGGTTTAGTTATTCCTGGAGGGAATAAAACATTGTTGTGATTCTAATGAAATTCAATGTGGAATTTTATAATGGTTAATTAATGGGAAAATAATAAATTAATATAATGTGAAACTAATAAAAAGGGATAGTTATATTAATGTATCTCTTTAAATGGTTATGTGCTTATAGGATATTTAGTCATAGTAGTTGAAGTTGGGAGTTTGAGAGATGTTACATGTAGTTGAGTCTAAGATGGGGTTTTCCCATATTACGGTTGTTAGATATATTATATCTAGTAATTTTTGTGATTCTATATGCTTCCAAACCACATCAGTTAGGGAGACTAACACCCGAGGGATTATGAAACCTGGGAGTGTTTTATCCAGTATCTCTGTGGGAGGATGGATGGATGACTTCCCCAATTGGCACCACACTATTCTCTTGGTTTTTATTTGTGATAACAGACACAATGAATAATTTTCTCCACATATAAGTTTAGAAGGATTTAATGTCTTTTGGTTATTTCAAACATAAATATTCTTTATATAGTTTCATATGTTCCCTTATATGTATAACATGTATAGGTTTTGATGGCTTCATGATCCTTACATGTTGTATGGGTTGTAGTAGCATAAGGTATAATACACTAAATTTGATATAATTTAAGTGGGATGTGGTGGATCTCGAAATCTGTGTGGTTACTTTTGTTTTTGTGCATATAGTGGTGGTTAGTATCATGAGGTGCAGGTTGTGGTGTTTCGCCCTGGGGACTACGGGCTAGCCATTTTGGGGAGAGATGCTCACAACGTGCGATATTGGGGAAAATAAAAAAAAAATATTGGGGAATTAGTAGAATGGTACACTTTATATTAATTTTATATTATATATTCTTGTATGTGATACTTGTTGAGAGTAGATGTGGTGTGGCTAGGAACTTATCATACATGTTTAGGTGATGAGTTAATTTCACTTGTTCTTCATTATGCGTGAACAAATTTTCATTAGTTTTTTCACAATGTTATATGGGGAGGATCCTCCTAAGTATAATATTATACTCACCTTATGTTCTGTAAAAAAAATTCTAGTTACTTATAGAAGGTTGGAGATCATTTCGGTTACTATTACTTCAATGTTTTTCATGAGTTGTCCATGCTTCATGGTTGCTTTTGTTTTAAAAACTATTGGTATATTCATTTCTCCATTTCAGTTCTAGTAGTTTTTTCATGAAATTATATATATGTACTTGGGTTTTAATTTATATTTCATTCTACTAATTAGTTGTTTGGTATTTTTCTCATCACACTATTTTTAATGTGTTCTTTAAGAGGGGAATGCCTCCCATTCATGTGTTTATTATACACTCAGTACTAGTCACCAACCCAGGGCCTCCAAGAGGTAGCACTTGGGGGGGGGGGTCATTATCTCCTATCTCACATTTCTGACATTGGAGAGGTGAAACTTTTGGGGAGGGGGTCAGGACACTATGGTTTTCTAGTGGAATAAATTTTTCAGGTAATTAGTGTCATTGCATTATTTGCATGAAAAATGATTGGTATGAGATAACAATTAGGGTTAAAACATATTAAAGTTATTTTTAGTATGTTTATAAATTAAAAATTATTTAATAAAAATCATATTAATTTTTTTTGATAAATGACAACCCAAAGGATTGGTGACAACCCATCACCTCCATGAATTTAGTGGGAATTGAACCCAAAACTGAAGGGTGACAAGGATATGTCAGATACCATAGGCCTGTGTGATTTCATGATTAATATAATTTCTCTTCGTTATTTAAATCCTCTAGCAGATAAATTATATGTTCATTATTAGGATAATATTTATTATATATAACCAAGATATTAGAGATGGTTTTTATTAAGTAATTTTTTTTGGAAAATGTTCAATATTTTCAGAATCCTATAATATTATTGGAGATAAAATATTATTGTAATTTTTATAATAATTGTTTAAGGATAGTAATCTATTTAATGGTATATGTTGAAAATTTTGTATTACTATATAATTTTGGAGATTAGTGCAATTTTTTATAATATAAAGGAATATTTATTTTGCAAAATTATCTTATTTTATCCAATACATTTTATTGGTATATGTTTCATGAAAGTGTAAATGAATATATAAATTTTTTTGGATTAATTCATTCTCTAGAAGTTTTTTCTTATGCATAATGAATATATAATATATCATGAATACACATCGTATGGAGAAAAAGATGAGTTTGAGGTGGAAATTTATTTAAGGATAAAACTATTCTTTTCAAGTAAGTATATCTATTTATTTTCGTCATATGTGTAGTAAAATCATTAATCTTTTCCCGAAAAATAATCTTGAAACTGAAACATTATCGATTTACTTATCTTAATAAGAAATCATAAAAATTTTAACACATCACATTTTTATTGTTTTGTTGTTGTTATCTTTCTCATTAACATGTAATCTATCACTCTCTATTAGAAACTGATAGTTTTTTCACATCAAGGTGACAATTTTTTTATAAAACCCTAGAATGTGTTATCTTATATGGCCTTTATTATTTCTTCTATTTGTTATAATGTGTGAGTCTCATTATTCCCTTTTATGATGTGGAATTTCAAAAAAGGTAATTTAAAAATTCAATCCTTAGTTAATGAGCCCTAATTAAAAATTGTGAGAAATCAATTCCCACAAAGGGGGGATAATGTATCAGCCTATGTTATAAAATTAAAAATTATGTTTGCTAGCATACATTAAATTCCCCATCAAGCGTAAATGAACAACCAAAATATTATAATATAAATGTTACTATTATAACCTAGCCATTAGAACTATGGTTATGAACATGATTAACCAAATTTTGAATGTATGGTCTGTAGTTGTATATATAATTAATTTTTTGAGAACAATTAATTATATATTTAAATAAAACACATTTTTAAAATAAGAAGAAAATTTATTATGAAAAACTTTTTAAATGTGCAGATGTGTGTTTTAAACCAAACAAATAAAATAATCTATCTATTTGATTATATTAACAAAAATTATATATATATATATATAATTTATTAAGTATAATGTTAAAAATTATTCTTACATATATCCTAGACATGATATAAACACAAATCGAATTTTATGAACAAAATAATTATTTTTTCTAAAAAGGTAGTTTTTCCACATTCAAATGGAACCCTTTTTTTAAATCTACATCATGACGCATTCATAAATACTAGTTGAAAAAATAAAAATTATTCTTTATAAGATATATATCAAAATATACATTGGATTATTCTTTTCTATTTTTCTGATAAGTTTCTTATTTTGATGAATAATGGGAAAATAGATTATTAATTTAAAACACATTTTTCGTATAAATAATTTATACTGTTAAATAATATTTTTATTCGTTTAAAATTATAATTATATCCTTAATTAATCATTTAGTAAAATTTCTATCATTGGATATACTTTTACATTGAATTTGGATTTACAAACATGTCGATCTTTTGAATGTTATCACTTTTAAAACTACTTTTCTCACACCATCATTAAGATTAAATTTTAAATAATTTCTGAAAATTGTATGAATATATTTTAAAAATATGGATTCCATATTTACAATTATGAGGTAAATTTTACTAAACAACCCCATTTTTTATGTATACATTATGAATGTTAAATTTGGTAATCTTTATAAAATGGTTAATTATAAATCAGGTAATTATGGGTAACAATACTATCATAAAAATTACAAAATTACTATATCGCTTGTTATTATTTTATTTGATGTTTTATAGAAGAAAAGACACATTCTTGTGTATATTTTGGGATTTCTTATAGCCACATGGATGACTTTTTTCCAATTATAGTATTTTATTCAAATATATGTGAATTTGATCATACCTTTTTTAACAAGTGAAAAAAATTTAATATAGATTTATATAAGGGATATGTCCTACTTTACATATTATTTTAATTTATAAGATGTTTTTTTCGTCATTATAATTTATTTTTAAATTTTCAGAAATAAAAAAATAAATTCATGGCATTCAAAATGATGATGTAGAAATTTAAATGAAATATCAAATAAATGATATTGGACATATTAAAATAAAAATAATTTTAAATAATAAATTTCATCTATGAATTTCATTATTGAATTTGATATATTAGTGACTTGTTAATAGTGTTGTTTTGAATATATCTTTATGTAATGATACATTATGAATTAAAGTATTGAATATTTTCAAAATTGAAAATATTTATATTTTAATATAATTATTATTTAATAAATGATGTATTATTTTTAAGAAAAATATAATATTAATAAATCAAATTAGCTTAATGTTTTAAATTTTCTTAATGATTAATTTTATTATTTTTTATTTTTATATTAAAAATATTAACCCTCAAAATGAAAATTACACGATATCACAATAAGAGTTAAAGGGGTTAAATAATAGATAAAAAATAAAATTATTTAAAAAATAATGATATCTTGTCAAATTTTCTTTGGAAGATTGTATTTTGACCAATCATCATCTGATCTTAAAAATTAATTAGTCTGGAGACCTTTAGAATATAAATTTAAATTATATTATTTTAATAATTTAATGAATTCTATGTTCCCCTCCCCTCTTTTATAAAGGGGCACGAATTATTTTGTTTTCTTCACACATCAAAACATATTTGGGTTTTCAAATGAATTGTCATTTGTGTACATGGTGAACTACCGCTTCACAAAGAAATATAATTTTCATTCCATCATTGTCCTCTATGATAATATATAATGATTGAATTAAAGTTTATCTATTATATTAATGTATTACTTATTATTATTGAAAGATGATATACAATTTACATTCTTAACTTTCCATTCATGAAAAATGGTAACATTGTTCATGCGTACGTGTGAACTATAACCTCCATGAAGAGAAGGGATTAATTTTTCATCACAATATCATAAAAATGATATATATAAGTATAAATTAATAACTAATATATTATTAATTATATTATTACCTTTTTTAAAGATAATGTGACACTTACCTTCTTTCCATAATGATCATTTAAAAATAAATTTTAAACTCATGCGTATGTACAAGTTACCATCTCCATGATTGTCATTTAGTTTATTTTTCATATGATTATATAATAGGTGAATTAAAAAGTGTAATTAATGGAAAAAATTTATTAATATTTCTAGAATATTATTCTCAAAATTATAGAATTCTGACCACATTTGACTTTATACATCAAACAAAATCAATTTGAACACATTAACTAATATCATCAAAACATCCAACATGAACATAAAAAATTAATAAATTGATATTAAATTTTAATAAGTGATATAAAAAAGAATAATTAACTTGAAATATGTTTCGTAGAATGTAGAAAAATTTACATAAGTTTATTATTCAATAATATAATGGTTACAAATTACAATTTAGAGTCAATGTGAGGAACTTTGTCATAGTATCCATTCATGGAGGCATATTTTGATGTTATACACAAACTATATTCCATGTGATTTATTTAAAACCATTTTAAATATCATATCATAAATTTATTTATTTTAATTTTATTTAATGTTTTTTTAATTTTAGTACCTTCATGGGTCTTCTGAATCAAATATTTTAATGTGGTATGAGACACTTTGACTGAAAAATATCTATATTTTAATTTATGTCAATATTATTAATATTAATATATATATATATATATATATATATGAATATGAAATTATTATGACGAAAATTTTATATCTATTTTTATATATGGAATAATCTATTAGCACTCATTTTTTTATAGGAAGACCTCTTTTCCTTTTACGAGTATTTTGTTTTTCAGATTTTGTTTTATATATTGATTGATTATTTCCATAAAAGGAAATTTTTTCTTATGAGTCTAAATGTAATTTTATTAGTGAATTTCTGATTATTTAAATATTTTATGGGTTATTCATATGTAATTGTACATTAAAAATTTTATGGGTAGTTATGCGATAAATTTATGTCGTGAGGTTTCATGAAAAACCATGGATGGGTGGTTATGTTATAACCTCCAATGCAATAGGTATGAGAGTCAATGATATATATATTCCATTTGTAAGAGTGACATGTATGGAAGTAAAAAATATGGTTATTCTATTTTTTATAATAATTTTCCATGTTACGTACTTATCTTTTATATATATTTATTTGAGTTTTCAAGAAAGTAGTTTTATTTTTAAAAGGTATGATAATGATAATTTTTAAATAATTATCCCTTTTTCAAGTTGAAAATTTACCTCTTTAAGGAAATGTTTTATAGGTTTTCACTAGATGAATTTTTACCTTTATTTTAATTACCTTACAATTCTTTTATTCTCATCTTATATTTTAAAAAGTTTTTTATAGTATTTAATGAATAGTTGGGACAATGATGAGATTAAGGGATTATTGTGAAGATATATCAACCTATGAAAACATGTTTTATTTTAATGATTTTTGTTTAAAAGAAAAAATATATTCTTACTATAAGTGTCCTCTTTTATTTAAAAGGTTTAATATGTATGTGTTTATCTTAATTCTCAAAAACTCTTAATATAAAAGGTTATTAAGAAAATAAAGTTATTTCTAATTATAAAATAACTAAAATATGTAATGTTTATGGTCTACTCTTGATAGAGGGTATATTATTAACTAATAAATTATAAATGAATAAGTAGTTTTCATAGTGGATTTGGTATTCTGATTTAGCATTGAGGTATTCTCATTTGACCAAACCTAGTGGGGGTGAACCATGGAAATTGCTTATGTGAGCTTTTATTTGTTTGTTACTTGGATGATATAATAAAAAGAAGAGAAATATTACTAAAAATCATTGAATATGATCATTAGGGAGGGTCACATATAATTAAAATTCCATGTTTCACCTCCCATTTCATAGTATTTCCCATATGTGTGAAAACAATTATGATGAATGGACTCATTTGGGATACACTATGATGTGAAAATTCCACTACTATAGATTTGTAATATTCCTACTCATGAAACCCCTCCTATCAAACTCAATATGATTTTATAAAATATTATTCTACTTGAATCAATATATAAGGTGTCAATAAAAACTATTTACCTTATTTTATATTAATATGAACTAGATAGAGAAACTCTATTCCTTAATGGAATTCCTTCCAATAATGGTTCCTTAGGTTTAACCTTCTTTTTTATAGATATCATTTAGTCTCTTTAGTGACACAAATATATAATCTCTTAGTAATATATGGATCACTATTATCATCCCTAAATGTTAAGTCAATATATATCCAAATAATTCTATTTTTCCATGAAATTCGTTATTTCCCTCTATTCTCTAAGTATATGATGAAACCCATATTTCATTATAATAAAAATACAACATCAATTGAAAATAAATCAAAGACACTTCCTTTGGGTGCTATATTCTTCACATTTGGATTTTGTTTTCCAATTATTCAATAAATTTGATAATATTTTTCAGAATCTTTTTTTCCATGATTTTATCCCTCCCTATACCATTGAATATATATCTCCATTAATTGTATGGATTTTTGGTTCATTATTTTCTACCACATTGGAAAAAAATTTAATTTTCATATTCGTTAAATTTATTTAATATATAAATATAATTACATTAAATTAGATCCATATTTATATAGAATAAATAAATATCGATCCTCTTTCATTATAAATACTTATTCTATGAAAATTCAATCATTGTAATTTATATTAACACACCTGATATCAAATTGTTTTTAATCAGTGAGATTTATCGTTTGTAATAAGATTTGAAAAATAATCTAACCCAAATTGAGTTAGATGTTAGTATAAGAAATAAAAAAAATATTTTTCCAACATAATTTTTTTCTATTTTACTCAATTTAATCAATATGTAAATAATACTAGGAGGTTAAAATTCTTCAAAAAACTGATTTCTAAATCATACACATTTACTAAAAAAATCATAAAATTAACATGAAAGAAAAATGTTTGAGAGAGATAAATATATATTGTAACTATTTATCTATCAAATTTATATCTCTCTATCTTTAATAAGTCTATAATCATACATGTTTTTTATATACAAACCCCCTTTTGAGTATCTTTATTAATCTTGGTTTTGGAACCACATGATGAATTTATAAAATGTCTTAAAATATAAGAAGACGTTTTGAGACTGCAATATAATTATAGATTGGTGATTATCCCAAATATTTATATGATATTAAGAAACATAATCCTATTTGTGACACCCCAATAATTTTTTATATAATTATTTTATAATAAATTTCATATTTTCATTGGCTTGTGGTGCATGCATCACCGGGTCAAAAATAGAATACTCTTTAAAAAAACTATTTATACACAACCATTATTAATTCGATGTTAAATTGGAGATTATGAATAAATATAACTAAATAATATTTAAAATATTATACATGTCCATTGCTTATCTATTTTTTGGATTTAAAATTAATAATCAGTTTAAAGTAAATGATATGTTTTATGAAAACATTTTTTTCAATGGAAAAGGTTTCATCATTTCTTACCCACATATGTTAAAATTATTTATAGATAAATTTTTGGAAATTTACTTTAGAAAATTAACATCACTTATTTAATTATAATATCATAATATAATTTTTATGAATTTTTGGAAGATATTATTTCTTAGATGAATACAAAAATGATGAATTTAAATTGAAAAATTAAATTTCATTTAAATTATTTATAAAGATAAATTATATTTAATTTTCTTTGGAATAAAATTAGGTCAAAATTATATATATATATATATATATATATAAATATTTAATTTATTTCATTGGAATCATTTGCATATTGAATTATTATTTAAAAACTATGTAATCCATTGAACATTTTTAGTTTAAAACCCTCTTTCTCTTCCTATATCCTAGAAAAATATTAAATTATCTGTTTAAAATTTTTTAATGTCAAATCAAAAAAAGTGATAAAATATTATAAATTATACTAATTTCTATTATATAATAATTTACACAAAATTTTTAACCAAACATTCTAGTTAGATAAGTAAAAATTAATTTCTACAATTAGGGTAAACCCTATACTCTCTTATTCATAAAATAAGACCTCCATGAATATTATTAACCATACGTAATTAACAACTCAAACACTATACCCCCATAATAGAGACCATGTTTTTGTAAAAATATATTTCTAGGAATGCTTCTGGAACTATTTGAAAGCGGTTTTATGAAACGATTTAAAATTCTTTACTATGATTTTTTTATTTTCCTTCGACTTTATAAAAATATTTTATAATTATGATTATATAAAAATAATTTTATATAATATATACATAGATGATATTATGTTATAGTAATTACAAAAAACCATCCTCACAATAATAAAATGGGTCAAAAAATCATCATTTATGTGTATGATGGATTACGGCCTCATCAAGTGATGTAAATTATTCCCCACACATAACTTATTTGAGAAAACCATATCCTCACTTTTTCAAACCTTGAAACCATATTTTATAGTCATATTCAAACCTATTTAACATCATAAATTACATCCTATATCATATAGTCCTTTTTTGTTCAAAACATTATACTAGGAATACATTAGAAATAATCCTAAGAGGTGGTATGAAATGTGGCACAATTCAATACTATGTGTTTTAGTTTTATTTTTATTCGACCTTATGAATTTTTTTAATTTATTATTATATTGAAATAAAACCTTATACCATGTGTTGATATGTTATAATTGTAACTGAACTACCTAAAACCATATCCACATCTATTAAATGTGTTTCAAAATAACCATTCATGTGTTTGGAAGATTTTCTCCCCACAAACTGATGTGACAAGTTTTTCACCAACACTACTCACAATTGTGTAAGATGGAAAAGATAAATAATATATATTATATTTATAATATAATTATTCAATTTGAGTCAGTATAGCATATATAAATTGTTTTACCTTCTATTCCACATGGGACATATAATGTCACTCATGTGTACGACAGACTATTTCTTCATGAAGCGATATGATACATTATTCCACTAAAATTTTACATTTACGGTAATAAGGATAATATTTAAAAAATATATGTGATATTAATGAAAAAATAATGATATTATTTATATATTTTTAATTATGAAAATATAATATATCAATTTTTTATTTCAACAAAAAATGATAACGTCGCTCGTGTATGTGTGGACTACAACCTATATAAAGAGATGTGACTCTCGTTTCATTACCAATACTCATACATGATATGTATAAGTATATTCTAAGAAGTAATATCTTATATTATATATTATTATCATTCTATAAATATAAAATATTTCATTTCTAAAACAACCATTGAATAATGGAACTGTTACTCATGAGTTTGTGTGACTTACCATCTCCATGATCTTAAAAAACATAATTTATAAAAATAATATGTAATTATTGATCATGAGTGTAGAATTTATATATAAATATTAAAATAATTTCATTATTATTATTCTTGATTTTTTGAAATACTAATACCATAGACCGATAGTCAACCAACTAAATTAATTTTTTGACACATAAGTAAAACGTAATCAAAACACCTGTTATAAACATAAGTGATTAGATAATGTTATATAAAATGGTTATAAATTATATAAGTGGAATAAAAATTATGAAATTTTATGTTGATAAATTAAAAAATTAACTTATGGATTTTAATCTGGACGAAAAAGAATGTATGTGAGGAGTCATACACAATGTAAGGGACTTCATCTCAATTACTCTTCATTGTGGCATATTGTAATATTGTTGGACTAATTTATTTTATATAGTGTATATAAAACACCTATTTAATATAATATTATGATTCATTAAAAAATATTTGTATATTGTGTTTAAATTCTAATTAGTGCATCCATGTTTATTTTACATAAGAGTTACCAAGTTATAATGAATTTCATAACTCATTTTCTTTTCATTTGGTTATAAAACTTCTTTATTGGAATTTGATATTCTAATATTATTTCAATAATGAGTTTTGAATATATTATGTTCCAGTACCAATTTTCTATACATATTTATATATGATAATAATAATGTTTTCATTGAGAAATTCCCACAACTATGTTATTATAATGGTAAGGGATTTCATCACAATTTTTATTTCATTGAGATATTTTTTTGAAATACGAATCTATTCACATTTTTGTGTTTTATTTACTGAAATATTTATGATTTTATCCTAAATTCCAATATATTAATGAATTTTTATGTTATAATTATTATTTATCTATATCCTCTTATCATGGGTGTGATTATTTCCTAAACCATATAACCTTGTTTTATATGGTGTTTAATTTGAATGTAATTTTATTAACTGGGGAAATATTTATAAATATGTATCCTTTAATAAATATAGTTATTTGATATTATGGAATATTGATTCATTAATTAAATTGATTATTTGATATAATAGGATCTAACTATACCTGTAATTATTGATGGGATGTAAAATCATATAGCCCCTCGATTCATTGGTAGGTCTCATGAGTGAAATTATTTCAAAATATAAAAAGTGTTTTCGTAGTAGTTTTTAATAGAATTTTTAAATGTCATGAATGATGATGTATCATGATTCCTAATAACATGAATTCCAATAGTTAATAATTTTCTTAATTATGTATTCATTTACTATTATCTATGATATTTTAATAAAGATATTATTTATTGATGGATTTTATTCTCAGGATACAGATTAAATGGATTATGATTTTAGATATTTACATTTTAATATTGATTTTGAATTATCTTAGAATTGTATTCATGTTTCTTAAATTGGATGTGTGTTTATTTATTTCCATTTTTTATTCATTTTTATTATTGATTCACGATATCTTCCACATTACATAACCCTTTCTATGATTTTGAGCTCACTAGTATTTTTCATCATTTCCCTAGGATATGAAGAAGAATTCATAGAATGATTTAAAGCACAACAATTTTTTCAATTTCTATGAATTTTATTTTATAAACCAATGTAAAATAATTATCATTTATGTATTTAGATACCAATAAAGGCTAAACATGTTGGTCCTTAATGATTTAATACTTCGAATATATGAAAATACATTAAAAACGGTACCAGATCTTGGCTACCATAGTCGATGTAATTATAGTTATTATTAGAGGTAGTGTAGAAGAAAATATGGGAACTATAATATATAAAACAATATTTGGGTACAATACCCTATGATAGAGACAGAAATTATGTATAAGGTAACATCCTAGTTTTTTGGTAAGTAATTGAATATGTGGTTTTTTCATGAAATAAATCCATGTATGGATGTTATAAGTGGACATGGTTATTGAATAACGGTACCTATGGACAATAACAGAGAAAATTGAGCATTGTCTATGACATAATCACTACATTGTGCATGAAAATGGTTCATACTATACACATAGTGTGACAACCATTGGAGTTATACCTAGGATAATTCATATTGTCTTTACAAACCATTATGAATGATTTGAAATAATTTTATCCCTGAAGAATTTTTTTTCATGATTCTAAGATTAGAAATATATTTATTTTAATTAACATTATATGTTACCCCATATTTTTTAATATGAATTAGGATATATATTTCAAAATATTATGATCAAAATAAGTATATCCTATCATTTATAAATTTTACCATGACGTAAGAAGGGTACCAATACATGTGGCCAATATAAGGATTTCTATACTAAGGAATCCAATACAAATAGTAGAGGAACTATAAAAATTATTTCTAAATTAATTAATCTTAATTAGGTTTTCATAAATTTATTTTATGTGATGGAGAAACATATTTCCCTATGAGATTATCCTAGGTTCCAATACTTCATGCGATAGAAGCCCTGACCATTTCGTGGTATTACTAATATAATGTTATTAAAGAAATATATTAAGTCTAAAGATAATATAGGTATTCCCCTTGGATCTAGTGAAGATGAAATGGTTACAATTTCTTCATATTTTCTGAAAGGTTATTATTATCAATGTGGAAATTGATCTATTATATTATAGAGGAAGAATAGAAATTTTTTGACATTAATTGATAAAATTTTCCTTCATGAGAAGAAAAATGAAATAAAGAGAGAAATCATTAGGTAAATAAATTGGATGAATAATTTTTTTCTATGTATCAAGATACAATTACATAGTTATACAGGTATTCTACATATTACGTAAGAAACCCAGAGTGCATCTATGAAGGCTTGATGAGACCTCTATAAGTGTAGGTAGTATCTAAAACATTTTTATCATACAATTAAATTATTTTATGTTCCATGAAAAATGGAAAAAATATTTTCTAGATCCAATATATTCATTGTTAATTATGAGAATAATTGTTCCTCATCGCACCAAGAGAATGGAAATTCATCATATAAGAAGACGAGGGTAGATAAATTTCCCTCATGTGAAAATTGTGGGAAGAAACATCCTTGTATGTGATTAAAGGGAATGGCAATCTACTACAAGTGTAGTGATATGTATAATATGGAACATTTATTCATGGGGAAGAAACAAATAAATGATTTCTACTATTTATACTATAAGGATATAGTTTATTATTCAAACTAATTTTCCATTCATCAAGGGAATCTACCATAGTTAATGTCACTAGGATAAGAAAAATGTTTATATGATCACTACAATTGAGGTGAAAGTTCCCAATAATGTGGTGGCCCTTACTTAAATCATTTATGAAAATTTTTATTATGATTTTTTCTTATTATATATCCTGACATTCTATTATGTATATCTTGTTTTCTAGGGAATGTTTCATTTTCATTTTTTTAATGATTTGTGATGTCATTAAAACCCCATTGAGGATGTATCACTATAAAAATGATGTCTTATAAAGTAACTATAATGATATAAATTTTTTTATTTGATTTACTCATTATCAAATCTATGTTTTACTACAATAATATCCTTATAATGTACTCTCTTTCAAAATTTTATGTGAAAATTTATTTCATGAGAAAGAATATTAAGATTCATTATGAAGATATCTAATTCCTTACCATTAGAGAATCAAAATCATCCTCTGAGAGATGTCTAGATCTACTACAAGAAACTACACATATTGATATTAAGAGAGATTAATAATAGACAAAATCTAGAAATTTGGAAAGTAATATTAAAATAATGTATTAATATGTTTTATAATAATATTTTGTGATATTTCTTATGGAGTTACCTAGAAATACCCTAGATCATGAGGTTGTGTATTCCAAGGATTTAACCCCTAATGGAAGACCGATAATAAATACAATTTATTGAATGGAAACTAGTTAATTAATATATTTTAAGAAACATCTAGAGGATTTTGGTGATATGTTATATATTATCCCTAAGGTTTCACTATATGGATGCCATATTCTCTTCATTAAAATAGAATATCGATCCAAGAAGGTTATGTATTGGTTATATGGATAAAAATAATATTATGATAATCAAAATGTATCATATGTATCACATTTATTAATTATTTAAAAAATTTCAAGGAGCCCAAAATATTAAAATATTGACCCTCATTATTTTTGTCATCAATTTCAAGTATCGATGGAATACATTATAAAGACATATTTTTGAATTAGGTAAATACATTATGAGTTTATAGTAATCCAATTTTTGTTGAAAAATGATACCAATATTTTTATTGATCTAATGAATAGAATTTCCATGTAATACATTGATTATTATGTGGTGTTATTCATTAACAATTTATTTCTTTATTTAAAAATAAATACGGATCAATAGAATCACTTATGGATAATACATGAGACACATATAGGGAATCAGTTAAATGTGAAATTTTGTATGTGTGATTAATCATTTCAAGATGTTTTATTATTTTATATATTGTCTCTATGTATAGAATATCGGTTGATCCTATATAAACAAGGGAAGATAAATAATGTCATACACCAATGAACATAACTATGGATCATATTTTAATTAGTTTAGCATCTTATTATTAGAGATACCTTTATAATTTTTCTGGATTCTATAAACCATTAACAATGACTATATTTTGTATGGTTATTATAATATAGACAAAGAAATATGAATTTTTTTCGATGAACTAAATTGTATATTGGTCAATGTTTTGATTTTTAATATACTATCTAAAAATAGTGAGATTTTGATATATAATGATGCATCAAATAAGGTAATTGGATGTGCACTTATGAAAAAATATAATGGTATTGGATATGAACCATAGAAATTGAAAATCATGAGTAGAACAATCAAACCCATGATCTTGTGTTGCCAGTTGTAATCATTGCATTGAGGAAATGAATACATTATATATTTGGTGAAATATCTAAAAAATATATAGATCATAATATACTAAAATAAATTTTTTCACATAGAGATATCAACGTGAGGAAGAGGATATATGTCAAGCTAAAAAAATATTATGATTTAACAATAAACATCCACCCTTGGAAAAACTATAAGGTAACTGATGAATTAAGTAGAAATGATCAGGGAGTTGAGACCCAAATGGTTATTGAGAGAAATCATATGTTCATAGATCTAGTAAACAGGGATATGCAATTTACTATTAAATAATATTAATCAAAATTTTTATAATTATTGTAAACCAATATTTCCTATAAATGATAAAATATACTCAATAAGATGCTGATAACTTCAATAAGAAAAATAAACCTAAGAAATATGGGAAATTTGAAAACATCATCGGTAAATATATTGTCCTGAAATTTTAAAAGAGATTATGTATTGTATCTATACCTGATCTAAAAATTGAATTTTTGGATGATGATCATAAGATCAAATTTTTCTATACATCATCGTATAACCATGATGTATTGGAATATGAGGGTAAAAATTAATGGGATAACATAAAGAGAGAAACTGATAATATTATGTCTAAAAGTTTATTTGTCGAAGAATTAAAAAAATGATATAAAATCCTTCATGAGTGATGAAATATATCCTATTTTAATGTGAAAATGGAATGAAAATATCCAGAAAAATTTCACATGAAAAACAAAGACTCTTAAAAATAATGATCCAATATGGGTTATAATTGATCACATGACAAAATAGGAAAATTTCCTCACCAAAAGAGAATATATTCCACATGATCTACTCACATGGATTTATATTAATAATTATTTAATACTTCATTTAACAACACTTTAAATTGTGTCGGATCATGATCACCATTTTACACAGACATTATAAATTAATCTTTAGATGCGTCTTGATACTGAGCTTCATTTCATTATTTCCTACTATCATCAAAATGATGGAAATTATGAAAGTAATTGTCATAAAATAGAATAAATTTATAGATTATTATCTCATCACATTAAAGGTATATTGGATTATTATATCTTATTGGTATTGTTTTTCTATAACTTTGTTTCCAATAATGTATTCAAATGGATCTGTGTGAAGAATTGAAGTGAATGAGATGTCATACGAAAACATCATTGGATGGAGTTAGTAAAAAGAAACATGTGGAACCAAAACCTATTTAAGATTGTACAATAATGTTAAATATTATTCATTATCTCATAAATTAATCTCAAAGTAGGTAAAAGGGTTATGTTGATAATCAATGGAATGATTTAGAATTCCATGTGGGAGTTCATGTTTAATTAAAAGTATCTATAGGGAAGTTATTAATATGGATTAGTAAAAAATGGAATATGTTCCCCATGTATATCTTAAAATTTTAAATTATTGATATATTTGGATGTTTTTTCTTAAGGATTGAAATTTACACAATGTCTCTCAAATGAACATGGTTTTTTCTATATGCCATTATCTAGGATGTACATAACAGAACCTGTTCTTGTTCCCACGTATGATGAAATATAATTGGAAAATGATCTATCATACTATCAACAACCCAAAAATGTTCTTTATTTTAAAGATATATTATTATGGAATTATATGACTCTAGTGTTAAAGGTAGTTTGATGAAATCATGAAATTGAGAAAGAAACATGGGAACCATATGATGTTATAAAGAAGAACAATGAAAATATATTTAGAAGTCAATACCCATGAAATCTCTAGGATGATTCTTATGTAAGAGGAAATAATGTGACATCCCAAAACATTGAAATATATTTATTTGATAATAGAATTAATATATTTGATCACTTAAGAGGCACACAACATCAAGTTTTATCAAAATTTGACACATTCTGTAAATATGTTTTGGTACATCACTATTATAAAAGGGATGTTAAATTTTTTTGTATGAATAATACTAAAAAAATTATAATATATATTTTATACATGATAATTTGTTATAACTATTTTTTAGATAGAAACAATAATTATTAGAATGTAAAAAATTTATTTTGCAAAAAACTATTTTTATCAAAATAAAAAGTTTCATCACTTCATGGAAACATCAGATAAAAATAAATTTTGAATCGTTTATAAAAATTATTTGATAAAATGAAATATAGTTATCAAATAATCATATCAAAATTTTATTTTGGTGACTATTTACATTTTTATGATCAAATTATTTTTTGATAAATAGTGAACAATATAGTACTTTAATTAAAATCTAAATTTTCATTTAAATTGGTCTCGAAGACAAATATTATTTTAAATTGGTTTTAATGTATAATTTTTTCAATTATATATATATTAATCTAGTTCAGCGCATTGGAACAACATTTATAATGCATATACATATAAAACATTAATAAACTTTTAAACATTCTCTCTTTGAATACCCATTTACTCATTGTATCGGCATAGATTATTTAATAATATTATTTTACAATTGATTGATTCTAATTTTTAAAAATAGATTCCATATTTTGAATCATAATTAATTATATTATCTATTATGTTGTACAAAACATTTTACCAAATAATTATTGAAAATTATTAAATTTAATTACTATGGTTAGGGTAAAAATTGGTTTACCGGGGGGGTTAAACTAAAAGGATACATTACAAAATCACATTAAACCTTGTGAAAAATACTTTTTATAAAAATATTTACACCTCATAGTTTATTTTAATATATATTCATTAATTTATGACACTTGGGAAATCATGGTTACACCATTTTCTTTTGAAAAATTAGAATTGTGTCACTCAGGTCACTTATAAAAGGCCACCCACTATCGTCACCTATTCCGAACAGAAAACAATTTATAATTGACAATAAATTCTCAAATAACTTTAAAAATAAAATAACATCAAAAAATAATCCTTTATAGTTCATAAATCCATTCTAGGAATACAATATGATCAATCCCAAAGTGGTTGTTCCAGAAGAGTAAAAATTCCAAAATATGTGTATTACTTTATTTATTTCCACACTTAACTAAATTAATATTAATTTTTTAATATATAATAAAATAATTATATATCATAAATCTAAATTTTATTATGTTATGTGAATGATGTATAAGTATCTCAACTTCTATCAAATGGTTTATGAAATCATCATTAGTGTGGACAATAGACTATTGTCTGGCGAACTAATGTGACAAGTCTTCCATAAAACCCACTCATGGCCGGGTGAAATGATGAATAAAGTTTATATTTATATGATATTTATAATATATTAACACAATTATAGTCCTTATATAATGTATATACCATTTTAATTTCCATTATTAATGTGATACGATAACGTCGCTCTTGTGTACGAAAGGCTACATCCTCAAGATGCAATGTGATTTTTTATTCAAGCAATGAATTAAATGATTATTAAAAAGGTTAAATTAAATTCATCTATTTTGTATAAATGAGATAAATATTATATTAATAGAATATTTTTTATATTAAAATATAACATATAAATTTAATTTTTACACTGAAAAATGATAAGCTTTGTCATGTATGTGTGGACTATAACCTTAATGAAGCGATGTGAAACTCTAATCATCACCATGAAAAATGAATTATAGGTATACGTTTATATAAATAAATAATAGTGTATATATTATATTATTATCATTATGGAATAATAAAATATTACTGAACTTCTCTATATAAGTACCATTTAAAAGTTTAACTGTTACTCTGGCGTACATTTGAACTACTATCTCAATGATCATAATGTATTTTATTTATCAAAACTATATTCATTAATGGTATTGAAATTAAAATTTGTATATAAATATGATTATATTATAATTATTGTTAATATTTATAATTTCAAATAATATCCTCTTAGACCAACATTCAACCAACCAATGTAATTTTGGAGAAATAAGTCAAATATCATCAAAACATCCAATGTAATAAAAAATTGATTATGTAATTGTGTATATAATAAGGGTATGTGAAATAAATGGAATAATAAAAATTGAAAATGTTATTATATATTTACTTAATTAAAATAATATTATATTTATAATGAAAAATAACCTACGTGACAAGTCTGACTCAAAGTGATGCACTTCTTCTCAATTTCTCTTCAATGTGGAATATTGTGATAGTATGAAGCTAATTTATATCATATACATCATAGAAATCCTCATTGTAATATAATTTTATTATTAATATATTAATATTTTTAAATAAATTTTAAATTTAAATTATTTAATCAATGTTATTATGACATGAGATTCTCCATGTTTTAATGATTTCAAAAACTCTATTACATTTTGTTAAGTTATACTTCTTTTTGTTTGCCATTGATACTCTAATATTATGTGAATAATTAAATTTGATTTTCCCAAATTTTATTTTCTCATGTATTATGTGGATTTAAATTTTATATACATAATATATTCATATATTAATTATCCCTTCAACATTAAAATCATTATATGATATTTTTCTTAAATGTCCATTTCATAGATACATTTTTTTAATATTAAAATATTCTCCATTATGTTGTGTATATACTACCCCTTTGATTGATTTAACATGAGAACATATATATTAACAATCCTAATTTCATATATCAACGTTATCCCTATTTTGTATGATTTATTTTAATATTTGACAAACCATATACATTTTTCATAAGATGCATACATTGAAAGTTATTTGGTAAAATAGGCAAGTATTGATAAAGCCATATCATTTATTTAGTTTATATATTTGATATTAAAGAATATTATTCATAAAATGAATTGATTATTCAATATGTGAGAACTTATTTGGAAGTAAGCATATTTTTGGGGGCTTGAATTATATAGCACCTCAATGCATTGTTAAGTATCACAAGACAAATCAGTTGGCCAAATTAATTAGGTTTTTACCCATCTTATTTAAAATATATTGTGAAATGTCTTGAAAATATAGGCACCATGGTTCATTAGAATATGGAATCCTATAATTATGAATTTCCTTCAATATGAATTAAGTTAATATTATCCAAAATTCTTTTATAAATATATTATCTATTGATGCATTGCATTCTCATTTTATTGATAAAAATGATTTTTTTTCATTTATTTACCTTTATATATTTAATATAAGTTATCTAATGATGATATTAATTGTTTTCAATTTGCAAGATTTTTCATTTTTTTAACTGTACATGTTGATTATTTATAATAATTCATCATAGATTCCAATGTACTTATGGAATAATTGGTATTTGAGATCACTCTTATTTTGGTTCCATTCCCTTGTATATGAAGAATAATTATTTGAATGAGTATAGATACACCAATGTTTTTTTATTTCTATTATTTATATTTTATATCCCATTATAAAGTGGGTATCAGGTGTGTATTTGGTTCCCAAAATTTATAAAATAAATTGTCCCTCATGATTTTAAGCTATATATGTATGATGATGTAATAAAGCATGCACCAGCTCCTCGGTATTAGAGTTAGTGTCATTACACTCCTTCAGTTAAAAAGTAATTTTTCTATATGATCATTCCTTGTAATTTACTCACAAATTTTATCATATCTACACGTTATCATACCCCACTCCGAAAACAAGTACAAAAATTATTTATATGGGGAGAGGGGTACATCTTAATCATTCAAGGGTCAATGAATATTGTAGTTATTTGTGTAGCAACCCATTTCTTTTAACATATCTTTTATCCCACTTCATAGTTTTCCATTGAAGGAAAAACATTATAAAAATCTAATATAGGATATTTTAATTATCATATAATATCAATATTGGCATGGTGTTTTATTCCTTTGTGAGATTGATTATACTAGATCTTGATTCCTATTTTGATTCAAAAAAATGCATCGTCAAATATTACATTCTATTTAACAATAAAACATCCACTCTTCATATCTATGCTTATCATGGAATAAAAAATGATAATTTTTAATGAACCATGCTTCTCTACTATTAACCACTAAGATGTCCATAGACTTCTTAATCATTATGGAGTCATTACACAAGTGTATATATAATTAAAATATGCATTTTATTTGGTTTTCTCATTTCTAATGTAATGTCCTGAACCTCTCTGAACCATTTCATTGTGAAAATCCTGTGTCGGAGGTGTTCTGGGAGGTCATGGTAACTTATCATCAACACTTTTCCAAATATCCAATTCTGTGAATAGATCGATCGGTGAATAATTTCAACGGTAGACCGCAGTGAACAGTTCTAACAGAATACCCCTATGAGCAATGCAATCATAGCCTTATGTGAATAGTTGCATCGGTATCCTTCTCGGGATAGTGAAATGGTAGGCTTATGTCAATGCATCATCGATAGTTTTATGTGAATAGTGAAACAATTGGCTTATGTGAATAGTGTCATCAGTAGCCTTATGTGAACAGTACAACAGTTGCCTTATGTAAACAATGTCATCGATTGCCTTAGGTGAACAGTGCAATGTTAACCTTATATGAACTATGTCATCAGTAGCCTTATGTGAACGGTACAATGGTAGCCTTATGTGAATAGTGTAATCGATAACCTTGTGGGAATAGTGCAACGGTAAACATATGTGAACAATGTTTCTTGAATGGGGAGGTTCAATGGTAGCCACTATTTCCTTCAAAAAATTTTGAGTTCTTGAAAAGTGTTTCTTGAATGGTGAGGTTCAACAGTAGCATCTCTTTCCTTTGCCAAATATTGAGTTCATGAACAATGATTCCAGAACGACATGGTCCAATGGTAGCCCTTATTTCCTTTGCAAACTTTTGAGTTCATGAATAGTGTTTCTAGAATCGTGAGGTCCAATAGTAGTGTCTATTTCATTTTCCAAATTTTGAGTTCATGAACAGTGTTTTTAGAATAGTGAGGTTCAATGGTAGCCTCTATTTCCATTTCCATATTTTGAGTTGATGAACAATTTTTCCAGAATGGTGATTTCCAATGATAACCTTAATTTCCTTTTGATAAATTTCATGTTATTGAAGAGTGTTTCAAGCTTCCTACAATTTCGCCCCTTTGATGATTCTGTTGACGTAAAATTCATTTGAAGCCTCGTTTGAAAGACATTAAGTCCAATTCAAAGGTCATAACTCCAATATTAAATTTTCCTAAGGCTAGGGATGCTTTACCAAGGTCAAACTGCATAGTTTAATGTGATCTTCTTTTAATGGAAATTTGAGTATATTTTAAACCGATGCTCTGTTAAATATTCTAAAGGGATGAGATATCTTATTCCCTAGTTCTTCCTCCTTGATCTCTTCTGAGAGAATCTAGAACCATCCATTCCTTCTCATTGGAGTTGTACAATCAAATTTTCCTCCTTGGATTGGTTTCCATATTTTTTATATGCAACTAAGCATTATCGATCAATCTACCATATAATGTATGATTTATCACCCTTCATTTGGGTTCATCTCCTACTATTTCTCTTTTCCTTCTTATTTAATGTTATCTTCATGTCCCTAATGGTATTTTCTTGGGATTTTACTAGTGTGTTGGTGTCTCTGCATCCTCGGGTGGATATAGTTTTCATGGGGGGAGGAAGTCATAACCCATTGTGTGACATGTTCTCATATAAATAACATCAAGAACCACTTGACTGTAGGATTCGTTGCTTCTCTTTTATTTTATGTCAAACTTCAGAGTTAGACTGTTTTATCCCATTGGATCACAATGGAATATACATAATAAATATTTTAACTGAATTAATAAATTGATATCTATCATATGTTATTGCATATTGTTTTTCTAGACAGTGTGATATCTATGCGTGGTTATATAGAAATTAATTCTTGATAGAAATTGGTAATGTAAATTTATAATAAATTGATAATTGGTTGGATAAAGATAATGAGTCATGTGAATGAATTTTATGGTTATTGTTGTAATTGGCTATTAATCAAATTGATGCATTAAGAATGTTTAAAAAAAATTTATATATTACTTTTTAGGTTTCCTAAAGTTGGAACCTAAGAATAATAAATCAGTTAATTCAGGATAGATTAAAGAACTGGTTGTTTGATAAAATATAATTTCTTTTCGTGTTCTAATTTACCCTATTGTTTATTTAAGGTCTAATAGACGAATTGATATGATGGTTGTTTTCATGATTCTTGTGTTGTGATGTGAGCCTGGATAGTTGTTGTCATATGTGGGAGCATGGAGGGTAATTTTTGTGGCAGTAGTTAACACCTAGAGTGGTGAGATGCCTCGTTTTATGCATGCCAGTGTCAGGGAGGAAACTGGGGATGATGAAATGGGTAGGATGTGAATGTTTTGTTGCACTCTGATTCCTATTGTTTGTTTATCTAATTAACATTACCCAATTCTCTATGTAGCTGGTCTTGTATACCATTCTTCCAAAAGGGGAGAAAGCTCATGGGGTATGCCACGTGCATTACGTGATTAGCTTCCTCAGGGAGGATGCATCTATGATCCTGATATTGGTGGAAAAGACTCTATGGGTAGTTCATCAACTCACCGTGTTGAGTACCTTATTTTTAGTAGATTATATTATTTTTATAGAGTATCTTGTAATATGGGAATGTAGTAATGTTGATAATAAATGACTGAATAAATGATGCTGACCCTATGGGTTGGAGCTTGCTGAGATGCAATACTGAGGTTTCAATTTAATGTAATAGTAAAATTTGGGTGTGATGCTAATGAAATATAATGTAGGAAATTATTGATGGTTAGTTAATGTTTGATGAATTAATTAACGTAAAGTGAAATTGATAAAAAGGGAATGGAATAATGCATCAAATATATTTAAATGGTTGTGTTCTTATAATATACCTAGTCTTAGAGGTGGAAGCCAGGAGTCTGAGAGACATTAGTTGTAGTTGAGTCTATGACTAGGATATGCCCATAGTGTGGTTGTGAGCTATTTTATATTCTATAATTATTGTGTATTTATACGTTACTCCTCCCCGCAAGTTAGGGAAATTGATATCCTAGGGATTCTGAGACCTGGTGGGTGTTTTCCCAAACATTCCGGAGGGAGGATGGATGGATGACTACCCCCATTGGAACCACTCTCTTCTCTTGGTAGTTACTTGTGCTGGTAGGCACATTGGTTAGTTTTCACCATATATATGTGTAGAGGGCTATAATGGATTGTGGTTATTAAAACACATACATTCAGGATATAGTTTTCTATGGACTACTACATGTATAATGTATATAGGTTGTGATGGTTTGAGGATCCTTACTTAGGGTATGAGATGTAATGGCTTGAGGGATAATGCTCAATGTATGATACACATTATGCAAGCTATGGTGGCTCCCGACAACATCCTGGTTAATTTTCATGTGTGAACTTGGAGGATTTTTTGCATGAGGTGCATGTTGTAGTGCTTCCCCTTGGTGTCTATGGGAAACAATTTTTGGAGAGAGATGCTTTGGACGTGCGGTGTTGAGGAAATGTGGAATACCAATGGGGAAGTAGTAGCATGGTACCCTTGATATATTTTATCATATAATATACTATTGTATGTGTTACTTGGTGAGAGTATCCATGGTGAGGCTGGGAACTTTGTATAACTGTTTAGGTTACTAGTTATTTTCACTTGTTGTTCAATGTAATTTATCATGCTTTCATTACATTTAGATGAGAGGCTCTGGGGAGGATCCTACATTGTATATTTTTATACTCATCCTATGTATATATAAACTTTTTTTTAAAGTAACATGGAGAAGGTTGGAGATAAGGCTGGTATATACTAGCTTGGGATTGTAGGATCTATTTGGGATTCTTGGTTGCTGTTTGTTTTTACTTTGTTTTGGGTACTTATAGTTTTTCCCTTCCAGTTGAAGTAGTTTTTCCTGACATTACAAATGTGTTAGTGGGATTTCTTTTATATTTCAGTCTGTGTTGGAGTTGGTTGGGTCCTATCTTATCTCTCAGTTTCGCATGTGTTATCTTAGAGGGTAATGCCTCTATTTTGTGTGTTTACTATACCCTCGGTTCTAGTCACCAACTCGGGGCCTACAAGAGGTATGACTCGGGGGGTCATTATCTCCCATATAACATTGTCGACCCAGGAGGGGTACACCATTTGGGGAGGGGTCATAAAAGAGTTGTTTCAATGTTCTGGTTGAGGGATATGATAGAGTATAGAGTTAGGCACCAGTGAGGTTGCATGGCCTGGTAGGGAAACCGTGTCAGTAAAGTTTATCATGTGATGTAAACACTAGAGACCACAAGAGACAAAGGCGTTTAGGGACCCTTATGATCTGATACACAAATATTTATGTTTACAATGGCTACTAAACGCGATATTAATATTTTTTGGGTAGATACCTAGGAAAGGATCATGAATAATTCTTCCTTTGTGTCAGTGATTGAATGGGTAGACCTATGGATTGGGTAATCTAATTGAAAAAAAAAAGAAAAACAATTAATTAATTAATGATTAGTCTTCCATATTCCAGGTTTAGGAGCTCCAACTATTTGTTATTTTGAAGGCATGAATCCATGTTGAATTCCTCAAGAGGATATCAAAGAGGATGTCTAGCAGGATGTGCCATCAAATCTTCGTTGGGTAGAGGTTGAGAAATACAAAACTTTAAAAAGGACACACTCTGAGAGTTTCAGGGCCAGAGTCTTCAGAAGTAAGAGGGATCTGTTTCAGATGCAGTCATAGAAGACTGGTTGGATGGGGTCGGGATAGGCATCAGTTTGATCTGTGCTCTCAAGGAGCACTGTGTGTCTATGGTTGTGATGATGTTGCTCGGAGTAGAGAGGTAGTGGTTGTTGTTGTTCCTCGGTGATTGTGAGGAGTCAAAGATCTCATGGGAGGAGTTATGAGACATGTTTAGAGTCGAGTTTCATTATTCAACCGCGAAGGCATCTAGTCTCCAGGATCATATTACCCTTCAATAGGGGATCTCTAGTGTGCGAGAGTTTTTATTCTATTTCTAGAACCTTTTGCGATTTTCTTCAAACCTATAACAATATGAGGAGGCTAATGAAAATTCATTTTGATGAGGATTTGCATCCAGAGATCTAGCACTAGTTCACACCCTTTATGCTGAATACATATCTTGAGGTTCTATAAATGTCAAATTTCATAGAGAGGTCGTTAGATATAACTAGATCTTCATGATAGGGGAGTTGTAATGACTCCTGATGATGAAGATTTGGGGTCTGGGGTTTCTGGTTTTTAGGGAAGAATAGTTTTTATTCGGCCAGGGGTAGGTCCCAGTTCTCAGAATCTTGTTTCTCTAGGGATAGTAGCTATCAAGCCAATGCAAAGGGATCATGTGCTTAATTTTCATGTGTTAGTCGAGGTAATCAGTAGTGAGAGTGCCTGACCATTCAGAAAAGTCATCGTGAACCATGTTTTCCTCTCCAGGTTCCTCTATTGAGGAACTTCCATCCGAGGAAACAGTTGCAGGTTGCACCGGTTTTAGATCAGAAGAGGGTTGATGGGAAGGCATAAGACATCCCCTTGACGCTCCTCGTCCTCAGAGAGTAGAGCTTGTCCATGGTGGTGGTCTTCATTAGGGTCAGAGTGGCCATGGAGGAGGTCATGGTCAGCTTTATGCTTTAGCATTTCCAGCGCCAGAGGATCGAGACATCGTTCAAGGTACCCTTCCCTTTTTTTATAACATGGTGCATGACTTGTTTGATTCTGGAGCAACACAGTCCTTTATATCACCTACTCGTGTCAATTCATTGGGACTTTAGGTAAAGAAGATTCTAGTTCCCTTGGCGTTGAATATGTCAGTTAGAGGTCGATCTGACTTGTTTAAAGAATGTAGAGTCTATGATCTAATGTTGGGGAAACATGGATCATGGGGAGATTTCCAATGTTTCCGAATAAAAAAATATGATGTCATCCAAAGTATGGATTTTTTGTATTCGGTGTGGGCTATCATGTATTTCTACATGAGGTAGATTGTGACCTTCGATGCAGATGGAGAGCCAATGGTGTTTTTTTGGCAAGCGAGACCCTCAGATAGGTCATAGGCGTGTACCATCCTTAATATCCATGATGGCTAAGATGATGTTGAGTTCTTAGGAGGTTCGGTGGTTGGAATTACCTAGAGCCATAGAAAATTACCCTGTTGACATTCCAGAATTGGTTGTAGCATTACCCCCTCGATGAGAGATTGAGTTTTGGATCAATCTATAACCAGGAGCGTCTCCTGTATCTATGTCTCCATATTGGATGTCCCCTTATGAGATGCGAGAGCTATGTAAACATATTGATGGTATGTTATGGTGTGATTCGTTCAGATGAGTGTATAACCATGGGGTTCACCAGTTTATTTCGTGTAGAAGGCCAATAACAGTGTGTGGTTTGTGTCGATTAGCCTCACTTAAACAAAGTGAAAGTAAATAGTCGCTATCCTCTTACACATATTTATTATTTATTTGATCAAAGGAAGGGATAATGTTGGTTCTCAATTATATACTTGTGGTCAGGATATCATTAGATGCGTGTGAAGGATAAGGATACCCCAAGACTGCATTCTGTTGTCATCTTGGGAATTATGAGTTTGTTGTAATGTCGTCCAGTGTGACAAATTCTCCATTTATATTCATGGTGTTGAAGAATGTTGTGTTCCATGAGTTCCTGTACATGTTTTTGGTGGTTTTCATCTACAAAATCCATATGTACTCTATGTCCGAGGAGGAGCATACATAGCATCTACACACAGTTTTGGGTGTTCATTTTCAATATCTGCTATTTTGGATGTTGTTGATGTGTGAGTTTTGGGCTCGAGAAGTTCATTTAGCGGGGAATGTTGTGTCCCAGTGGGTAGTAGTTGTGGATCAATCAATGATAGAAGAAGTTTTGTCTTGGGAATCCCCTAAGATAGTGTCATAGGTGTGATGTTTCTTCGGTCTCTTAGGATACTACAGGAGGTTCGTAGAATATTTCACTCGAGTTGCGACTCCTCTGACAGCACTGACAAGGAAGGATCAGGATTTCATATGGACTAATCAGGGTTAGGAATGTTTCTAGAATCTAAATTATAAGTTAGTATGTGCTACATTTCTTTGTCTCCCAGCAGAGGGAGTTTAGTTTGATATTTTCTACAATGCTTCGCAAATGAGTTTTGGCTATGTTCTAACGCAGCAGAGATCAATTATTTCTTAGGGGTCTCGACAGTTTAAGCCCCATGAATGTTACTATTCCACCCATGATCTATAGTTAGAAACAGTAGTATTTTCTATAATTTTGTAGAGACATTACCTATTTGGATAGTGCTTTGTGGTTCTCACCGATCATTAGAGTTTGAGGTATGTTTTCTCCCAGAGTGACATGAACTTATGACAATGTCGGTGGATAGAGTTCACACATGAATATGAATTTGAAATATCATATACACCTGGAAAGGGAAATGTGGTAGCTGATGCACTAATTCAGATGTCACGTAGTGATGTAGTGCATGAATTTGGGGACTCCATGAGAGTAATTGATGAATTTTCATCATTACATATTGATATGGGAAAAGTTGGTGGAATTGGTTGTTTTTTCAGATAATTGTGAAATCATCACTGGTGCAGCATGTGGAAGATTCACAGTTAGGGGATATTGAGGTGGAGGTCTGGAGAGACCGAGTTGTCTGTGGTGAGGCCCCTGATGGTTTGTCTGAGGATGAACAACACCGAGTTTTTTATAATGGAAGGATATTTATTCCTTTTCCTACACATGAGATAGTTCTTATTGAGTTCTATATTTCTCGTTTAGCTATTCATCCTAGCATGAATAATATGTATCGATCCTTTTGGAGATAGTTTTGGTGTCCTGAGATGAAGCATGCAGTTGTAGAGTTTGGGTCTTGATGTTTGGTCTGCCAGAAAGTGAAGACCAATCACCGTGTACCTGGTGGTCTACTCCTTCCATTAAATATTTCTCAATGGAAGTGGGAGGACATCTCATGGACTTTTTTACTAGGTTACCATGAGCTCAGGGTGGGTATGACGATATTTGGGTGGTTCTGGATTGTCTAACAAAATCATCCCACTTCATAGCAATATAATTTTTGAGCATGTAAGAGAGTCACGGTTGTGATTCACCAATTGTGAAAACTTGTGTGACCAAATATCATTGGGTGTTTCACCATATGGGTATTCCGGAGGAGGGAATCAAGGGGCCATGTTCGGGGAACAAACCATGATTTTGGTCACCATGTTGAAGGTATAGGTTCAGCAAGGGAAGTCCCATGAGTTTCTTTGGGCCGTTTAGAAATCATGTAAAGGATTGAGAGGTTTCCTTCCATCTGTCCCTACACTCCCAATAGTAGGAGTGGGCACACGACGTCTTCCACGTGGCACCGATGATGAGGTGTGTGTGTGTTCCTATGCATTTCATCGAATGTAGCCGACCTTATGAGTACGAAATATCTCTTTTGTTTGAGTGTTGTGCCAGCATGATCTTATGCAAGTTTTCTTGGGAGTGGGAGAGCTAGGTGTGAGCTCTGTATCCCAAGTTGTTTCCTAGTTTTGCTTTTCGGGGAAGAAAAGATTGAAGGACGGAATGATGTAGAGACCCTATTTTTACCCTCTAAATCCTTGGAATATTTCTACATATAATTTCAAAGCTAGGCGCAAAGACGTTATGCGATTCTGAGTCCCGGTGTGCTCGAAATTAACTGTATAAAAATATTAAGTGTTTTTATACTATGCATGAGGCACAGTTGGGTTTTCTCCTATACGGTAGCTTGGATCGGAAATCCGATGGCACAGTTGCATCCTGAGCATGCCGTTTACCCTTGATGGGGTGTACAAGTTGTGAGCGGGGGCCTGCTTTGAGAGATGTCACCCAGGGGAAAAAATATTCATTTTAAATTAATAACTTAGTGGTTTATATCACTATATTTCTTTTCGAGTTACTTTAGAATGAAGCATCGTAATTGAAATCTGATACTTCTTTTGAGTATAAAATGGGTCATTTTTCCTAGGTGTGATGTAATGTGAGAGGGCACAACAGTTTCAGATTTTGCACTAAGCAGATTTTTCTATAAATAGAAAAATAAGGAGTTGGAGTTAGGGTTACCCCTTCCCTCTCATCTTCTCTGTCTTTCTCTCTCCATCACTCTCTCAATTGTTCTTCATCATTCTTCAACTAATCGAGGAGAGACCTCTGATGGAACACTGGTGGATTGAAGCAGGAGAATCATGGACATGGCGCCAATGACGCATGACCGATTCGAGGTAGGATTTCAGTTGTCTTTCCTCCCTTTCATCAATTTCTAGAGTTTTTGTCAGTTTTTTTCATTATAATTCTATAATTTTCAAATTGGTAAGATGGTTGAATGAGCACAAGAATCGTCAGAGCCCTGTTTTAAATCCCGTTCTTTGGCATTATTCATCCTAATTTTCAGATGTGCAAATCTTGTCAAATCGATGATTGGGGTCAGGCACTGTGAAGGCCTCGCCCCAATGATCCTAAACCTGTGTTTGATTTTGAAATTGGGCCATCAGAGCGGTGGCGGCGGCCGTCAAAATCTCAAGCTCTAGCAAGGGTGGTGGCCGGAGGTTGGGGAGAAGCAGTGGGGTTCATACGTCAGGCAGCAGGTGCAGTCAGAGCAGCGTGCTGGCTTGCGACTATTGTAGTGTGGCAGCATTCGGCAGAGGAGCTGAGTAAGGAAAGGTGGATCCCAGAGGGTCTGGTCTGGTGCTGCGGTGTTGGGTATGGCCGGCGTGGATGGGGTGCGGCCGGAGGAGTCCGGTGGAGGAACACAGCAGGCCCGGCGGAGCAGGCGGCGAAGCGGGGGAGCCTGGGGGGGTGTAGACAAGTGGGGGTGCGGCGGTGCACTGTAGGATCCAAGGGCGCCGACGCCTCCCCATCATGGACGGAGGAAGACCCTGAGGTCAATGCCCCAGGGTGCTCCATGGGCAAGGACTCGCGCTTCGCGGTGTTGGGTCGGACAGTGATGGCAAGAGGGGGGTGAATTTTCTTTTAAAAAAGTTTAACAATTTAAGAAAAAGTTAAAGCGCATTTGAAATAAAAGAGGCAAGACACAAAATTGATAACGGAGTTCGGCCTAAATCCCAAGCCTACGTCTCTGTTCCCAACTCAACCGTTGAGAGATTTATACGACAGATTGCTTTTTAATGGTTGTAGCAAGAAATCCACTAGACTTTAAGGAAGCCTAGAAACCTATTACAGCTTGATTTTTATTGGTTGTAGCAAGAAACCCACTAGACTTCTTACAGGTGAAGGCTAGCTCACCTATGAATCAAGTCTATTACAGGTAAGGCTTGAATAACCTCTTCACACCTTGAAGGTGGTGTGAAAAACCAAACAAAGGGAGGATGAGAGAACGAAGGGTTTGTATGCACAAACTCAAAATAATGCTCAAAATGATAAAACAATAAAAACCATAAAGAGGAGAAGTCTTGAGTGCCAATGGATTGATTGGTGATGATGAAGAGCGCTCCCAAGCTTCTATGGTGGTGCTCCTTGGTTGTGGAAGTGAGTTGGAGCAGGTGGGGATCCTTGAAGGAATGCGCCGGAGGTTCGCCAAATGATATAAAAATGTTCCCGTGGGCTACTATAATTTTCCAGGGCTTCCTAGTCCTCTATTTATATGAGAGGAACACCCAAAAGGCCATTGGGGGACTTCGGAGCCGTTGGAGAGGCCTTCGGAGCCGTTGGGAGTCAAAAGTACAAGTCTGGTCAAAGCCCAATGGCTAGTTTGACTGGGCACACCGGCTGGCCGGTGGTGTCTCACCAGCTGGCTGGTGGTCCACCGGCTGACCGGTCCTGAGACACCGGCTTGCCGGTGCTCCAGATAGAGAGCAAGCTCTCTGCCCAGGTTCTACCGGCTGGCCGTTGGTCAGCCACCGACTGGCTGGTGACAATACCGGCTGGCCGGGGAGCTCACACCGGATGACCGGTGTCTCTGGACAGAAACCATTGCTACTGCCCGAGACCACCGGCTGGCCGGTGGGAATCCATCGGTTGTCCGGTAGACTCAGAGAGTCTACTTTCAGTCCTTCTTGGCCCAACTCCTTGGAAACCTTTTTCCTATAAACAAAAACACTCGAAAAAAAGTTAGAACAAAAAAAAGAGTGATTGTGATCATTAAAATCCAAGAGAGAGGGGTACAACAATCTCCCCCTATTTCGATGATCACAATCACCAAAACAAGCAATGTAAATGACTGAAATGAAAGGCATGCTTTAAAGGATAAATTGAAAAGTAAAGAAAAGTATGAGAGAAATATTTCTCCCCCAATCAACCAAGGAAATCTCCCCCTTTGTGATTATCAAAATAGCACAGGGCATAAAATTTTATTGAAGGAAATGATTGGAAAACAAGATAGAGTTTTTAAACCAATTGAAATTTCTGAAATTTGAATTGAAAGTTTTAAATTGAATGTTTTGAATTGAAAGTTTTGAATTGAAAGTTTTGAAAGAAAAACGCAAAAATGCATAAACGATCCTAACTCCCCCTAAATAAAAACAACAAATCACCGGGGAGAGGATTTTAGAAACGAGACAAATTTTGGTCCAGAGAGACTCGCTAAAAGGGATTTTTCAATCCAAACTTGTCTTGTGGTGGGTCTTCTCCTATGAAATTCATCGTTAAAGGAAATGGTTTTGGGCCTTCCATACCGGGAATTTTTGCAGTCGCACTCGTAAATTAAGTGCCCGATCTTTTTGCAATAGTTGCAAAATTTATATTGGGAGATCCCCCTTACAAAAATAGTAGGAGCATGGGAAAAGGAAGCCTGCTTGGAATAGCCAAGCCCTTGGGTGGTTCTAGATATGCATTGGGAACCAAGGAGCTTCGAAAGGATATGTTCACCTTCGGTGAACTTAGCTAGGGATTTCCTTAAATCCTTGATTGTTGATTCCATAGAATCAACATCGGGACGGTTTTGGATCTTGAGGGACAAGTCTTCCTTCTCTTTGAGAAGTTGATCCTTTTCGGAAGAAAGAATTTTGAATTTCTTTTTTAAAGCAATAAATTTGGAAGAAATTTCGTGAAAACCTTCCTCCAATTGATATCTCACATGTTGGAGATCCTCGTAAGATAAATGATTGAATGAATTGAAAGAACAAGAGGAAGAGGAGTCGGAAGAGGATACCTCATGAAATGCCATTAGACATTTTTTACCGTTGTCTTATGAGGAGGAGGAGGATGAGGAGCTATCACTCCAAGTGGCCTTGAATTCCTTTTTCTTTTCCTTTTGCTTGGCCCTTGTCTTGTGCAGTGGGCAATCGGGCTTATAATGGCCTTTCTTGCCACACCCATAGCATATTACCTCGGGCTCGGATTTTTCGTCGAGTTCTTCCTTTCGAGCCTTGCGAGATTTCTTCGTTTTGTTCTTCTTCATGAATTTGTGCATCTTGCAGGCAAGGTTCTCGATTTCTGAATCGCCGCTTGAAGAGGAAGAAGATGAGGAGGAGGAGATTTCTTCTTTTTGAACTTTTAAGGCGATGTTCTTTGGAGTTTTGATGAGTTTTCCTTCCTTTTCAGCTTGCCTCCTCATGGTGATCTCGTAGGTCATGAGGTATTTGATGAGCTCTTCGACCGGCATTTCTTTTAAATTCTTCTCTTCTTGAATTGCCGTGACTTTCGGTGCCCATGAACTTGGTAAGATCCAAAGGATCTTCATGAACATCATCTCTGCAGAAACATCATCTCCAAGAGACTTTCTCCCATTAAAAACATCAAAAAGGCGAGTAAACATATCAGTAATATTCTCAGATGGATGCATGGTAAAAGACTCAAAATCTTGACGGTACATATCCAATCAAGTATCCTTAACTTTGTTGGTCCCCTCATGGGTAACCTCCAAAAGTTTCCAGATTTCATGAGATGAAGTGCATGTGGAAACTTGATTGAATTCATTACGATCAAGGCCACAATGAACAGCGTTTATGGCTTTGCCATCAAGCTCAAAATTTTTAATATCGACTTGAGTCCATTTGGATTCATTGAGAGAAGAGAGAGAGTAACCATGCATGACAATTCTATAAATAGGATAACCTATACTTCTAATAAAAGTAGACATGTGGGTTTTCCAATAGGTATAGTCGGTTCCATCAAAAAAAGGAGCACGACCCAATGAATAACCTTCGGGGGAGAAAGAAGATGAAGCCATCACAATGGATCTTGAATTTGAAACCGGTTAAGGTATTACACAAACACTCCCTTTGAAACCAATTTTTGGGTCGGAGAGTGATGGCAAGAGGGGGGGTGAATTGCCTTTTAAAAAAGTTTAAAAATTTAAGAAAAAGTTAAAGTGCAGCGGAAATAAAAGAGGCAAGACACAAAATTGATAACGGAGTTCGTCCTAAATCCCAAGCCTACCTCTCCGTTCCCAACTCAACCGTTGAGAGATTTATACGACAGCTTGCTTTTTAATGGTTGTAGCAAGAAACCCACTAGACTTTAAGGCATCCTAGAAACCTATTACAGCTTGATTTTTATTGGTTGTAGCAAGAAACCCACTAGCCTTCTTACAGGTGAAGGCTAGCTCACCTATGACTCAAGTCTTTTACAGGGAAGGCTTGACTAACCTCTTCACACCTTGAAGGTGGTGTGAAAACCCAAACAAAGGGAGGATGAGAGAAAGAAGGGTTTGTATGAACAAACTCAAAATAATGCACAAAATGATAAAACAATAAAAACCGTAAATATGAGAAGTCATGGGCGCAAATAGATTGATTGGTGATGATGAAGAGCGCTCCCAAGCTTCTATGGTGGTGCTCCTTGGTTGTGGAAGTGAGTTGGAGCAGGTGGGGATCCTTGAAGGAATGCACCGGAGGTTCGCCAAATGATCGAAAAATGTTCCCGTGGGCTACTATATTTTTCTGGGGCTTCCTAGTCCTCTATTTATATGAGAGAAACACCCAAAAGGCCATTGGGGGTCTTCGGAGCCGTTGGAGAGGCCTTCGGAGCCATTGGGAGTCAAAAGTACAAGTCTGGTCAAAGCCCAACGGCTAGTTTGACTGGGCACACCGGCTGGCTTGTGGTGTCTCACCAGCTGTCCGGTGGTCCACCGGGTGACAGGTCCTGAGACACCGGCTGGCCGGTGCTCCAGACCGAGAGCAAGATCTCTACCCAGGTTCTACCGGCCGGCCGGTGGTCAACCACCGGCTGGCTGGTGACAATACCGGCTGGTCGGGGAGCTCACACCGGCTGACCAGTGTCTCTGGATGGAAACCATTGCTACTGCCAGAGACCACCGGCTGGTCGGTGGGAATCCACCGGTTTTCCGGTAGACTCAGAGAGTCTACTTTTAGTCCTTCTTGGCCCAACTCCTTGGCAACCTTTTTTCTATCAACAAAAACACTTGAAAACAAGTTAGAACAAAAAAAGAGTGATTGAGATCATTAAAATTCAAGAGAGAGAGGTACAACACGCGGGTCTTGCTGGTAGACGATGACCAGCCAAAAGGCCGGTCTTCTTGAAGAACCGAACCCGAGGGGGTCCGATGGTGTTGGAGCGGGCTGCAGCCGACGGACCATGGTGATTCTGTCCGGACACGCGGTTGGTCTGTGGGCCTATGGTTCGGACTGGGCCGACCAGGGTGAACCGGCCTGGTTGGGCCCCCTTTCGTTCGAGGGGACGTAACTTCTAAATGGCATATCTGTTTGACTCACCTTCTATGAATCCTAGTTCGTGTCAGATAGGAAGACTATTTGAAGTGGGTTTCAGGGATTTTGGTTTCTACACCGAAGGCAGGTAACCATGAACACATTAATTTAATAATATCATATTATTGCTAAAGATTCAGAGACATGGTTCGCGAGCCAGACGTCTGTTTGACGTGCCGTCAGAGGCACTATGGCCCTAGAGTCGAGGCAATCCCTCCAAAGATATTTCAAAACCCTTTCAGTTTGGTTTCGTTGCTCGATGGCATGAAAATATTAATGAGAATACTTAATTAATTAATTAATTATTTATTTAATTAATCTTGCGTCGGACCTAACTCCTGCTTGGGATGTCCGATTGACATGCCATTAGTGGGAGCATGACCCGAGTCCTCGTGCGGGATTTTTAAGATGCTTTCTGAAGCATTCGGGTTGGAGACAAAGTGCTGGCCTCATAGGGCTGGGTTCACATGTTTTACGGTGAAACACCACTTTGTGACCTGACACCCATTTGGGGTGTTTGAGTACTCATTTCTGAGTGTTCTTCCGAGGGGATTACAACGACACAATCCGCCCTCCCAAATTCATGCCCGATGTGTGGGCCCCACGAGGCGGCTTTAGGATGTATTTTGCGTTTTTACGACTTATTGTAAAAAATTACATTTAGGGAAAATGAATAGCCTATGCAGCGTGATTATCTGCAAGGAACTCGACGGTTTGATCTGCATGAGGTGTTTTGGGGTCGAGGTGAGGGACCCACAGGGCCCCGTTTTCTTAACGTTTGGAGTTGCAAATTCTGCATCTAGTGTCCATTTTAGGTGTCGTCAACGGCAATGTGACCCTGGAATTGAGGTGAAGCTGACCAGGGTGGATTCAGGTGACAAGGAAGAGTTGAGAGGTGGGCCCCACATGCTATCTTTTAAGTTGTGTGTAGCGTACTATGATGTTTTCATAAGATGTTCATTTGGGGCGTATGAATAGTTTATTTAGTGTGTTTTTCCGAGATAATCGCGATGGTGTAGTTCACCCGACCTCTTTTGGGACTGAGGTGTGGGCCCCATGAGATGTCGTATAAGCATAAAGCGGTGTTGAATAACTTTTTTGTCGGGAGATCGTTTCTAACAAGAAAATATTATATCTCGCATGTTTTTTTGCAAGGATTACAATGGTGTAATCTATTTGGGAGAGATGAGCCTCTTTTGATATCTAAATAAATGTGGAAACATTAAAGGGTGTTGGTCAGAGGTACCTTTGACGCACTCTGAACCTATGCACGGTAGCGGTGTTAGTGACACCCAGAGATTGCATGGGTAGTGCCAAGATATCAGACCAGTGCTGAGTTTTCCCTCCAGTGGGACTGGGCAGTGGGTGACCCACCAATGGATCAGGTTCTACCCTCTAGTGAGGCTTTGCTGTGGGATCCCCGTTGACCTTAGAGTTTACCCTCCAGCAGGGCTGGGCTGTGGGTTACCCGTGGACCTTAGCGTTTACCCTCCAGTGGGGCTAGGTAGTGTATAACGGCCCAAACTTTACATAAATTGTTATTAATTCATAATTAAAGTATACTTATTACAACATATAAAAAACCATGGTAGGACCGTATATGTATAGTGTCTTTACAAACTGGGAAACATAAACAACTGGTTCATAAAGCATCTACATTGTCTCCCATTTATTTCATCATATCTGGAGTCACTTTTGGAATATCCTACTTAATAACCTTCTTCCTGACCTAGGGAAAATAAAACTTACAAAAGGGTGAGCTCAAATTCTCAGTAAGGTTAAACAAAATAAACATCAATCACATCATATTCATAAGAACATATCATTTTAGAAATCTTAACCTGCAAAAGAGATCATAATTTCATAACATGGTATAAATCGTAGTAGTGAAATGTAATAAAAATAATCATAACTTGAAACTTTGTGGCATACACACATAATCATAGAGAATCAATTCTTAGTATTCAAGACTCATTTCCAATACTATCTTAGCAGACAGAGTCCATTTCTGAACCGAGTTCACTCCTCGTTTCAGTCCTGTATCACTGAACTGGATTAACCTGTCGTTCCAGCCATGTCTATCTCATGAGATTTAAATTATTACCCAATGCATTTGAGGGAGATATAGGTCCCACCCATCTCATAATGAAATCATTCTTTCGTGTGCCACAAAACATACATACAGCATCCATAATAAAGCAAAGAATAAAATGGGTTTCATAAAAATCATTCAATCATATCATAGTCCATATAAAACAAATGGATATCATTTAATCATAAGGAGAATCAAACCATTTAAATAATTGATACATTATACTTTAAACATAAACATTCTAAATAATTTCATCTTAGATGAAAAGTAGTTTCGATAAAACACTTGAAATGAATCCTTGAGAAAAATATCCTTTCTTATTAAAAATGATTTTCTTTTCACATCATCCCATGAAAATTTAAAAGAAAAGGGTTTTGTTGAAAATAATCATGAAATCCTATAGAGTATGATTCATAAAAATGAGGCATTATGAAACTGTAAAAATCCATTCATGCCGTATAAATTTAAAAAAACATTCTCCTCATCCTTTTGTTGGAAAAGTCAAAAAGTACCTTGTATGGTAAACAAAAGAAATATTCTTTCCTTACGATGTGGTAAAAGTAGAAAAAATGGTAAAAATGACTTTAAACAGACATGGAAGAAAAAAAAATTGAAAACATTTTGAGAACATGTGGACATGGATAATAAACTTAACCCCAGTAAATACTTACGAATAAACAGTCTCAGATAAGAATGAGATTGGAATAATTATCCCTTACCATAGTTTTGATTTGCTTTGTACATGTCCAAAACTCCTTTATAATGATTTAAATAATGTTATTGAATTATTACATAATCGTACTCATTTTTATGATAACATATATGGTTGTATTCTTAGCTTCTTATTAGTAATATTTTCATTGTAACCCGTTATTCAGGTGTTTATTGCTTTTTGTTCTTATGCATGTTTTGCTGAATTAATTCTTATTATTCTTTTTTAGGTTATATATAACTCATTTACAGAATGGTATTAGTGTAATATATATCATATTTATTCATTCAAATCATTTATATAATTATTATGTAATGGAGATCATGTACAACCAGTCACATCACATCGTGGATACGGTAGGCCGTACGTACGAACGAGCGATGATATCGTTCCCATGATCGTGGAATTGTATTAAGGTGAATGTATACAATTTCATAATAAATACCACTTTTAAATATTCATATATATCTATTCATTACACCATTATACCCATCCAAGTATGGTGATGGTGGAAAACAGATTACACCACGGAGTTGAGATTGTATTCCGTACGTACCCATGCGCGGTGATTTCATTTTCTGTATGATGGATAGAATGTGAAATAGGTTTGTTTCATATTTATAACAACATATCATTATATTATTGATACTGATGTTATTACTTCATAGTAAAACAACTAAATGAGAATAAGTAGAAGAAAAAAATAAAGTTGAAAGAATCGGTAACAGACATTACCTCTTCTTTGAAGCGCCTCTTGTTAACCACATCTTAGGGCAATAAAGATGGTCTTTGAAACATACCAGGGCCTCTAGGATGTTTATATGGAAGTGGAGAAGATAAATTGGTAGGTTTTGGCCGAGCATGAATGCTCAAAGTGGTGTGAGCAGGAGAGGGAGAAGGTTCCATTTTATAAGGGAGGAGAGGGGGAACTTAAAAAAACTTAAAATATTAATCTATAATAAAGTCTTATTCCGATTTTAATAAATCAAAATTGATTTATTTTGAAGCTAAGGTGGGTATGGGTCTAAATACTCTCATCCAATAGGTTTTATACTAGTTTAGGTTACTATTTTATCCTTATCATTTAGATTTATCTCTATGTGAAATAATTTAACTTTTACCGTGTTTTTTTTGTTTTCTTACACTATATTATTAATAAAATTACTATAACAAGCCAAATGAACCCCAAGTGGTTCATTATTTATATATATATTCTTATCTAGGTCATTTGGCTGATCCTTAGATTTTTAGGAATAAAATAACAATTAATAATATAATATTTGTTTTAAAAACTATTTTATGTCAGTTTTGACAATATTTGGTACTTGATTTTTGTGAAAATTAAAACAACACGATTAGTTCGAACAAAGTTAATTAAATGAATTATAACATGTCATATTAACCTATAAAATTAGTGAAATTCTTATAAAGTGTAAAATGACATTTCTTTGGGTATTTATAACATCAATTATGTTAATATTTCCTTAATAAGGTAATTACTGCATCATTATTGTGTCATAAATTCATTAAATTATCTATAGTTTAAAAATTCTAAATAAAATAATATTATGTAGTAAATTTTTTAGCTTTCTAATTAATATTTATAGTCGAATTTATATTGTTTATAACCCCATATTAAAAATGATTTAGTTATTAAACATTGATTTTAACTATTTCAACTCTTCTTTAAATAAAATAATATTAAATGTCCTAATCTAATCCAAGTGGACCTAAAGGGAAATATCTTATTACAAAGGTAGTTTTTGGTCTTATTAAACTTATCCAATAGAATTTGGTCATGTTTTAGGGTAATAATAATATCATTTCTACCCTTAATTACTGTATTTACTTTTAACCGTTTTTTAAAAAGTAAAAAGTTACTATTCACCAAAAATTATATTTATCTTATTTCACCACATTTTACTCCTTGAGATTAATCGTGTCTCTCAGATTTTTGAAATTCCACTCACAGAAGCAGTAAAATTATGTTTTAGGTAAATTTGCAAATTCTCCTAGGACGTGGGTAAAAGACGGTGAAAAGTTCAATAAAATATTTATATATCTAAAATTATTATAAAATGACTCCAATGAATTACATTGAACTTATATAGGTATTATGTATCAATTTTGACCTAAAATAAATTTAAATAATATAAAGAAAAAATTAAATAAGAAGTCGGTTTTTAAATAGCAACCTAGTGTTTTCACTATTCATCAAAAATTGAACGTTTTCAGAAAAATACCAAAATTTCACCCTAGGAAAATTTTGAAATTCCGAATCCAAAAATGATGTCCATTTTGATAGATAAAATTTATAAAATTTCAAAAAGTGGGTATTACTATTCATAACAGCTACTTTTAATAATATTTTAATAGCATATCATTGTTTAGTGAAACTTGGTATTGCGTACAACGCAAGCTATCGAGGAAGGTCATGATTGTGTGTAAAGCAATCCAAGATAATGTTTTTTGTATTGAAATATTCCGTTTAAGATATATATAACATAAATACAAAATATTTCTCATAAAAATATCGGGAATTACATTCTACCCCCCTTAACATGAATTTCTCACTCGAAATTCATCACTTTGTAACAAACATATAATGTCACCTCACCCTCATCATATCCTCAAGATCCCATGTAGCTTCTTCTAATTGGTGTTTCCAACATAAAACATTCACCACATGAGTTGTCTTGTTCCGTAGGACTTTTTTGATACGATCCAGAATCTCTATCGGCTGTTCTTCATAAGAATGATCTTGCTCCAGCGGTACAACTTCTGAGCTGAGTACATGTGAAGGATCAGGTATGTACTTTCTTAGGAGAGATACATGGAACACATCGTGAACTTGAGGGAGATTTGGTGGAAGCTCCAATCGGTATGCTACCTTCCCAACACGATCTATTATTTCAAAAGAACCGATATACCTAGGGATTAGCTTTCCCTTCTTTCCAAATCTCATTACTCTCTTCCAAGGAGATATTCGTAAGAACACTTTATCACCCACTTCAAATTCTAGGTCTTATTTTCAGTTATCGACATAACATTTTTGTCGACATTGAGTTGCTCTTATGTGTTGTTGAATAGATCGGACCTTTTCTGTCATCTCATCAACAAGATCAGGTCCTAATAGCTTTCATTCCCCAATTCATCCCATCATGTTGGAGTTCTACATTTATTTTCATAGAGAGCTTCATAAGGTTCCATCTTAATACTGGAGTGAAAGCTATAATTATAATAAAATTCCACCAAAGGTAGGTGTTGATCCCAACCACCGTTGAAATCCATAGAGTAAGATCATAACATATCTTCTAGAGTTTGAATTGTTCTCTCAGACTGACCGTCTGTCTAAGGATGATAAGAAGTGCTGAAACTCAACTCTATATCCAAAGTATGCTGAAGACTTCACCAAAACTTTTATGTACACCTCGAACCTCGATCAGATATAATGGAAAGTGGTACTCCATGTAATCTTACCACTTCCTTTACATATATCCTTGCAAGCAGATCAAGAGAGAAATCCTCTATTATATAAATGAAGTGTGCCGACTTCGTAAGATGATCAACTATGACTAAGATAGCATTATTGCATATGGATGTTTTAGGAAGTCCGGTGAAAAATTCCATAGTGATGTTTTCCCATTTATATTTGGTTATGGATAATGTTTGTTACATCCCCTTAGACTTATGTCTCTCAGCTTTCACTTGCTGACAAACCAAGCATCGATAGACATATTCAGCAACATCTCTTTTCATTCCATCCCACCAGAAGTACACTTTCAGGTCCCTATACATCTTCGTGCTTCCAGGATGAATAGAGAATGAAGAACAATGAGTCTCATCCAGCAGCTCCATTAATTCTGAGATGCGAGGAACCCAAACCCGATTCCTAAACCTTATTAACCCATCACAATCATGGTTGAATTCAGGAACATTTCTCACTTTTTTTGAAACTCTACATCTTCTTTCTGTACCTTTTTAATCTTCACATGTATATTTGGTTGAACATTCATTTGAGAAAGATAAGATTTTTCCCATTCCATTATAATTTCAAGATCCATACTTTATAAATCCATACATAATGGATCTTTTGTGATCCTCATCATGGATAAGCTATCATGGTCTTATCAACATAATGCATCTTCCACCTTTTTTGCTTTCCAAGGGTGATAATGAATTGAGCAGTCGTAATCCTTAATCAGCTCTAACTATCTTCTTTGGCGCATATTTAGATGCTTTTGTGTGAAAATATTCTTTAAACTTTTATGATATGTATAAATATCACAACTTTCATAATAAAGATAATGCCTCCATATTTTTAATGCAAAGTTTACTACAGCTAACTCAAATCATAAGTTGGGTAATTTATGTCATGTATTTTCAACTGTCATGAGGCATAATCTATTACCATATCGTTTTACAGGAGAACATACCCCAATCCATTCTTGGATGCATCACTATAGATCACAAACCATTCTCCACTACAAGGCAGTGTGAGCACAGGTGCACTGGATAACTTTCTTTTTCACTCCTTGATATTCTCTTCGCAATCCTATGTCTAAGCAAACATAACTCCTTTTCGAGTCAACCTGGTGAGTGTATTAGATAATCGTGAAAAATATTCCACAAAACTTCGATAATATCCAGCCCAACCAAGAAAACATCGGATCTCAGTTACTGTTGTTGGTCTCGACCATCTTTTAATAACCTCTGTTTTTTCCACATCCAAAGATATCCTCTCATTTGAGATTATGTGACCCAAAAATGAAACTTTTTGAATCCAAAATTCACACATGGTAAATTTGTAATAAAGATTATCCTTTTACAGGGTCTTCAATACAATTCTCAAGTGATATTCATGTTCTTCCGTTCTCTTTGAATAGACACGGCTATCATCTATAAATACTACCACAAACTGATCAAGATAGTCTCTAAAGACTCTGTTCATCAGATCCATGAAGATAGAAGGGGAATTAGTAAGACCAAATCGCATCACTATAAATTCATAGTGTCCATACCTTGTACAGAAAGCCGTCTTTGGTATATCCTCCCTTTTGACCCTTAATTGATGATACCCTGAATGAAGATCAATCTTGAAAAAGTATTGAGCTCCGCGTAGTTGGTCAAATAATTCATTAATGTGTGGGATAGGATATTTTTTCTTGATAGTGATCTTGTTATGTTCTCGATAATCAATACAGAGTCCCATTGATCCATATTTCTTCTTAACAAACAGAATAGGTGCCCCCCGAGTTGATGCACTAGGGAATATGAATCCCTTATCAATATTCTATTGGAGTTTCATCTTCAATTCCTGCAAATCAATTGAGGACATTCTATAAGGTGTGTTTGAAATAGTCAAAGCTGCCGGTACGAGTTCTATGGAAAACTCAACTTCACGATTTGGTGGAAGACCTGAAAATTCCTCCTGAAATACATCATAAAACTATTGTACAATGGTCATATTCTTAATCATGAGTTTCTAACCAACCATTAGAGATAAATGACCTTCATTTAGTGGAATAAAGACCCATATGATGGATGAAATTTCCCCAGGAATGTTATGTTCATATTTCCATTGATAGACGATCATAGATTGATCTAGAATATGAAATGTGACTTCCCTTCTTTGGCAGTTGATATGAGATGAATATAAAGAAAGTCAATCAATGCCAAGAATCACATAAAATTATACTATAGGAATGATCACAAGATTTACAGGAATCACTTTCCCACAAACATCAATCGGAGAAGAATTATAAACTTTTGATGTGACTGTTGTTCCATTAGGGGTTGTCACAGCTATCTCAACATTTAATTGTTGAGGTAATATGGGGATACCCTTAGAAAATTATTCAGAAATAAAATTGTGGGTGGATCCAGAATCAAATAAAACATTCTCTACATTAGAGTGGATGGTAATTGTACCTTTCACCACTTAGTTATTGTACTTTACATCACTGATAGAAATTGCATGTGAATTCCCTTTTTCTTTAGCCTTAAGAGTTTGTTGACATCGATCATCATCAACAACCCTTCAATTAGGGAATTGATTATCATAATTCCCCATTTCCTTGCACTTGTAACATTGAATTGTAGGAGGTTCACTCAGTATAGCCTTTTCTCTGTTCGGATCAATATACATCTTCTTCCCATCATTGCGGCATTCAAATGCCTGATGACCTTCCCTTACACATTTGAAACATTTACTTATCCCTTTAAGACAACTCCCTCCATGTTTCTTTCCACACTTTGAGCATAAAGGAAAACATATTCTTTTCAGTGTGCTCTTTAGATTTTCCTTTGAATTCCTTTTTCCTCTTCTTATCAAATTCATATGACTGATGGGTTAATCCAATCTCCATCTCAACCTTGAGAGCACATCGAATAGTTTCCTCGTAGTTATTGAGGTCTGTTATGGCTAACGCCCTTCAAAAACATTTTTTTAAGCCACTAAATAATCGATCGATCTTACTCTCAGGTTAGATAATAATCCCGGAAGTGTGCCTTGCAAGTCTTGTAAAATTTTCTTCCTAGGTACCAACAGATTCATCATCCTTTTTCTTCAGTTCAAGAATGTCCTTCTCCATATTTGTTCCAAGAATACGAGGGAAGTACATATTTAAAAATAAGTTCTTGAACTCGTCCCATTCCATGGACTCAATTTAATCTCATAGCCTCGTATTGTTGATAAGATTCCACCATTTATCAGCTTCACCTTCCAAACAATATTCCGCAAAGATGACTTTATCATGATCCGAACATTGAAGAACTGAAAATATCATTTCAGTGGTACTGATCCATTGTTCAGCCACTGATGGATTAGTAGACCCACTGAATGAGGGTGGATGTTTCCTCATGAAGGATTCAACAGAATGTTGCTCCTTCCTTTTGATCATTTGAAAGTCCTGGATGATTCATAGCTTGCGAAAGTTGTGTGAGCATAGCTGCAAGATTTTTCATTCCAGATCCCATAACATTTGGTTTCCTAGGGGGACAATCATTTCATTTCTCGTCGCATTCCGCATTAACACGGTTCCTTATGGTTCCATCCATTAACTAAATCCAAGAAGAATAGTTTGAGAAACACTAATTATAATAAGAAACCCATATTATCAAGAATAAAATTTGACACTTAAGGTCTTATCATAGGATGTTCATGGCCATTTCTAAAACACTATGATTGTCCTATGCTTAGATATATCCTTAGGGTTCTTACTAATGCTTTCACGTACAAGTTTCCAATGGTTGACTATATCTTTTCTCTGATTCCAACTATAACGACCCAAACATTACATACATTGTTATTACTTCAGAATTTAATAATACTTACTACTACATATAACAAAACCCTGGTAGGACCGTGTAGGTATAGTCCCTTTATAAACTGAGAAACATAAAAAACTGGTTCATAAATCATCTACATTGTCTCCCATTTATTTCATCATATCTAGAGTCCCTTTTGGAATATTATAATAAATAAACTTCTTCCTAACCTGGGGAAAAGAATACATAGAAAAGGGTGAGCTCAAATTCTCAGTATGTGTAAACAAAAGAAATATCAATCACATCATATTCATAAGAACATCAAATTTTGGAAATCATAACCTGTAAAAGAGCTCATAATTTCATCAAATGGGATAATTCATAGTACTGAAATGGAATCCCAATAATCATAACTTTAAACATTGTGGCATACACACATAATCATAGAGAATCATTTCATAGTAGTCAAGACTCATTTCCAAGACTACCTTAGCGGACAAAGTCCATTTCTTGAACGAGTTTACTACTTGTTTTAGTACAGTATCACTGAACCAGATTAACCTTTCATTCCATCCATGTCTATATCATGAGATATAATCATTACCCAATGCATTGGAGGTATATATAGGTCCCACCCATCTCATAATGAAATCATTCTTCCATGTGCCACAAAATAAACATACATCATTCATAATAACCCAAATAATAAAATGGGTTTCAGAAACATCATTCCATCATAACATAATCCATATAAAACAAATGGATATCATTTTATCTTAAGAAGAGTCAAACCATGTAAAAAATAGAGACATTATACTTGAAACATAATCATTCTATGTAATTTTATCTAATATGGAAAATAGTTATGATAAAACACATAAAATGAATCTTTGAGGAAAATATTCTTTCCTCTTCAAATTCATTTTTTTTACAAAATGCCATTCATTTTTAAAAGAAATGATTTTTTTGAAAATAATCATGCAATATTGTAGAGGAAGCTTCATAAAAATTAGGCGTGATGAAACCACAAAAATCTGTTCATGCCGTTTATGTTTAAAAAAACATTCTCCTCGTACTTTTGTTGAAAAAGTCAAAAAGTACATCGTATGGTAATCAAAAGAAAGATTCCTTCCATACGATGTGGTAGAATTTAAAAAATGGTAAAAATGAAATTAAAAATACATGGATGAAAAGTAAACATTTTATGAAAACTTCTTGAGAACCAATCGATATAGATAATAAACATAACCCTAGTAAATACTTATGAATAAACAATCTCAGATAAGAATGAGATTGGTAATTATCCCTTACCTTAGGTCTGATTTGCTTCATACTTGTCCAAACCACCTGTATAATGATTTAAATAATGTTATTGACTTATTCTAGAATCATACTCAATTTTATGATATCATATATGGTCATATTCTTTGCTTCTTAATAGTAATATTTCATTGATACTTGTTATTCTGGTGTTTGTTTCTTTTTGTTCTTATGCGTGTTTTGCCAAATAAATTCTTATTCGTATTTTTTAGGTCATATATACCACATTTCCAGAATGGTATTAGTGTAATATATATCATATTTATTCATTAAATTCATTTATATAATCATTATCCAATGAAGATCATGTAGAACGAGTTGCATCACATCGTGGAGACAGTAGGCCGTACGGACGCACGAGCGATGATATCATTCCCAAGATCATGGAATTTTATTTAAGTGTACGTATACTATATCAAAATCAATATAACTTTACAATAATCATATATAGTTATTCTTTACACCATTATACCCATCCAAGTAAGGTGGTGGTGGAAAACAGATTACCCCACGGCGTGGAGACGATATTCTGTATGTACGCACGTGCGGTGATTTCGTTTTCCGTTGGATGGAGAGAAGGTGAAATAGGGTTGTTTCATATTTATAATAACATATCAATATATGAGTGATACTGATGTTATTACTACATAATCAAAAAACTAAATATGATGATGTAGAATAAGAAATAAAGTTGAAAGAATCGGTAATGGACATTACTTCTTCTTTGAAGCGCCTCTTCTTAACCTCCTCTTAGGGAAGTAAAGATGGTATTTGAAGAATAAAATGACCTCTAGGATGTTTATAGGGATGTGAAGAAGATAAATGTATAGGGTTTTGCTGAGCTTGAAGGCCCCAAGTGGTGTGAGTAGGAGAGGGAGGAGGTGCCCTTTTATAAGGGAGGAGAGGGGTAACTTAGGAAAACATAAAATATTATATTATAATAAAGACATATTAAGTTTTTAATAGCTCTAAATTGATTTATTTCGAAGCTAATATGGGTATGGGTCTAAAACCTCTCAACCAATAGGTTTTACACAAGTTTAGGTTACTATTTTATCCTTATCATTTAGATTTTACTCTATGTTAAATATTTTAACATTTACCGTGTCTTTTTGTTTTCTTACACTATATGGTTAATAAACATACTATATGAAGTGCATTGTGTTGCATTTGTTGTCAATAAGGCATGAAGTTGTCTTGGAATGAATGGATGTCAAGGAGTCAATATGTGAATGACAAAGGTTGTGATGGTGTTGGTGATGAAGAGAGAATGGCCATAGTACTAAGATGCATGTCACTTAGGAGATTCACTAAGTGACATAGGAGATGATGGTTGAAACATTCTCTAAGAAAATCTGACGATTGCTGAACTGATCTTTAAGTTCTAAGAACTTGTATCAAGATGATACAAAGTCACAACATGATTAGAAGACCATGCATTGTCTTCACAATGCATGAGGAGTTGAAAGGAGTTCCATCCACAACTACTAAGTGGATGATGTGCATTAATGAAGTCCATGCACTATCACTTAGTGCATGTGAATTTGAAGAACCAATTTGATCTCTGATTAGATCAATGAAGAACGTTGAAGAATCTATTTGACTAACAAGCTCGGTTGATGAAGATGAACCTTTTGAATTTCACTCCTAAGTGAAGATTAAATGTTGAGGAAGAATTGGAGGAATTCTTAAGAAGAAGAGAAGATATGAATAAGGGAGGATGGATGAGAAGATGAAGATGTGGCACTTGGCATATTACACTTGGTACTTTGTTTTTATACAAAGTCACTTAGTGTTTTACACTAGCAAAAAAATAGCCACCAAGGAAGGCCAGCCGAGGGTCATCACCCAAGGTACTTGTGGGACTCAAGGTCACCACGCCCATGGGGAACCCTCAAGGCCAGGGCAGCAACCTTGAGGCATGGGGCGCACCCAAGGACACCGCATGGGCGCCTGGGGCACGCCCGGAGGAGCGCAGGGGGCCGTGTATAAGCCCCCGAGGGCACGCGGTGGTGAAACCCGCGCGCCGGAGGAGCATAGTGGGCGCTAGAAGCGCGCCCGCGAGGAGCAGAGGGTGGGCGCAAGAGCGCGCCCGCTAAAGAACTCGGTGCGGGGCGGCACCGAGAGGGGAGGAGATTCAACTGGCGGGTTGAGGGAGCGCCAGGCTTATAAAGCGCGGAAAAACCGGCCGCGGATTCGATGTGGGACGCGCATTTTTCACCCGGAGCGCATCCTGGCCGTCCGACTCATCGCGCGGCTGATCACAGCCGCTCATCGCATCCCGCGCGAGATCTCCTGATCGCGTCCGTCCGAGGATATTCAAATGCCCGATCCGACGGCTCCCGCCTCGTCCTCTACCTCGAGCTCGTCCGAGGTCTCCCCGAAGCCACCCGCGAGCAGCCGCTGAACCAGAGGCATCCCGACGACATATCTCGAGTATCCGGCCATCATTTTCGAAGCCAAAGACATCATGGTGATCGTTTGGTCACACTGAACACAACCGTGCACAAAAGTAGGCATGCATGCAATGTTTGGGAGATTTCGAGGTTGGCCGAAGCAACCGGAGGTGCGAGGCCACATGATTTATTTTCTGCATGGTTTGGACCTTAACCGAAGGCCGTGCATGCGTTATGAGTCGCATGCACGAGGAGGAAAGAAAGAGGAAGAAACCCGCGTGAAATAAAAAGAAAAACAAGATTTAAGGAAATCTTGAAATCCCGAAATCTTCGGGGATTTGAAGATATCCCATGCAGATGAACCGAGGCTCTGCTTCGCCTATAAAAAGAGAGCCCGAGCTCTCATTACGCTTGCTGATGCGCTGAAGGTTTGAAGAGAGTCCCGCGAAGCCTTTGCCTCGCGAAGTAGAAGCCCCGCACAAATTATTTGCGCGGCTGTTGTCCCGGTGCCACCCGAGGCCCGAAGTGTTCCCTGCGCGCCTCTCTTGCGCGATAGGAAGGAGTCGAGCCGCACATTTGCGCGCTCGAGTCTCTTGTTCCCTCTCTGCCCGCACCCTTGCGCGGCAGAAGGAAGATCCCGCGGGTGTTGCACTTGCGCGCCCCGCGGGTAGGAGGTCTTGCGCGCCTCTGGGCAGTGGCACTTGCGCACCCGAGCCTCCTTGCACTCAAGTGCTTGAGGACTTGCCCGATAGTGGGAAAGAAGAGGAGGAGGCCCTTGCACCTCGCACCCTGTGTGCTTGCTACACCAAGAACACCCGTGGCGGTGTGTGTGCATAAGTGGAGAAGAAGGCCCTACGGCCGTGTGTGCTTAACAGAACAAGAGGAGGCCGTAGCCTCATGTGTGTGCACCAAGTGAATACCACACCTTTTGTGTGTGCAAAACAAGAAGAGGATCTACGGGCAGTGTGTGCACAAGAAGTGGAAGACCACACTTTGTGTGTGTGAGAGGTGAAGAAGGAGAGGCCAATCTTGTGTTTGCAAATTGAACAAAGAAAATGTGTGTGCAAACAAAACAAGAAGTGAGCCGAGCCTAGTGTGTGCACTAAAAGTGTATACACATTAGAAGAAGAGGAGGACATCCACACTAAAGTAGAACACACTCTAAGTGTGTAAACACATTGAACAAAAGTGTGAAGTTCAGAGAAGTAGGTGTGTGCTTAAAGTGACTACACCCTTTGTGGGTCTACTGCACCAAGAGGAAGAGAAGGAAAGTGCATGCATACATGCATGCACGTGCACACGTGAAGAAAGTTAAATCAGTGGTGTGCATTTGAGTTGTCCAAGACCAGGACTGAGACTGGACCAGACCGAAGATAAAGATATTATTTGTCTGAGCATTCAGTAGATTGAGAAGACCTGATCAACTCAAGTGATCATAGGTACAGAGCAAGGCCAGCAGTCTTTATCCCAGACTGCTGAGGATACTTGAAGACCTTAAAGTGAAGAAGAGCTACTCGTGTGACTCGAGGAGCCAGAAGAAGACCCTGTGGGACTCAGGGAGAAGAAGTCTTCAGTGGGATTCTGTAGCAGGCCAGTGGGACTCTGGTAACACTGTGGGACGCAGTATAAAGACCCTCCTGTGGGACTCAGGAGAGATACAGTGGGACTCTGTATCGACCATTGTAATTTTAACAGGTTATAATGGAGAATCCATGCTGGGAGAGCATGGCAAGGATGTAGGCCTTTGGTGCCGAACCTTGTAAATCCTTGTGTCCTGTGCCTTTTCATTACTGCATTATCCGGGAAAGGTTGAGAGATAAAAGAAGAGTGGATCGAGGCCTTAACAAGCCATAGAGGTTTAATTGATTAAGAATCAATTAGTAAAAAAGTTTTAAAGGATCACTGATTCACCCCCTCCCCCTCTCAGTGATTCACACTGATCTGGGCACTTCAATTGGTATCAGAGGGAGGTTACTTCTAAAAGATCCAAGGGAGTCTTTATGAAGTGCAGATTTGAGGAATTGAGTGACCAGCCTCAAATGGAGATAGCTGCCAAGACTCAGAAAAATAGAAAGAAGAAACAGGCAAAGAAGATGAGGAAGAAGGTTGTAGCAATCAGAGAAACTCCTTCTATGGAAAGAAATGTGAATGTCACATCAGATGACAATTCCTTTTATCATTCTTCTGATGAAGCCTGCTCTAGCTGTGATGAAGATGGAAGAAACAATGATCTTCTAAATGCAATCAAATATCTTCAGAAGAGAGTCCCCAAGGAAGTTGCAATGTGTATAGCTACAGGCCTCCTTGATCTTCAAGAAGAAAAATTACAGCTAGAAGATGAAGCCAATTCTCTGGAAGTCCAATTGGCAAAAAGGGTTGGCATAACCAACACTCTCAGAAAGCTGGTAAATGCCAAAGATGAAACAATATCTCTTTGCAATGAAAGATATGAAGACACTGCTGAAGAATTGCAGAGAAGCCTTTCTGAGAAAGAATTCTTTAAGACTGTGGTCAAAGAAGTTTTCCATGCACTGGAAAAGAGGCACAAAGTGTCAATGGTTGTCAAAGATGCTCAACTAGAAGACAAAGTCAAAAGGGTGAAGGAGCTGGACAATTCATTGCAAGAATTGAAGAAGGTGCATGAAAACCAGATGAAACAGCTGGAAGAGAAATGGGAAGGAAGGCTAAGAACAGTTGAGGATGAGAAAAACTCCCTCAACATGAAGTGTTTAGAATTAGAGGTGATATTGAACAATCAGCAATCACCCAAAGCCAAAGCTTCCCAGTCAGCTGAAAGGAGAAATGTTGCTACTCAAGTATGCATTGAGCAGGATGATTCTAAGAGAAAGACATCCTCTAGTGAAAGTGCAACAACTTCTAAAAAGAAGGTACCATCCATACCATCTTGTACTAATGCTTCTAATTGTGTTTCCACAAAAAGTGCAGGATGGAAGAATAATTCCAAACAAATATGGATGAAGACAGTAAAGAAGCAGAGCTCTCCTAAAACAGCACAACAGGTCAAGAAAAGTACCCAACAATCAGAAGGAATCAAAAAGTCAAGATTTGTGGGTCAATGTTGGTGTTGTAACAAGTATGGGCATTGTGCAAAGGATTGTTGGTACAATCCACTGAATGCCAAAGCACAGAGAAAGACCATGCCTAGGGGGAGCAAGCCAGAAGAAAAGAAGCAACATCCACAGGTCCAGAGACATCTGTTTACTGCAAATAGATTTGGATTACTTGATAACATCTGGGATGATTTCAAGAGTGGTCAAAAAGATACATGTCAGTCTCCAGCTGTATCCAGAGCTCAAAAGAAGAAAAGATCACAGAACCTGGCTCAGAAAGAATCCTTGGGAAGCAAGAAGAAAGTGGAAAATGCTCCCAAGAAGTGTTTGATAAATGAAGAGAAGTCCTTGGAGTCTAAATCCAAGAAGGGTGAGTCATCCAGAAGGACCACCAAGAAGACATGCTTCTACTGTGGAAAGAAAGGTCACACCATGGATCTTTGTGAACAAGCCATGGAACTGAATAGAGGCAGACTGGACTCAAACAGACAATCAATCCAGAAGAAGCAGAAGGGATTGATTGAAAACAAGTTGCCTAAGAAAGGTAGCTTGACAGCATCTAAGGAACCATGTGGAACTTCCAGAACTGGGGCCACTCTTCCAAATGATATACTTGTCATATAGCCACATCAGTTGCAACTTGCCAGAGAACTACAAAGAGCTGAAGATGAAGCTCTGTCATTTGCTAAAGCAAAAGGGAAGAAAAAGATTTCACATGAAGATGTTTTGAGATCCACACCAGCACAAACATCATTGAAGATCAAATGTGCAAGTGTGAAGACTGGTGAAAATGGGACATCTCGGTTGAGAGAATCTTCTCAACCTTGTTGTTCACATTGATGAACCAAGGAGGTTCCATCTTATTCCCTTATACTATTGGTATTTACATGTTCTAACATTGTAGGGAATTGAAGATGATGATCATTCTCAGCTGGAGGGTGGTTTGGAAAGAATGGAGTGCACCCCTTGAGGGGGAGCCAATCTGAAGAAGATGGGATTCTGAGATTAATACCATCTTGAGAAAAGTGAAGGTATTCCAATCATACTTTCATCCCTTGTTTCTTAATTGAGTTTATCTTGTCAATTAAGGGGGAGTATGGATTGAAGACAAATGGATGAAAGGGGGAGCTTTATCTTTGCACTGAACTTTCTATTGAGTTTTGTGAAGTATGTGCAGGATTTAGCAATTCATTGGTATATCTGAAAAAATTTCAAACCCCTAAGCATGATCTCACATGTACAGTGAGTTTTGGACAGCTTTGAATTCCTTGGTTATATCACTCTTGTTTTCTACACCGGGTTAGCCCAAGTAGACTTAGAGCTGATGTACTAAAGGTTCTTTGCTAAAGAGAACATGTGACATCATCCCTCTCTCAGTGTTTTACAAGAAAATACTTTTATAAGGGAGGAAGACATATTTTGAAAGCAAACCACCCCACACCTTTGCATTTGATTGCCAATAAGGGGGAGAAATATTGGCACACATATTGACCCATTCATATGTGCTGAAGGAGTGTATTGACAACAAATACAAAGGGGGAGATTGAAGTGCATTGTGTTGCATTTGTTGTCAATAAGGCATGAAGTTGTCTTGGAATGAATGGATGTCAAGGAGTCAATATGTGAATGACAAAGGTTGTGATGGTGTTGGTGATGAAGAGAGAATGGCCATAGTACTAAGATGCATGTCACTTAGGAGATTCACTAAGTGACATAGGAGATGATGGTTGAAACATTCTCTAAGAAAATTTGACGATTGCTGAACTGATCTTTAAGTTCTAAGAACTTGTATCAAGATGATACAAAGTCACAACATGATTAGAAGACCATGCATTGTCTTCACAATGCATGAGGAGTTGAAAGGAGTTCCATCCACAACTACTAAGTGGATGATGTGCATTAATGAAGTCCATGCACTATCACTTAGTGCATGTGAATTTGAAGAACCAATTTGATCTCTGATTAGATCAATGAAGAACGTTGAAGAATCTATTTGACTAACAAGCTCGGTTGATGAAGATGAACCTTTTGAATTTCACTCCTAAGTGAAGATTAAATGTTGAGGAAGAATTGGAGGAATTCTTAAGAAGAAGAGAAGATATGAATAAGGGAGGATGGATGAGAAGATGAAGATGTGGCACTTGGCATATTACACTTGGTACTTTGTTTTTATACAAAGTCACTTAGTGTTTTACACTAGCAAAAAATAGCCACCAAGGAAGGCTAGCCGAGGGTCATCACCCAAGGCACTTGTGGGACTCAAGGTCACCACGCCCATGGGGAACCCTCAAGGCCAGGGCAGCAACCTTGAGGCATGGGGCGCACCCAAGGACACCGCATGGGCGCCTGGGGCACGCCCGGAGGAGCGCAGGGGGCCGTGTATAAGCCCCCGAGGGCACGCGGTGGTGAAACCCGCGCGCCGGAGGAGCATAGTGGGCGCTAGAAGCGCGCCCGCGAGGAGAAGAGGGTGGGCGCAAGAGCGCGCCCGCTAAAGAACTCGGTGCGGGGCGGCACCGAGAGGGGAGGAGATTCAACTGGCGGGTTGAGGGAGCGCCAGGCTTATAAAGCGCGGAAAAACCGGCCGCGGATTCGATGTGGGACGCGCATTTTTCACCCGGAGCGCATCCTGGCCGTCCGACTCATCGTGCGGCTGATCACAGCCGCTCATCGCATCCCGCGCGAGATCTCCTGATCGCGGCCGTCCGAGGATATTCAAATTCCCGATCCGACGGCTCCCGCCTCGTCCTCTACCTCGAGCTCGTCCGAGGTTTCCCCGAAGCCACCCGCGAGCAGCCGCTGAACCAGAGGCATCCCGACGACATATCTCGAGTATCCGGCCATCATTTTCGAAGCCAAAGACATCATGGTGATCGTCTGGTCACACTGAACACAACCGTGCACAAAAGTAGGCATGCATGCAATGTTTGGGAGATTTCGAGGTTGGCCGAAGCAACCGGAGGTGCGAGGCCACGTGATTTATTTTCTGCATGGTTTGGACCTTAACCGAAGGTCGTGCATGCGTTATGAGTCGCATGCACGAGGAGGAAAGAAAGAGGAAGAAACCCGCGTGAAATAAAAAGAAAAAAAAGATTTAAGGAAATCTTGAAATCCCGAAATCTTCGGGGATTTGAAGATATCCCACGCGGATGAACCGAGGCTCTGCTTCGCCTATAAAAAGAGAGCTCGGGCTCTCATTACGCTTGTTGATGCGCTGAAGGTTTGAAGAGAGTCCCGCGAAGCCTTTGCCTCGCGAAGTAGAAGCCCCGCGCAAATTATTTGCGCGGCTGTTGTCCCGGTGCCACCCGAGGCCCGAAGTGTTCCCTGCGCGCCTCTCTTGCGCGACAGGAAGGAGCCGAGCCGCACATTTGCGCGCTCGAGTCTCTTGTTCCCTCTCTGCCCGCACCCTTGCGCGGCAGAAGGAAGATCCCGCGGGTGTTGCACTTGCGCGCCCCGCGGGTAGGAGGTCTTGCGCGCCTCTGGGCAGTGGCACTTGCGCACCCGAGCCTCCTTGCACTCAAGTGCTTGAGGACTTGCCCGATAGTGGGAAAGAAGAGGAGGAGGCCCTTGCACCTCGCACCATGTGTGCTTGCTACACCAAGAACACCCGTGGCGGTGTGTGTGCATAAGTGGAGAAGAAGGCCCTACGGCCGTGTGTGCTTAACAGAACAAGAGGAGGCCGTAGCCTCATGTGTGTGCACCAAGTGAAGACCACACCTTTTGTGTGTGCAAAACAAGAAGAGGATCTACGGGCAGTGTGTGCACAAGAAGTGGAAGACCACACTTTGTGTGTGTGAGAGGTGAAGAAGGAGAGGCCAATCTTGTGTTTGCAAATTGAACAAAGAAAATGTGTGTGCAAACAAAACAAGAAGTGTGCCGATCCTAGTGTGTGCACTAAAAGTGTATACACATTAGAAGAAGAGGAGGACATCCACACTAAAGTAGAACACACTCTAAGTGTGTAAACACATTGAACAAAAGTGTGAAGTTCAGAGAAGTAGGTGTGTGCTTAAAGTGACTACACCCTTTGTGGGTCTACTGCACCAAGAGGAAGAGAAGGAAAGTGCATGCATACATGCATGCACGTGCACACGTGAAGAAAGTTAAATCAGTGGTGTGCATTTGAGTTGTCCAAGACCAGGACTGAGACTGGACCAGACCGAAGATAAAGATATTATTTGTCTGAGCAATCAGTAGATTGAGAAGACCTGATCAACTCAAGTGATCAGAGGTACAGAGCAAGGCCAGCAGTCTTTATCCCAGACTGCTGAGGATACTTGAAGACCTTAAAGTGAAGAAGAGCTACTCGTGTGACTCGAGGAGCCAGAAGAAGACCCTGTGGGACTCAGGGAGAAGAAGTCTTCAGTGGGATTCTGGAGCAGGCCAGTGGGACTCTGGTAACACTGTGGGACGCAGTATAAAGACCCTCCTGTGGGACTCAGGAGAGATACAGTGGGACTCTGTATCGACCATTGTAATTTTAACAGGTTATAATGGAGAATCCATGCTGGGAGAGCATGGCAAGGATGTAGGCCTTTGGTGTCGAACCTTGTAAATCCTTGTGTCCTGTGCCTTTTCATTACTGCATTATCCGGGAAAGGTTGAGAGATACAAGAAGAGTGGATCGAGGCCTTAACAATCCATAGAGGTTTAATTGATTAAGAATCAATTAGTAAAAAAGTTTTAAAGGATCACTGATTCACCCCCTCCCCCTCTCAGTGATTCACACGGATCTGGGCACTTCACTATAAAAAGCCATAAGAACCCCAAGTGGTTCATTATTTATGTATATATCCTTAGATAAGTCATTTTGCCGAACCTTAGATATTTAGGAACAAAATAACAATTAATAATATAATATTGTAAAAAAAACTATTTTAGGTCTATTTTGACACTATTTGGTACTTGATTTTTGTGAAATTCATAAAAGCATGACTAGTTATAAAAACGTTAATTAAATCAATACTAACATGACATATGAACCTATAAAATTAGTGTAATTCATAAAAAAGCATAAAATTACATTTATTTGGTTATTTATAACATCAATTATGTAAATATTTCCTTAATAAGGTAATTATTAAATCATCGTTGTGTCATAAATAAATTAAATTATTTAATTTCTAAAACTTATAACTAAAATAAAATTATGTAGGAAATATTTTAAGATTTATAATGAATATTTATAGTTGAATTTATCTTATTTATAACCCTATATTAAAAATGTTTTAGTTATTAAACATTGATTTTAACTATTTCAACTATTCTTTAAATAAAATAATATTAAATGTCCAAATCTAATCCAAGTGGATCTAAAGGGTAATATTTAATTTCTATGGTTGTTTTTGGTCGAATTAAACTTATCCAATAGAATTAGGAGATGTGTTAGGGTAATAATAATATCATTTTTACCCTTAATTACCCTATTAACTTTTAACCGTGGTAAACAAGTAAAAAGTTACTATTCACAAAAAATTATTTCAATCATATTGAACCTCATTTTAATACTTTAGATTAATCGTGTCTCTCATATTTTTGAAATTCAACTCACAAAAGCAGTAAAATTATGTTTTATGTAAATTTCCAAATTCTCCTAGGAGGTGGGTAAAAGAATGTGAAAAGTTCCATAAAATTTTAATATATCTAAAATTCTTATAAAATGACTCCAATGAATTACATTGAACTTATATAGGTATTTTGTGTCAATTTTACCTAAAATAAATTTAAATAATATAAATAAAAATTTTAATAAAAATTTGCTTTTTAAATAGTAACCTAGTGTTTTCACTATTCATCAAAAATTGAAAGTTTTCTGAAAAATTCCAAGATTTCAACCTAAGATAATTTCTATATTTTGAATCCAAAAATGAAGTCCATTTTAAATGATAAAATTTATAAAATTTAACAATGTGGGTATTACTATTCATAATGGCTAGTTTTAATAATATTTTAATAGCATATCGTTGTTTAGTGAAACTTGATATTGCGTACAATGCAAGCTATCAAGTATGGTCGCAATTGCATGTAAAGAAAGCCAAGCTAGTTTTGTTTGTAGTGAATGATTGCTTTGATGATGCATAAAACATAAAAACAAAATATTTCTCATAAATATCTCGGGTGTTACACAGCGGGTTACCCATTGACCTTAGGATTTACCCTCTAGCGGGGCTGTGCAGTGGGTTACCCATTGATTTTAGGGATTACCCTTCAGTGGGGATATGTAGTGGGTTACCCGATGAACTCTTGGGGTTTTCCCTCCAGCTGGGCTCGGCAATGGGTTACCCGATGACTTCTTTTAGACTAAGCACTTTCCTATAAGGCTACTGAGTTAATTTTCTCTGTGATTACCAGAGTGGGACCCTTGGTTGTACGATTTAGAGATGAGGCCACTTGACGTATGAGATTTTTGGGCATCCGTGATGGATATACTTTGAATTGTTGGTGACTCTTCTTGGTCTGAGCATAGAGATAGAGATCCCCTTACACACTCGTTCTGGTTTCTTGATGGGAATATATATACACCCTACATTTGTTCCCACTATTTGGGTTCAGTTACTCTCCTTCTAGGAGGGGTGAAGATGCATGAGGTATGCCATGTGTATTCCATGTCTAGCACCTCTTGTATTGGACGAGTGTACTTCCTTTATTTTGGTGGGTTGAGTTGTACTCTCACTATTTTACTCTTACACTTTTCATTTTTCTTTCCACTTCTCACCATTTTATTACCTCCTTTGTTGCTCCTCGAGTATTCGGTGCATCCTATTGAGCATCTGTATACTCACCCCTTCTTGGGATTTGCATGTACTTGGTGTGCCCTTGCAGATCACGGACAGGTCGGTCGAGACTACAGAGGAGCGTAGAGGACACTGGAGCTTGGGCTTCCTTCTGTGGTGGTAGTAGGACTTTCTGGTGCGAGACTCACCAATGGTTTAATTCCATTCTACCTATTTCTGGGTTGTGTCACCATTTTGGTTGGGCACGTGTTTTTCAAATTTTTCTATTAAGTCTACTTTTTAGCACTTTACTTGTACTGGTTAGGGGTCGATGCATGTGTGTTGTATTCCCTTTGGTATCACAGTTGTATCTTTCTTTCTTTACTCTGCACTTTTTCATTGAGTTAGATGTGTGTGTGTGTATATAGTTTCATAGGCAAAGGCCTCCCCTAGATTGTTGGGCCTTCGGCGCTAGATACGTGCCCCAGGCCTATAGAGGTTGGCTTATGGTAGTTGTGGCTCGAGCCCCGGTACGGGTCGGGTCGTGACAAAGTGGTATCAGAGGTGGTTTGTTCCTTGGGGAGTTGTTCGGATTTCTCTAAAATGTAATTGGTTGAGTTGGGGAAAAAATAGTGTCAATGTGTATCAAGAGCGGCTCTCAGGCTAGGGAGTCCGGTGATGGTGGAGAATCTGACGTATCCATTCACCAGGACCCTGATAACCCGCTTCTCGACATAGTACACTGAGACACTTGTTGTAGGTAATTTGGTTCGTGCATCATATAGTATTGAGTATTTGGTTGTCCTTCATGAGTCAGCTCCCCATCGTTGTTGTTATATATATGCTCATTTGACTGTGGTACTCCTTGATCGGATTTAGGATGTCTCCGCGATGATAGCCAGCCCGGATACTAGCTCCGGTTCATAACAACGACTCCACGAGAGAAGAGGTCATAGTTCAAGATCCATCATATGATTACCCTTTCTCCTGGAGGATAGGAAGTATCACCTTCACCAGTGGAGGAGCAGATAGTACAGGCAGCAAAGGCCGATGACGAGTGTAGGCTGGGCGTGCTACGTGTGTTACTGTGTTAGAGACTGCTGAGGTTCCACAATGAGACATACCCTCAGAGAGTTAAGGGTTGGCTAGATTTTGTGGTTCACCTCTCCAGGCTTGTTCACACACAAACATGTTAGATGGTGGCTTTGAGAGATAGACTTTTTCAACCAAGATGTTTGGTTTTAGTAAAGCAAGGGTTACGTAGAAGCACGTTTAGTTGGTACTCTTGTGGGATGACTTTTAGTACCTATTTTTTGAGGAGTATAACCCCTCCTACCTACGCTTTATAAGGTTTCAGGAGATTCTGGAGCTTCAGTGGGGAGTGATGGAACTGGCTGAATACGCGACTAGGTTCACAGACCTTACTCGGTACTCTTCGGACTTGGTCCATTACTGAAACTCCCAAGCACATAAGTTTGACTAAGGACTCTATAGAGGATATTCATGCCAGTGTAGTACCCTTGTGAATCCTCACCCATCTTGTGGTGCTGGAGTATGCACTGGTGACAGAGAAATTCTTATCCGAGGGATGTCAATTGGTAGGGCCTCGGCGCTGGAGGTCTCCCCTTGATGAGACTCAGGTACATGATCTGGGATATCATAGAGCACCGAGTCAGCCTATGGAGGACTAGTGCTATGATTGTGATGTGTGAGGCCATGTGGAGTGAGACTACCCAACCAAACGTGCTGAGTTTTTCATATAGTTGGTAGATGCACCGCCACGACAGAGACATTATCATGATTAGAGAACTCCCATGTGATGACAGGGTGGTCCCTAGGGAGGTGGTGTCGGCAGAATTGAACGAAGAACTATGGTTCGTGGACGATGTTTCGGGGTCCTTCCACCACCACTAAGCGGCCCTTATTAGGCTCACGGAGCTGATAGATGAGGCCACAGGCGGCTGTGTGCTATGGTTGTCTACAATCGTGCAACACATGATATGATAAGAGGTATGCTCTTTGAATTTCTCTAATTTTCTCAGTCGAACTTGTTAGACAATGCGTGAGGTTCTCTTTTCTCTTAACTCCTTGTTCGAGGGGTTACCGAGGGTGACATAGGGCATCGGTGTAACCCTATGCGTTGTTTTCCGACATTGCTTTGAATTCATGAGAAAGAGTTGTTCTTCCACCACTAAGATGCTTTTTTGTGATGCGATCAAAACTATGAGGGAGATTCAATACCACCCAATGAATATAGTATTGAGGTGCGGTGGATGAGTACCTATGACATGTGCATTCATGGTGGGGTTGTGCGGGGGAGTGTCAGGGCAGGTTCTGGATTTTCCAGTGGGGTATTTCTACTTGACCCCCTTTGCTTGAGGTGCAACTAGTGGGTTTAGAAGAATGTCTGCTGTGGGGATTACTCTCCTTCCAAGCGGGGACAAGAAACATGGGGTATGCCACATTCTTTCCATGACTTGCTTCTGGTGGTTGGATGAGTTTGATCTCCTTCCCTGTTCGTTGGTACCTTCGGTGGTCAACATCAATATTGATACCCTTATAAAGTACAAGTCAAGGTTATGGAAACCCCATAAATATAACTATGCACTTCACTATATTGTTCTGGTGGTGGTGGTCATTGAACTAAGAATCCAGAGACACTATCTTCTGGGAGAGAGATTTGCAGTTTGCTCAAACCACTAGTGTCTCAGGTGCGCCCTCACCCAGAGAGACATGAACCTGAGACGATGGTGCGTGTTGAAATATCTGCAGGACTACGATTCTGAGGTATTCTATATTCAGAAAAAATGGCAGTGTTGTAGTTGGTTCTCATAGAAGAGAGTCCCCGACTCGTTAGGTGCGGTAAGTTTCGTAGTATTTAGTTTCCCTTAAGTTGACCTTGTTGGACCAGGATGGTGCATCTTTTCGTCAGTTTATGGTGTTGAATCATCCACTTTTTGAGCATTTAAGAGAGTCTCAGTTGCGATGCACCAATAGTGAAATCTAGTGTGAACGTATATCTTTGGGTGTTTCACTAGATGTGTATTCTGAAGGAGGGAATCATGAGACCATGTTCCATGAAAAACACTAATTTCGGTCATGGCATGGAAAGTAGAGGTTCGGCTAGGGAAGTCCCCTGAGTTTCTTTGGGCCATTTGGGAATCATGTAATGGATTGAGAGGTTTCCTACCATCATGTCCTACCCTCCCAATATAGGTAGTTGGTGCACAAAATCTTCCACGTGGCGTAGTTGATGAGGTGCGTGCATTTTCCTACATATTTCATGGAAAGTAGCATACCTTATGAGTACGAACCATGTCTTTAGTTTTCATGTTGTGCTGGCATGGTGTTCTGGAAGTTTTTAAAGAACTTGATTCTATTTTTGTAGGTAGGTATTGATGTGAATTTGGAGAGGGAAGAGGATTTTGAGACATGAAATGTTTGATGGATATTGGTTTATTTTAAGTAACATGCTAAGAAATCTCATTTAGAAGATGTGTAATGAGGTCTAGGTGTTGGTTATGTGACTTGTCTTAGACACAGTTTTGGATTGCCAATGGAATTCATTTGGAGATAGAACCCTCATTTTGAGGCCTGATTTGAGTATAATATGATAGATTGCGATGGACCATGGGTTGTGTGACTATTTATGATGATATTTTTCAATGAGATATGACCAAACCATGAGGTCAGAGTAAGCAAAGCCTTCACAAAATTATTCTACTAAAGGATGATAGATGGGATATAGAACATACATGTAGAGACTATGTTGGGTTTAGAGGGACTAGTATATTAACTCAATGGTGGGGTGTGACATTTCATGATGAGGGGTTAGGTATCATGTAATTTGAACCCTAATATTAAACAGTGGATGGTGTTAATACTTGTGAGCCCTATTGGTGTTGCATATGTCTATTTGGTGATTCATTCAGAGGATTTGTTTGTTGTTCTTGGTTTGACCTCCCAATTTTCTATAAGGATTGTTCTTTATACTTAATGTGACATTTATATAGTATATGGGGTTGGATCAGCATGCTTGACTTGACCACCCATTAGTCTGTAATGATATATTAGTGTCCATTTGGGGCCCTCCCTTTATTTTTTGAGTATGGTTCGGTGTTCATAAATATGACATTTCCTTGAAAAGTCATAGGTTGATGACATTTCCTCATGTAGACTTAAATAATTTGAGTGAAATTTCGTTAGTAGGATTGTTTCAATGACTTCTCAGTTGGTTGGGTTTTGGTATGGTGTGACGCCTGATAGATGGACCCTACCTTTTGTGATAAGGTAGTTGGTTGAGATGTGGATGTTTGAGCACACCAAATTATTTTGTGTAATTGACCAATAGTTGGATATAGGACTATCGGGATTATTCATTTACATGTTGGGAATTGGTTATGGTTGCATGAGGCTATACGTAGATAACATCATGGATATGAATTTTTTATGGTTAGGATCAAGGTGTCCAAGTAAACACCTGATGGAATGATGGTCATATGACTCATAACGGTTGTCATAGAAGCCCAGTTAGAGCATAAATATCTAATGATTATGATTTTTATTATGTATTTTTTTCCACATTCATACACATTTATATAAAGGTTTATATTAAGGGTGATTGGTGAGGCCCTACTATGTTATATTCTACTACACAAATTGAGAATCTTGGTGTGGATTAATACCTTATATATCAATTTTAGGTAGAACATCATATGTGTAGTGGATCATACTGATGTAACCTGAATTTTTTGGAGACATGTATGTGTGGCATTGGGATGGAATTAAGGACTATGTGTGCGTATAATGTTTTATTTTATTTTTTATTTAATATCATTCCAACAGTTGATAATATGTATGTTTTGTATGATAACATCCTATATGTCATTGGATATGTTTATTATTGGTATTTGTGTTATGATGGATATTGTGTGGTATTTTATTTGTTGATTTATAAAAAGTTTTACAATCTGATTCAAGGGAATAGTCTCCAAACAATATTGATAGGAACCTCACTTCTAGTTAGACTCCTTTAGCATTTGTGGAGGCTAGATTGAGACCATGTAGAACCTATGTCTGGGAACTATCAAGTGGATGAGCCTCAGGGCATCAAAAAGGGGTATCAAAGAATGTGATTATGTGTGGTTGGTTTCAAAAAATGGATTCAATATTTTTTTTTGGTTTTTTAATTTATGTATATAACAGGATGGATATCGTGAAACGTGTTATAGATTATGATAAATATCATACTAGTGAATTGATAACACCATTTTTGGTAGGGTTTTTAGTTTCCTAGAACATGGTATTGACAATATTGGCTTTAGATGCTATGGTTGTGTGATTTAACCTTGTGTAAGACACTTGATTTTTGGATTTATGGCTTATTATTGCTACTTGGTCCTGAACTATTGGAAAGTGACCATGTTCAAGTATCATCGTAGGAATGTAGGATTAATCTGAAATATGTGATATTTGGATGATATTTTATACTGATGACATGTTCATATATTTAAGTGTCAACAAAAACTTATGTGGAGGTTTTTCATATAACATTCTGGCATTATTATACTTAGCTAGGATATAGTGTATTTCTGTTTAATGGAAGGATTTGTTGATATTATAGAAGAAAGTTCTCTTATTATGGAAATAGAATCCCTTTATCAAAGGATGTATGAACATATATAGAGGGTTAATACAATAATTTGATATCCAGGTAATGAATTCAAGTGGAAATGATATGTCTGTGTGATGATATTAGGATGAGAATGGGATTCGCTAAGAATGAAGTCCACTTGCAAGTCATTGGGATGTTGGTTTGGTTATTTAATGTTCCAAAAGTAACTTATATAATATTTTAACATATATATTCTTAGTGTCACTCTATTTAACAAAATAATAAATTTTAGGAAAGTCATATTATTTCCATGTTCTTTTGGGATGCAAGTAAAATATAATATTTCTTGTATCAATGATGTTTTAGAGGGTATGATTGGTTGGGTTCCTCATAGAGTTGTTTTGCATGTGATTTTTTATGTCATATTGTGAGAGTTGATAGACACTCATGAAGTTAATATGATGCATTTGTGGTAATTTGTCATTTGATTATCCTTGGAATGATTAACCTTCCATTGGATGTCAGATGTTCCTAACATGCATGAGTTCCATGATCAGAAAGTTAGGCATGTGATACAGGGTTAGAAATGACGTGAATCATGATATATTGAGTCAATTTGTACAATCAGGTTGTATGGGAATGTTTAGCCATGGGTTCTGGTTGGATCAAATAGGATCAAAATAAAGAACTATAACGACCCAATCTAATCATAACATAAACAATACATTAATCTCATGATTTAAATAATAACTCTCAAAAAAATCACATAACTAAAAGTAATAAATTTTTAGTGTCATATATATGAGAAACATAAATATATTAATTTATTACACTTGTAAACATTTCTTCATAATTGTTCCCCTCCAAACCCTTTTCTAGATATCTCAAATGACATTATCAACATAATACATAGGCGTGGAAAACATAAAAAATGGCTTCAATCCGATTATAATTAAGGGAAACACAAAACAAAAAGATATATAATGATATTTAATATTGATTCATGATTTTATATTACTCCAATTAATTTATTTTCTGAAAAAAATGATTAATTTCCATTTAATGTTCATGTTTTTGTTATAAACAAATATATAAGGAATTTTTCAAATACATTAAATTTATAGTTTACTATTTATATCATACATTTTTATATAATAAGTCAAGTAATGTGATTCTTGACTTTTAGGGATTATAGTTAAAATTTCAAAAAAAAATACTTGGATGATTGGCTAATTAATCCATCAAAATGGACATTTATACCACATGAGGTCCAATGAATCTGTCAAAGAATATGGACCACTTGTGAAGTTATATTTTTTAGGCTCAATCTCAAAGTAATTTATTGTGATACTCCATCTGAATCCTAAGGAAATTTCCATTCAAATTTGATAAAACTATGATGTCCCATGTCACCCTTAATAGGGAAAAATTTATGCATGAAAGTCCAAACCACAATTTCTAATGGTATTAATGAACATCTCACCATTTTGGACTTTTATACCAATCCATATACCCAAATAATCTGATGTTTGGATGGTATAAATTAAATATACATGAAAAAAAATTATAATAATTTTCTCTGAAATTAAGGCATATTCATAGCTATAAATGCATTAAAATTTATGCCCTAGAAAATTTCGGTACAATTTTTGATATCAGTATAAGGCTTCCCAAAACATATATAAAATTAGATCCAAAATTCCAAAAGAATCAAAATTTTGAGGTTTTACATAAATAATCTATCTCTAAAATTTTTATGAATAATATTTCTCAATATTCATCTTTCTAAAAGGACAAGTGTTTCATCAAAATTAATGGATTGTTTCGAAATGAAAATAACACACTAGCTTGGGATATAAATATACTCTCCTATTCTTGTTTTAAGAGGTTTGAATTTAAGAACATAGTACGATAAAATAGTAAACAATTCCAAAGACCCAAGAGTACCTTAAAAACTCATGTTTCCACTTGAGATAAATTTCCTCCACTAAATTTTTAATGTTTTTTCTCTATTCTCCTTCATTTGTAAACTAAAAATTTTTTTAGTTGTAATTTTGTATTAATTTTATTGAATACATCTTTGTATTATATAATATTAATACAACATATATAGTGTATTATAAATTTTCATAAATTTATTTTAATTAAGTGTAAAAACCTTTCTCTCTCACATCTTCATTCTATCCAATGTCAGTGTTTAACTTCCTTCACCACTCTAATGTGCTTTCGGTGCACAAGTCATTTCTTATCTCATTAATTTCTCTTTTATTTTTTAAATAATAAAAATACAAACAATAAACCAAATTATATACCATCCTAATATATGAATAAATCAACCAATGGTGTGAGTCATAATTTGTGGATGTCATGTGATTTAGAGCCCTTGGACGTCAAATATGGTTTAGGTTAACAACAAGTATATTAAAACATATACTTTTATATATTAATGACATGATTGGTTTAACATAGGGATTACATGGATCATTGTAACTAGAAATACACTTCAATTAAAAATAATTGATTTATATTAGAACCCTTGTTAAGGATTAGATTAAATCTAAATGAATAGGTAATTATGATAAAACATATTTTGTGAATTGGGTTTTAGTTCAATATATTAAATAAAAAATTTCAAATTATCATAAAATTTCATCCCCCATAATAAAATGAACCAAATATTTATTAAAATGTCTTAATATAAATTAATCCATCAAAAAATTTAATTAAGATCTACAAACAATACCCCCTCTTAGAATTTAAAAAACAAACTCCAAAAATAGTACCACCACCAAGGATTAAACCCAAGTGTGTTTGTACACATCATATTAGAGCATCAAAACTTTAAATGGTTGATTTGAGAAAATAATCCATGATTCACAGATCATAAATATTATGAATAACCTATTTTCAACATAAATATAATTATAAAATATAAAAAGACCTTAGATGGTAATATGATAAAATGAAAGGCCAACACAATATCACAAATATATCTTTATGGAATCATAAAATTCATTTCATGGCTCAAAATACCTCACATGAAAAATATGACATGTGAGCATGTTGTAAAAGTATGGAATACTGTAAAAATATGGTGTAATCATGAAAACATGGATTTTTAGAAAAATAAAATCCATCTTGAATATTTTTTCATAAATTGATAAACAAGTTGAAAACATGTCATAACCATAATCATAAGAAAACAAGTGTGAGAAAAGGTATTATGACCACACATATGTGAACAAACTCATTATGTCCATGCCTCAAAATGTGAGCAAACACATCATACCCATGCCCATGTGAACAAACTCATTATACCTACTCTTTACTATCTTAGGAGGTATAAAAATAAAATAATACATTATATGGAAAAACCATTCATAATCCATAAATATGTGTGGAATTAAAATCTATCATCATCACATCTTAAATAACCCATGGAAATATAATGGGTTTCTTATGAATTTCAAACATAATCACATAACATTTACAAAATATATGAAACTATAAAAAAAATATCACTTTATAAAAGTAATTAAATAAACATATAATATCAATGATGATAAAAAGATAACATCAATATTTCTAATCATTAGAGGAAAATATGAAGTGAAAATACAAAAGTTTTCATAAAATGGTTTAAGAAATGTTGTAAAGGATAAAGTGTAATTTAATTTATTAAAACAATTTTGAGAAGGGAATGAGAGTCATTGTTGAAAAAATATTTTAATGAATAGGATATAAAATTTCATTTAAAATTCAAAAAATTTAAAACAAATTAGTGAATTATAAAATGTATATTTTTTGAATGGATTGAAACCCATTTAAAATTTTTTTATTACCTTTATATTAAAAAAAAATCATTAAAACGAGTATTAAATTTTTATTTTGAAGACGGGTAAAGATAATTATAATAATTATATAAAATAAACCATATTTTCTTTTCTAAAAAACTATGAGAAATTTTCTTGCAAAGAAAATCATTGATATGGAAGTGAAATCCAATAAAATAAATCTGAATTACTCTGAACATAAATGCATTTAAATAAAGAAATTGAATCATCAAGTAAGAATAACTCGGTGAAGAAAATTATTTTACATAGAAAAGAAGGGGTAAATATATAATATAATTATTTTATGTTATAATAGGTCAATAATGAAAGATAATAGTCAAACTAAGAGTGAATATTACAGTAGTAAAAGATATGAGTCATGAAAACCACTTGAAAATATTGTATATTTTGAATCAAAACCTTATGGGAGGTGTAAATTAAATTTGAACAATAGATATCATGAAATATAATATTATAATGAAATATATTTTCAATAGTTCATTATTTACACTATTAAAAATGAATCATTTTCTATTGCTTAAATATGTCTTATGGGATTAAAAAATTAGACAAAGAAACCCTGACCCTTTTCTTTGCATAGTCAAATGCACTCCAAGGTCATGGATAAAAAATAAATATCGTAATAAATATTTTAATAAAACAAATTATACCTTAAAATATTTATTATTTAAAACCTTAATCATTTTTTATATGTATATTGGTTAATTTTCCATATTTTCCCACATTAGGTGTTAATTTTTTATATTATTTATAGTAGATTTGTAGGATCAGTGATGATATTTGTTTATATTATAAATTTAATCATTAAAATTTAATTACAGTTACTATAATGGAGTACTTATTATTTTTTTTATGATTTTTGTATCAGCTTCCATGAGTAATTAAGTCTATAACCAAGAATTTGAAAAGGACATCATACATTTTTCCATGATTTTCATCCTAAAAATGTTGTTTTCTTTGTTAATAGGTTAAATATTGATGTATAACTTCTAGAAAAAAATATCACTATTTAAAAATTTATAACATATAGTACTAGTAATTATGTATTTATAGTCATCATTTTTATAATTTCATGTCATTGTCTAATAAGGTGGTAAAACTGATCTAAACATGAACATACCACGATCATTGATGATTGTGGGGTTATTTATTTGTAATTTAACAAGAAAGAACTATAACAACCCAATCTAATCATAACATTAATAATACATTAATCTCATTATTTAAATATTAGATCTCAAAAAAATTATATAACTAAAAGGAATAAATTTGTAGTGTCTTATATATGAGATACATAAATATATTATTTTATCACACTTGTAAACAATTCTTCATAATTGTGCCCCTCCAAACCCTTTTCTAGATATCTCAAATGACATTATCAACATAAAACGTAGGGGTGGAAAACATAAAAAATGGGTGAAATCAGATGATAAGTAACGGAAACACATAACAAAAAAAGATATATATTGATATTTAATATTGATTCATGATTTTATATTACTCCCATTAATTTATTTTCCGAAAAAAATGATTAATTTCCATTTAATGTTCATGTTTTGGTCATTAAAAAATATATAAGTAATTGTTCAAATACATTAAATTACTCTATAGTTTACTATTTGTATCATACTTTTTTTATATAATAAGTCATGTAATGTGATTCTTGACTTTTAGGGATTCTAGTTCAAATTTAAAAAAAATATCTGGCTGATTGGCTAATTCATCCATCAGAATGGACATTTATACCACAAAAGGTCCAATGAATCTGTCAAAAAATATTGACCACTTGTGAATTTATATTTTTTAGGCTCAATATCGAAGTAATTTATTTTGATTCTCCACCAGAATCCCAAGGAAATTTCCATTCAAATTTGATAAAATTTTCATGTCTTATGTCATCCTTAATAGGGAAAAATTTATGCATGAAAGTCCAAACCACAATTTCTCATGATATTAATGAACATATCACCAATTTGGACTTTTATACCAATCCATATACCAAAATAATCTGTTGTTTGGATGGTATAAATTAAATATACATGAAAAACAATTATAACAATTTTCTCTGAAATTAAGGCATATTCATAGCCATAAATGCATTAAAATTTATTCCCTAGAAAATTTCGGAAAAATTTTAGATATCAGTATAAGGTTTCCCAAAATATATATAAAATTAGATCAGAAATTCCAAAAGAATCAAAATTTTGAGGGTTTACATAAATAATTTATCTCTAAAATTTTTATGAATAATATTTCCCAATATTCATCTTTCTAAAAGGTCAAATGATTCATCAAAATTAATGGATTGTTTCAAAAGGAAAATAGTCCCCCACCTTGGGCTATAAATATACTCATGTATTCTTCTTTTAGGAGGTTTGAATTTTACAACATAGTAGGATACACCAGTAAAAAATCCAAAGGCCCAGAAGTACCTTAAAAACTCATGTTTCCACTTGAGATAAATTTCCTCCTCTAAATTTTCTATGTTTTTTCTCTGTTCTCCTTCATTGGTAAACTAAAAATTTTTTGAGTTGTAATTTTGATTAAATTTTATTGAATACATCTTTTTATTATATAATATTAATACAACATATATAGTGTATTATAATGTTTCTTAAATTGTTTTTAATTAAGTTTCAAAAAATTTCTCTCTAACATCTTCATTGAATCAAATTTTAGTGTTTAACTTCCCTCACCACTCCAATGTGTTTTTGGTGCACAAGTCTTTTATTATCTCATTAATTTATCTTTTATTTTTTAAATAATAAAATTACAAATAATAAACCAAATTATATACCATCCTAATATATGAATAAATCAACCAATGGTGTGAGTCATAATTTTTGGATGTCATGTGATTGAGAGCCTTTGGTCATCAAATATTGTTTAGGTTAACAACATGTATATTAAAACATAAACTTTTATATATTAATGACATGATTGGTTTAACATAGGGATTACATGGATCATTGTAACTAGAAATATACTTCAATTAAAAATTATTGATTAAGATTAGAACCCTCATTAAGGATTAGATTAAATCTAAATCCACAGGTAATTATGATAAAAATTATTTTGTGAATTGGGTTTTAATTTAATATATTAATTAAAAAATATCAAATTGTCATAAAATTTCATCCCCCATAATGAAATGAACCCTTTATTTATTAAAATGTCTTAATCTAAATTAATCCATCAAAAATTTTAATTATGATCTACAAAAAATACCCCCTGTTAAAATTAAAAAAAAACTCCAAAAATAGTACCACCACCAAGGATTCAACCCAAGCGTGTCTGTACACATCATATTAGACCATCAAAACGTTGAATGGTTGATTTGATAAAATAATCCATGATTCAAAGATCTTAAATATTATGGATAACCTATTTTCAACATAAATATAATAATAAAATATAAAAAGACCTTAGATGGTAATATGATAAAATGATAGACCAACACAAGATCAAAAAAATATCTTTAAGGAATCATAAAAGACATTGCATGGCTCAAAATACATCAAATGAAAAATATGACATGTGAGCATGTTGTAAAAGTATGGAATACTGTAAAATATGTTGTAATCATGAAAACATGGAATTTTGGAAAAATAAAATGCATCTTGAAATTTTTTTCATAAATTGATAAACAAGTTGAAAACGTGTCATAACCATAATCAAAAGAAAATAGGTGTGAGAAAAGCTATTATGACCACACATAGGTGAACAAACTCATTATGTCCATGCCTCAAAATGTGAGCAAACACATCATACCCATGCCCTTGTGAACATACTCATTAAACCTACTCTTTACTATCTCTGGAGGTATAAAAATAAGTTAATACATTATAAGGTAACACCATTCATTATCCATAAATATGTGTGGAATTAAAATCTATCATCATCCCATCTTAAATAACCAATGGAAATATAATTGGTTTCTTAAGAATTTCAAAAAAATTACATAACATTAACAAAATATATCAAATGATATCAAAAAATATCACTTTCTAAATGTAATTAAATCAAAATAAAATGTCATTGATGATAAAAACATAACATCAATATTTATAATCCATAGTGGAAAAATTGAAGTGAAAATACAAATGGTTTCAAAAAGAATGTTTTAAGCATTGTTATAAAGGATAAAGTGTAATTTAATTTATTAAAACAATTTTGATAAGTGAATGAGAGTAATTGTTGAAAAAATATTTTAATGATTAGAAAATAAAATTTCTATTAAAAATCATAAATTTTAAAAAAAATTAGTGAATTATAAAATATATATTTTTTGAATGGATTGAAGTCCCTTTTAAAATTTTTTAATTAACTTTATATTAAAACACATCATTAAAATGAGTATTAAATTTTTATTTTGAAGAGGGGTAAAGATAATTATGATAATAATATAAAATAATCGATATTTTCTTTTCTAAAAAACTATGACAAAATTTCTTGGAAAGAAAGTCATTGAAATAGAAGAGAAATCCATTAAAATAAATCTGAATTACTCTGAACATAAATGGATTTAAATAAAGAAATTGAATCATCAAGTAAGAATAACTCTGTGAAGAAAATTATTTTACATAGAAAAGAAGGGGTAAATATAGAATAGAATTATTTTATGTTATAATAGGTCAATAATGAAAGATAATAGTCAAAGAAGAGTGATTATTGCAGTAGGAAAAGATATGATTCATGAAAACCACTAAAAAATGTTGTATATTTTGAATCAAAACCTTATTAGAGGTGTAAATTAAAATTGAACAATAGATATCATGAAATAGAATATAATAATGAAATATAATTTCAATAGTTCATTTTTTACACTATTAAAAATGAATAATTTTTTATTGCTTAAATATGTCTCGTGGGATTAAAACTTTAGACAAAGAAACCCTTACCATTTTCTTTGCATATTCAATTGCACTCCAAGGTCATGGATAAAAAAATAAATATATTAATAAATATTTTAATAAAATAATTTATACCTTAAAAAAATTTTATTTAAAATTTTAATCAATATCTACATGTATATTATTTAATTTTCCATATTTTCCAATATTAGGTGTTAATTGTTTATATTATTTATAGTAGATTTGTAGGATCAGTGATGATATTTGTTTATATTATAAATTTAATCATTTAAATTTAATTAATGTTACTATAATGGAGTAATTATTATTTTTTATGATTTTTGTATCAGCTTCCATGTGTAATTAAGTCTATAACCAAGAATATGAAATGGACATCATACATTTTTCAATGATTTTCATCCCAAAAATGATGTTTTCTATGTTAACGGCTTAAATATTAATGTATAATTTCCCGAAAAAAAATCATTATTTAAAAATTTATAACATATAATACTAGTAATTATGTTTTTATAGTCATCAATTTTATAATTTCATATCATTGTCTGATAAGGTGGTCAAACTCATCTAAACATGAACATACCACGATCATAGATGATTGTGGGGTTATTTATTTGTAATATAACAAGAATATTAGAGTATTTATATAATATTATGTTTCTTTGTGTGACATATTTGAGTTATAATGGATTTAGAATATTAATTAGTGGATATAAAAAATTATAAATTTCTATATAATGATTTCCACTTAGTATGCTTGTTATAAACCATTTAAATTATGATAATCATTTATTGTTCATATCATCAATAGGTTCTTCAATTTTTCATAACATAACCATAATGACTAAATAAAAATCATATTAATCATTTAAAACCATTCTCAAAACGATCCATGAAATTTAGTGTTGAAATGAAAAATAGAATTCAATCATCCCATGGAGGCGGTAGTCTACACATATGCATGGTTGTTGATTTCATTCTCTGTAGAACAATGAATAAGAGTAATATGAGTTATCATTTGATAATATATAATATATCATTAATTTCATAATTATATATTAAACTACCTATTATAAACATCATTTCAAGGAGGTGACGTAAAGCATAAAAATATTGTGTCATAGATAATGTAATCTACACAACTCTATTAACATTTTCATTTTTCTTATGGAAAAATGGGAGGGTGGGTAATACATGTACAATTTTTATAATAACGAAAAAGTATTATAATGATATTAATTTCACCATTTTAATATTTCAAAATTTAATTATTTTAAGCATAAAATCACTTAAAGGAAAATACAAGGCAAAGAGATGTTTTGAAACTTATACATCACTTCTCGGATTATTGCCTTTATGAAGGTGATTAAACTGTTGATGAATTGTATTTTTAGAATACAATAATGCCATTAAGGGGTCTAGGATTGTGTAGGAGAGGATTTATCTGATTTGAAGATGGAATTAAGAGGTTCTTGTGTGAGGGTATATGGGTAGAGGAGTTCCCCTTTTATATGTGAAAATGAGTGGTTTTTTTAAAAATACCAAAATATTTTAAATAATTAGATGTCAATCTCAACGATATAGGCTCAAAATAATTAATAATTAATTTTATAGGAGGTAAAATCTATAAAAACATCCACAATTCAAATATAAACATGTTTTAAACTTGATAGACCCTGTACCTCTATGGTTACTTACTTTTACCATTCTAATATTCATTAGAACAACTAGTTTTTACCTAGGTAATTTATCCTTCAAACCCAAAAATATTTCTTATTATATAATTTAAAAAAATTATTTCAAATTTTAAATCCAAATTTTTATTCTATTTTAAATTTTGTTAAATAATTATTTGAAAATAATAAATATATAATGTATTAAATACAACTTTATTTGAAAAAAAATACTTCAATTCGAAAAAGTCAAATATGGATTTGAAAATTAAATAATTTTTTAAATACATAAATTAACTTAAGAAATACCTATTATGTCTTATAAATAATGTTTAAAAAAATTATTATTACTTAGATTATAATAATGTCATTCAATCATGAAATTTGTAGAAGCCATATTTTTCAATATTCATCTAAAATCAGACTTGTTAAAAAATATCAAAAAATTATGATAATAATATATTACTATGATTAATATAAAAATCTTTTTCAATTTTAAAATAAAATTTATAAAAGTTTAGAATTCAATATGTAAAAAAATCCAAATAATATAGTGAAAAACTGACCATATTGGAAAATTTATTTTTTCAATGATAACTCTTTTTTTATTATTATTTCACATCATTTACGACCAAATTTATCAGTAATAAATTATTAATTTAATAAATACATTCAACTATTATTTAATTGTAATATATGTAGTTTTTTGAAATAAGACACTAATTTTTCAAAAAATATACCCTTATGTATAAAATGATTTTTATATCAATATTTGCTATAATAATTAAATTTTATTTGTATTGAAAATTAGACATTATTTTCTTTATACACATATTTAATAATATAGTTACTCATATTCATACTCAATAACTGAATAACTAGGTTTTAACATTTATAATAAATACCAATATTTTTATCTTAATGCATTGTGGTTTTCATTGAAATTCATCAATTTTTAAGGAGAAAGTTATAGAAGATAATATTAATTTTAGGTTTATATATAGTGAAATGTTAGGTGTGACATTATCCCTCACAAATAACATTTTTTTCATAAAAAATTATTTATCACTTACTAATATATTTAGTTAAGGGTGTCAATAAATATGATTTAGACTAAAAGTTATTGAGAGATGTCAATCTTACAAACTCGGAGACATATCATTCTTCTTCGAACAAACATAACCCTGATATTGAGTTTTACTCTACATTTTATGATAGGATTATACAATTATTTGGTTTCAATACTCACATTGGACAGTTTTTTTCCCAAGGGTGGTTATTATAATACTTTCACTTAGAAAATATCATAGGTTATTATGAAATTTGTATTATTATTTCTGGAAAATATTTCTTCTTAGTAGAGGGAAAAAATCCCCCACTAATATTGCATTAAATTTATATGAAGAAAGGATAATCATATTTTCAAATAGGTAATTAAAATAATAAATAACATATAAAAAAATAAGTATACAACATGGATATATATCCAACTAAAAATTCAATGGGGTAATGATTTAATAATCATAGAAAACATCTTAAATATTCTAGATTTCATAGAATAAAATTCTAACAAGACATCTAAAACCTTTGTATTTCAGACAATAAGTACATTAAATATTAAGTTTCACTTTGTGATTATTTCTCACATAGAAGTCCCATATTTCTCTTTTTCTTGAATGTTGGTGATGCATATCATCTTGGTTAGTCCTTGGATTAAGGAATTGAATTTGATTATATCCATATTCTCGAGACAAATGAAATTGGATTTATAATTATAAATAATGATGAACTATATTTATTTCAGAATTTTTAACTAAATTATTCATTTTACTATGGTAGTTTTTCATTATATCCTCATTTACTTCTAATAAATCATAATCCAGTTACATTGAGACATTCTGTTATGTGTATCATTACACATTTTTACACAATGGAAGTTGAGAACTATTTACTTCACTGTATTTTTCACATGATATGTCACGAGACTCTATTATTCTATTATTTGTTGTGTTTTGGAATTCATCTATTTACACATTTTTAATAAGAATTTTTTATAGCTATTTTATCGTAATCATAAGGTGTTTCACTACAACTCATTTTCTAATAGGTTGTTCTAGGAGACAATCTTTGTGTATTACTTCACACCCATGGGTTTTTCTAGTTCGTTCCACTAATGAATCCAAATGATTTCATATGAACGAAAAATAATTAACAATATAGGATTAATTACCGGAATCATAAAATAAATTTCTTCCATAAAATTCATTGATATTTTATATTATCATGTTGGCTTATAGTTCCTTTAGTTTCACCTATATAATCCATATTTTGACCTATGTTACATTAATTTTGTTATCTTACATTTCTAAACATAATACCTTTATGTAAATATAAAATATATCCTTTATAGAGGGTTCTAAAAAATATTATTGAATCATCATACCCCATAGATTTTGAAACCAGGTGTGTACCTAGGACACCTTTTCACACAAGAGGTAATGATTGAGTTAATATCTAATATACCATTTTTAGGGTTATTACCCCTAGTTAGATATGTTTCTGAGAATTTATCTACTTTTATTATCCATGCAATTATATATTTCTATTGAAAACCTTATGATAAGGAGTTTATTAATATTGTAGGCTATCATCCTATACTTAAGCATATCTCTAGGGTTGTAACTAAGGTTATCTAAATTAATCCCAAAGATAACTAATCTAATCATAAAAAAAATTAAAACACACTCTGAAAAAAACTTCAACAACCTAATTAAACCAATACATAAATAATACATAAATATAAAGATTTAAAAAATATTTCTAAAAATGGTCACATTACCCAATGAATTAAAATTTTAGTGTGTTAAAGATTAGAAACATCAAAATATTATTTTAAAGAACATGAAAATATTTCTCTATAATTGTTTTCTTATAGATAGTTTACAAGATATATCACATAATATAATAATATTCCTAATCTAGGTAATAGAAAACATCATAAAGGGGTAATCTCAGACTATCAGTAAGGGAAAACATATCATAAAGTGTTATATCATAAACATGAGGGAGAATTTGTAGAAGAAAAAGATATCATAATAGATCATCAAAATACCTAATATTATAATCATAAAAAAATTTATATAAAGATAATATCACAAGAATATTATTATGTAAGCGTAAAATGAATTGAATGGAAAAAAATAAATCACTATATTTGTATAACATGTCTGCATGACATAAAAGTGTGGAATACCTACAAAATAAGTTATAATCATAAAAACCATGTAATTTCAATGAAATTAAATTCATCATGAATGTTTGAATTTTATTTATAAAAAAATTATAATGTGGAACAATAATAATCATGGGAAACCCATTCTGAGAAAATTTATTATACCTAAGATTATGGTAATAATCTCATTTGGTCCATCACTGAAAATGTGATTAAGTCCATCGTGCCCACGCCTATGTAAAAAAACTATTTATATACATGAAAGAATATCTCATGAGATATAAACTTAAAACAATTCATTAGATGATAATATATAACCCCACCCATCATCATCAATACATAATTGTGATACTTAAAAACTAATCTTCATCATTTCTTAAATAAACCATTGAAAAATAAAGGATTTTGTAAAATTTTCAAAAAAATAACATGGATTTAACCTATGATATCATACAATATCAAAAATATAATTTTCAAGAAGGTATTATATCATAATAAATATTATTTTATTATTAAAACATTATTTTAGGAGAGATAATCCCTGGAGAAAAAAGAGATGTGAAAATAAACTTTTTTCACAAAACCTTTTAAATTATATTAAAAAAAATGAAGTGTAAACATTTTTATGAAAACTCATTTTTAAGAAGTGAAATAAAATAATTTTTGAAATATTTATTTTAAATAATTAAAAAGGAAATATCCTTGAAAAAATATAATTTCTATTAAAAATATGGAGTGAAAGATAAAATAATTTTCTTTTGAAAGGATGGAAAACCCATTTAAATATCTCGAAATACCTTTGACTGAAAACCCGCATTGTTAAAAAGAGTGTTAAATTTTACTTTTGAAAATGGGTAAAATGAATTATTTGAATTATTGAAAATAACCCATATTATATTTCCATAAAATATTAGTGAACATTGGTGGTATGGAAAAACATCAATATGGAAGAGAAATCCATTAAAATAAAAGAGAGTTTTTGTGAAAAAATGTATTTTAATTAATAATAGAATCATAAAGGATGAATAATTTTGTGTGAAAAATTATTTTCAATATAAAATATTTTATAAATATAAAATATCATCTTTATATGTTAGAAAAAATAAATATTTAATGATAATCATCAAAGAATATTAAATATGAGCTATGGAGAATATTTTAGTCCCAAAAACACCTTCCAACCATTGTATATTTCCAATCAAAACCCCATCAGAGTTATACAAAAAAATATAAACTTGAATATCATGAAATATAATAGGATCATGATACAAAATTTTAATTGGGATTAGTTTTCACTCTTCAATAGGAAACATTATGTATAGCTCAAACATATCTCAAGGGATTTAGATTTGAGATAAATCAACCCTTACCTTATATTCATTCTAAGATGAATACACTCTAAGATAGTACATAAAAAAAATATCATAATAGATAATTTAATTAACATATTCTTAAATATAAATATTTATAATTTCCATTTATAATCATTATCTACATGTAAATTAGTTAATTGATTCCTACTTTACCACATCAGGTGTTTGTAGTTTTAACTATTGTAATGGTTTCATAAAACCATTATTGATATACACTTATCTTCCTAATTAAAAGTTTATTAAATTTAAAATAATGTATTACTTATAATTATTTATAAATTTCAAATTTATTTTCATGAGTATTCTAGCATTTTTCCTAGAGTTTGAAATAATTTACAAATATTTTTAGTGACTTTGAAGGTACAAATGGAGTTTTTTAATTAACGATTTAAATATTGTCATAGATTTTACATAAAAATAATTATTTATATATTTATATTATATTATAAAAGTGCTTGTGTTTTCATAATCAACCATGATATAATTTCTTAGTGTTTCTTAAGAATGTTGTCAAACTGGCCCAAACATAAACATACCGTAATTATCAATGATTATGAGGTTAATTATTTGTAATAAAATTACATAGGGAGAATAATAATATAATTCCATGTTTATTAGTGTGATTTATCATAATTATAAAATAATTATCATATAAACTAATTTATTTTATAATATTACATAATTTAAATTAATTATTTTCCTCTTAGTATGCCAGTTTTATGGAAATGAATTTACAATAATAATTTTTTGATCATATCATTAATAGGATATCCATTTTTTCATAATATAACCTTATTTATGTCATTATAATCATAAATAAAATTAAATTCGTTATCATTACCATCGATGTAATGTGACGGTGAATTGAAAAATCAAAATCCAACGTCCCAAGGAGGTTGTTGTCCACACATATGCATGACTGATGATTTCATTTTATATAGAACGAAGAATAGTAGTAAAATGATTAATTATTTTAGAATTTAAAATATAAAATTAATTTAATAATTATATATTAAATTAAATATTAGTACAATACATGTATATTGGTGAAGAAAAAAATGAAAAATATTGCGTTGTGGTTGCAGTAGTCTGCACAACTTTTGATTTATGTTTTTGTTCTTCATAATAGAAAAGGTGTGGTGGTTAATGATTGTACCATAATTATAATTAAAACAAAATTACAATCATTAATTTTTTTTTTAATTTTTTATATGGATAAATTAAATTTGAGGAATAATGAATTTACTTAAATAAATATAAAACAAAAAGACATGTTAGAATGTTATACCTCGCTACACAGATTATCTCTTTCGTAAAGAATATTAAACCATTGAGGGATGTAATTTTGAGAATAAAAAAGCTACATAAATGTATAAATATTTTTAGGAATGTATGGGTTTCATTATTGTTTCAAAATAACTGGGTTTTGACTATGTGTAATTGAGGAGAGGAGTGCCCCTTTTATAAGTAAAAGGAAGTGACATTTCAGTAAATACCCAAAACATTTCAATTATGGGATGTCACTCTCTAATAGAGTGGGAGAAAATTTGATAAATAATGGATTTTAGAGGATATATAGTATATAAACATCTCTATCATTCATATAAAAATATTTTTCATACTTTTTAGTCCATTTATATATTTGGTTACTCAATTTTACACTTTTAGTTCTCACCACGGAAACTAGTTTCGACCTTGGTAATTAATTCTTTAAACCCCAAAATAAGATAGTACATATTATATAAGTTTTATAAAATTATCCCATATTTTAAATCTGGTTTTTATTCAATTTTTAAAAGTTAAAGAAATTAATTTTAAATTACTAAATGTAAAATTCTATAAACAAAATATATTTTAAAAATCTAACTTAAATTACAACATTTAAAATTTGTGTTAATAAATTATTTTTTTTATAATTATAAATTAAATTTTAATATAACTATTTTTTTTATAATTTTTAACTAATTTTAAATTTATACTTATAAACTAATAATGACATAGAGTCATGTTATTTCTAAAAACTATATTTTCACTATTCACCTAAAAATTAATTTTTTACCAAAACATAAAAAATATTGTAGATGCCGGGAAAGTCCGTTGCTCCTCGAATGAAGTTCTGGATGAGGAAAGCGAGGTCATATTTGGAGTCGGAAGCCCGTTTCGGAGGGCCCGAAGGCCTTGCACGGAATTTTGGAGGACCACGCGCAAAGTTGAAGCATGGCGCACAACCCTCCCGGGATGCGCGCAAAGCGCCGGGCCGACGCGCAATCTTGCGCACCCATGGCCCGCGCGACTCCCTTGCGTGCTGGGCCCCGATTTCGCGCCCGCGAAGGGAATTGCGCGACCGCAAACCAGATTTCGCGCCCAGGGTTGCCTATAAATATTAGGCGACCCCCGACGTTTTGGAGGTTTCCAGAATTCGAAGGGTCGCTCGTGCGCGCAATCCAGCCCCCTCCGCGCGCAATGCCGATCTCCAGGTAACCCCTTTATTTCGTGCAAGCAAGCCTCGGGGTTCGCCTTCGCGTGCAACCCTTTGGCTCCCTTCCCTTTGACCAATCCCTCACCCGAAGGCATTTGCGCGCAAAAGAAGCCTCTTGCGCGCAATTGCCCCCTGTGTGCGCGCAATCCAGCCTGATTGCGCGCACCCCCCCCCCCTTTTTGCTAAGTGGCCATTCGTTAAAGAAAGGGCCGTTGCCCCCGCGCGCTATCCGAAGCCCGGTGCGCGCAATATCAAACATCCGCGCGCAAAGTGCTGCCCAATTGCGTGCCAGCCCGCTCAATTGCGCGCCGACCCGCGGTATTGCGCGCCAAGCTTCTCTTTTGCGCGCAAACTGCCAGGGTCGCCCCCTTTGATCCCCGGGTTCCCGCACCGTGCGTTGTCTTCCTGTGCGGCCCTCCAGGTTCGCGCGAAGTGACACAGACCCATTGGCAGCACCACCTCGTCCGATCTACAAGACGTTAAACTGTTCAGCCATCGTCCCACATGACGTTAAACTGTACCTCATCCGAGCTACAAGACGTTAAACTATTCAGACATCGTCCCACATGACGTTAAACTGTACCTCGTCCAAGATACAAGATGTTAAACTGTTCAGCCATCGTCCCACATGACGTTAAACTGTACCTTGTCCGAGCTACAAGAAATTAAACTGTTCAGCCATCGTCCCACATGACGTTAAACTGTACCTCCTCTGAGCTACAAGACGTTAAACCGTTCAGCCATCGTCCCACATGACGTTAAACTGTTCCTCATCCGAGCTTCAAGACGTTAAACTGTTCAGCCGTCGTCCCACATGACGTTAAATTGTACCTCGTCCGAGCTACAGGACCTTAAACTGTTCAGTCATTGTCCCACATGACGTTAAACTGTACCTCGTCCGATCTACAAGACGTTAAACTGTTCAGCCATCGTCCCACATGATGTTAAACGGCACCTCGTCCAAGCTACAAGACGTTAAATTGTTCTACATTCGTCCAACATGACGCTAAACTGCACCACGTCCGCGCTGCAAGACGTTAAACTGCCAAGCATCTTCGTCCTCAACACACAACGTTAAACTGTACTTCGTCTGGCAAGACGTTAAACCGTCTGCATCGCCCGATCTCGTGCCTCGCACGCAGGGTCCCCCTCCAAGTTTGGATGTGGCCCCCACCCGCTCGTCTCTGCAGGGATGTCGGGATTGGAGTGGCCTTTGCCCACGGGGTAGGGTATCACAAACCAAACGAACTACGTGGACTTTGATCCCTGTCTTCTAAACAGGGTACGTAGGAAGCCTCTATGAGGTTCAAGCCCACCACCTGGTCATCCCGGTCGTATTCACGTCGGTTCTTCCATCAGTGGACCCCTCTTGGGTTCACATTCGCGTCGATTCACCTATGAATCCTCCCTTGTGGGGGACTGCACGTGTGTATCTCCATTGTGCTTCCCCACAACCTCGACCTCCTCGTGAGTCGTCTTGCAAACGTCCAGCATGACGTTAAACTGTGATCCACTCGGCCGTTCCATCCCCCTCTGTGCGAGGTGGTTCGGTTCAATCCTCCGCCCGGCAGCCTCGACCTCCTCGTGAGTCGGCTTGCCAACGTCCAACACGATGTTAAACTGTGATCCACCTGGCCATTCCATCCCCCTCTATGCGAGGTGGTTCGGTTCAACCCTCCACCCGGCAGCCTCTACCTCCTTGTGAGTCGACTTTCCATCGTCCAACATGACGTTAAACTATATATCCGAACTACGCTGACTTTGATCCGCGCTAACGCGCGGTACGTAGGAAGCCTCTATGAGGTCCAAGCTCTTTACTCCATCATCCATCCTGATCCTTACCTGGGCTGCCACATCCCGGTGGGGTCATGCCATTTCATTCCACTCCACCTTACTCGGGAAGCCGCCCATGTGCTGGCCCCAGCGTCGGAGGTTCCCCACAAGGGGTTCTGTCATCTGATCCACTCCTCGTGTCGATCAGTCCGATGCTGTCCCCGCTGGACGTTAAACTCGCGGTATACCCCGTGTTAAACATGGGAAGCTAAGGAAAACCTCAGGTAACGCAGTTCCCCGTACCCAGCACGGGATGCCTCGGGCCATCATGCCTTCGAGAAGCCCTATTAGGGACGGAAGGCAGACATGCAGAGCCGCAGTGTTAAGACACGCCCCCAACGCCCAGAGCTACCCGGTCTCCTCACCGCAGGTTGCTGCCCCGACCAGACTCCTTGGAGCGTCCGTGCGGAAGCAGCGTAATTAACCAGTTTCCATGGAAACATGGCACCGGGAACGAGATTCACGAACATTCTTAAATCTATGAGGGAGACCCGGATTAGGCAACGAGTTCCGAGGAGACGTCCGCGGAAGGAGGAGCCGACATCCCATCATCCCGGTTTCGATCAAGGAGTAGACGCCCCTAAATAAGGGACGGATGCCGCCCGCCTTTGGAAAGCAGGACTGCGGGGCCACAAGCCGCGCGCCCATCCCCTCGGGTCGACGGGCGCACGCGCGAACGCGTCCTGGCGGAACAGCGTCGGAACAGAAACCCGGCGCACATCCGCACCGAAATAGAAAATGGTGAACCCGACGTGAATCTCTTCTCCTCAATACGAAGACCGATAGCTTTCAGAGGTGTTGGAAGACTAGCATGTTGCCCGACTGAGCATTCAGCACCGGGGCACAGAACCCGCCAGGGGCTGGGGAAGGGAAATCGGGCACTCCGTCTCACGACGTCGATGGCCTGGGTCCCCCCCGCGGAAGGCGTCGTAGCACCAGATGATTGGTTGTCGATTCCCTTTCCTGTTAGTATTAATGAGTTTTTCTCCTTGCTTCCAGGAATCAGGTCGCCCAATCCAGTGCACAATCGCCGCCCGCCCACTGGCACAGGGGTAGGGGAAACACCGACGCGGCTACTCCGCGCGGTCCCAGCCGTTCCACAGCCGTCCCAGCAGCCGCAGCTGCGGGACAACCACACCCTCTCTCCCCCTCAGAGGTCATCCAGAGAAGGGTGATTAACAACTTGGTGCGGAGATATAAGGAAGAGGGATTCATCCCCACCAGGGACATGGCTCGCCTAGACCTCGAGGAAGCTGCACCTCGCCACCAACGCCGCCCCCGAGGGCCGCGTAGGGAGGCGCCACTGCCCACCTCGACATCCAACCGCTTCGGGAGTTTATCCCCGGAACGCTCCGACAACTCCCTCCCCTATGAGGATGAGGTGGAGGATGTCCGGGACCACCCTATCCGAGATCCGCTCCAGGGATCCACGATAAGGGCTCTCACCAGGCCACGCCGGCGCCGCCGCCAGGCTTCTCAAGACGAAGAGAGGGCTCTCCACGTGCCCTCACCGCTGATCCCGACTCGTCTGTCTCGATGCCAACGTCGGGCACGAGCGGAAGAGGATGCCCGCCTTGGGGCCCTAGCAACAGCGGCCACGTTGGCCCAAGCCACTGCTGGCTCTAGTCACCGGGCCCCTGCGCATCCTGAGCAGGGGCACTTCTATGCCCGACCTAGATCGAGGCCCCGACCGCCCCAGAGGTAGGTTGGGTTGACTCTCCCGGTTGCTGGCACAAGCAATAGCCACCGCGGACCATCTCGCGGTAGCGCTATTCACCTGCAGGGTCTACTCCGTGTGGACGATCCAAGAGGCATCGGTGATCCCACCTTTCGATCCCGGCCCGGAGGCCTACCCGGAAGCATCTCTCCCCGCGTCCCCTTCGATATCTGTCCCGGTGCTCCTCGCACCTTGGTTTCCAGTCCTCTTGGCCCCGGTACCGGTGCGGCCAGAGGACGCCAGGACAGAGATCAGCCATGCCCCAAAGAACCACCCAGGGGCAGGAAGGTGAGGCGACGACATAGAGGGAGGAATGTTAGGGAATTCCGGACAGAGATCTGACCGGTTCGTTTCTCCGATACAGAGGTGGAGTATGATTCGGCGACGGAGCCCTGCCCCCGATCCCGCCAGTCAGGGGCAGGGGTAGAAATGCGGCACGTCAGCCTCGTACTCCCGGAGAGCGAGATCGATACAATCCTCGCCTCTCTCCGAAGGTATATCCAGAGTAGCGAGGGCCTGGTAGACCCCCAAGGATCAAGCTTGCGGTTGGTACCGGCCCCTCCGGAAGCTCCTTCTGCCTCGATCAGAGAAGCCGGAGACCTTTTCTGGGGACCGATGGTCGAGCCGTGATCTAGTGCGCCCTCGGCGAGCACTGACGCTATCCTATCGTGATGTGGTAGCTGGGGCACCGCAACCCTCAGAGGGAGGCCCGGGATATGGAGGCCAATCGGCCTGCTCGCCGTATTCACCGCCGGCCAGCCCGCCGGCCCAGCGGCCTGCCTCGGCACCACTGCCGGCTGCCCGTCCATTCCCAGTCGCTGAAGGGAACCAACAAGACCTGAGTCCCGAGTTTGAGTCGTGGAGCTTCTGGACCGTCCTTGCAGAGGGCCACTTCCCTGAGAAGTTTTGGCCAGTCGCAGGACCAGGATTTAATGCACCCGAATCGCTCACCCCGGATGAGTTCGAATGCTTCCGCCGAACTCTCCGGGAGACTCACTCCCGTCTTCACCGCCTAAAAATGCCATATCCCGGGAGTCAAACACACAGGGAGGATATTGGTGAGCAGTGCTGCCAGATCAACCTGGCCACGCTCCCCGCGGTTCGGCACCCCGGGTCATTTGGGCACCACGAGGCCCTCCAACAACGATGCGTTGAGTGTTTTCAAGTACTCCGCAAGGTTATCGAGGAAGCCACCCCCACGTGTATATATGTGGATGGGGTCAGTACGCTGCCCTACGCTTCAGTGCGATTCGCCGACAGCCCAATTTACTGGGCGGCCCTGAGGGTACATCCCCAGGGACGGAAACAGTCAATATGGCTGACCTGTCGGGAGAGGGAAACGACTTGGAACTTCTCGACGGGGGCCCTCCCCCCGGAGACAAGACGTTGTTGGATCCATCAGTGAGAGTGATTCGTCACCAGAGGAACCTCCTGGGTCTCCCCACACCCACTGAAGCACTGACGTTGAGCCGAAACGTCAGCAAAGGCAAAGAGCACGACGAGGCTATAAAGCCTGCCGACCCATCTGCCTCCACGCAGAGGGCAGATGAGGATCCCGAGAAGGCCACACTACTTCAACAGCTCGCCGAGCAGAAGAAGCTGGTAGACCAGCTCCTCGCCGAGCGCGCTGCAGAGCGGCAGCCTGACTACAGTAATCCTAGGCCAGGACAGTAGGGACAGGAACAACCACTCCTCGGCGAGACTCCCCCGGGCAACCGCGATCATGCCGTGTTTGCCGACAGGGGAGAGGCCATTGCCTATGGCAAGAGGGCGCGGTATGTTTCACCACACCCTCCCGAGCGGCGTGACTACCTGAGAGACCCCGCTCGGATTCCTCCCGCTGCCCCGAGGGCCGCTCCGCCCGCCGTCCCACGAGCTGCTGAGTTCGACGATCCGGTCGACGACCCGATTGAAGAGCCATTCAATGCACTCGTGGTTAGAGATCCTCGACAGGACTGGAACCCATTTCCGGACGATCCGATGGCGGCACTCATCACCCTCTTGGAAGCCTTGGAGACTCGGCAAGTGGCAATCCCATCGGACGGCAAGCCATACCCAGCATGGGTGGATGACATGCCGACACCTCCAGGATTCGGGAACCCCACTTTCGCCCCCTTCAACGGGCCCGGAGATCCGCCACAGCATTTGGCACATTTCAACTCGAGGTGCGGGCCTATGTTGGGAACTCCGGCGCAGCAGGAGGCCGCTAAGCTTCGCTTCTTTGTCCAGACACTGGAAGGGCCGGCATTTTTCTGGTACAGCCAGCTCCCCTTCGGGTCGGTAACTAGCTTGGAGGACCTCCGGAGACAGTTCCTCTATCAGTTCAGTTCCACGACCCGGAAGACGAGTATCGCAGACCTCTTCAAGTGCAAGCAAAGGCCTGATGAGCGAGTCGCGGATTTCGTCGCCCGATGGAAGGGTCTCACGTATTCCCTTGACATGCCATTGACTCAGGAGCAGTTGCTGACAATGTGCGTCGGGAACGTCCAGACCGAGCTGGTCCCTTCCTTGATCACACATAATTACCCCGGAGGGTTCAGGGACTTCTCAGACAAAGCTCAACGTCTTGAGGAAGCCCTGCAACGGGCCAGTCAAGCACGCCCGCTGCCTCCTATGATCCCTGCAAGGAGAGTCGGCAGGGCTGAGCCCACTGCTGTTGCCCAGATAGAGGCCCCCAGGCAGTTGGAGCTACTGCCGATGAGGCCAGCTCCATAGCCTCACAGGAATCCGCCTCCACGGGCTTAGTTCCCGGCCCAGCAGCGGCGGCCCTAGAACCGGCCGGTCCCTCCGCGTAATGTACCGCCACAACCCAGGCGAGATAATCGGGGTCCACCTCCTCGGCAGGCCCCTCCAGCCCCTCGTCAAGACCTCGCTCCTAGGGCCCCGCGATACCTGACTTACTCATTTCACGAGGATCAGGTCCCCGGTTATTTCCGAAGCGCCCTGGAGCAGAGGATCGTGCGACTGCCTGAGTGTTGGAGGCCAGAGGAGGCACATCTCACGGATCACCCCCGCTACTGCCCTTACCATCGGGCCCTGGGGCACACCATCCGACGATGCTATGTGTTCAAGGACTGGCTCCAAGACCAGATTAACAACAATGTAATCAGGTTGGGCCCAGCCCCAACACAAGTGGCGGGTGTGTTCGTGGGATCTGATGACGATAGCGGCAATGAGGATGAATGGCAGCTGGTCTCCGACCGCGAATCCTAGAAGTATAATAACTGGATGGCCCGCAAGATGATCATTCGCGCCCACGGAATCATCCGTGCGCGCTTAAATCAGCCTGAGCCCCCAGAATCTGCGGGTGCTGCTTCGGCATCGTCGTCCCAGCCTGCCTCTTCCGAGAAGAGCAAACGGCGGCGGCACAAGAAGGAAGAGCGCGCCCCGCCAGCTCTGCCACTATCCCGCACTCTCGGCGATTTCATGCCCCCGGAGATGGGGGCCCCTCCCCGGATCCGCCCGGTGATGAATGATTTGTCCGATGATAGTGTTGGGTACGCTTCGGTTAATACCGTCGAGTTGGTAAATCCCTTTTTGGTTCCCGACGTTGAAGAATACCAGGTGGACCTCCCTAGTGTCCCCGGTCGTCGCCACCGTCGGAGGAACCGCAACAACAGGAGTCGCTGGGGCACGGCAGTTGGTACCTCCAGCAAGGCCGTGCACGCCACTGAGACTAGGCAGCGGGCTCAGACCCGGGCTCAGCGCGCGCAGCCCCCCCATCCGAGGATGACGGATTCGCCTCTGCCACCGTTTGTGGTGTGGGACCAGGCAGAACCGCCTCAACCGCGCCGCGACCAGCTCTATCCTGCCACGAGTCCATCTCGGCCTCCTGGCCCCAGTACGGTGACCACTTCCCGGACTTCAACCAGTAACCAACGGGATGCGCCAAGTACCAGCCGGCCGCCGGTCCAACCGGTAAGGCCCGTCATGCCTCCAACCGCAGAGCTACCTCCTGCAACCAGGGGCTCGCACTTGGCATGAAGGTATGACGTCCTGAAGCACTTGGCCGACATCCCAGCAAGGCTCTCCATCCTTGAGGCTCTGCACCTGTCACCTGAGATGCGCGAGGCGCTTGCTGAAGCCCTGAAGAGCCCCCTCCAGTTTGAGACGGAGGTTGCGGCTGCAGAGGCCTTTCACGCCGAAACGATTGAGAACGCCGAATGTCAGGCTGTTATCTCGTTCTCGGGTGAGGATGAAGACCCTCCTATACAGGGGCACGTTCGTCCATTGTATGTTACTGGACACTTCAATGGCCTTGAAGTCCGGCGCTGTCTTGTCGACACGGGGTCCAGGATTAACCTGATTCCAACTCGGACGCTCCGGAGATTGTGGTTGTCTGAGGATGACTTGATTCCCTCTGACCTCAGGATCCAGGGGTATGACCGCACCGAGAAAACTCCGGTCGGCAAGATACTTTTGAAGAACCAGTTCGGTGGCCTGGTTTCCAACACCGAATTCATGGTAGTCTCTCAAGACACTGCGTATAACGCATTGATGGGCAGGCCATGGCTTCACCTTCATGGGGCGGTTCCCTCATCATACCACCAATGCCTTAAATACTCCCTTAATGGTCGAGTGGGCGTGCTTCAGGGAGATGCCTCTCCTTTTGCCTCATGTGAAGCCCGCTATCTGGACGCGGACTATTACAAGAGCAAGGATAAGCAGATCCTGGCAAGTGAGGTTGAGCCTGTCGCTATTGCAAGTGATCCCTGGGCAAGTTTGGATGACGCTTATGTCCTCGCGATCCATCGGTTGGACGTCGCCATGGTCTCAACGGCCTATGAGTCTCCTAATGGGATGACCGCGACCGCCCATGCCAGCACCAGCGGCCCAGCAGAATCTGGTAGCCCCAATGCAGTTTCCAACGCAGTCTCTCCCGTGGATGATCCCTCCCCGAGTGGAGAGGACGTGGAAGATGCACCCCCAGCTTTTGAGGAGGGCGTCTCCGCCACAGTCGATGAGTTAGTACAGGTGAACCTTGGAACCGAGGCAGATCCAAGACCCACATTGGTCAGTGCCGCCATGTCCTCTGAAGAGCGGCAGCAGTACGTGGACTTCCTCAGACAGCACCGTGATGTGTTCGCTTGGGGCTATGATGAGATGCTGGGGCTAGATCCCCAGGTAGCCGTCCACCGCCTTGGTCTCCCGGTGAACCATCGTGGGTTCAAGCAGCCTCCCAGGAAGATGCAACCACTCCACGGTGCCATGGTTGAGGCCGAAGTTGACAAGCTTATCAAAGCCAACTTCGTTAGGGAAGTTCAGTACCCCAGATGGCTGGCCAACATTGTGCCGGTAAGGAAGAAGAACGGGCAGATCAGAGTCTGTATCGACTTCCGCGATCTCAACCGCCACTGTCCGAAGGATGATTTTCCCCTTCAAGTGATAGAGCTATTGATTGGCGCCAAGGCAGGGTTCCAAGCCCTCTCTTTCATGGATGGATACTCCGGATACAACCAAATCCAGATGGCCCCTGAGGATGAGGAGTTCACTGCTTTCAGGGCCCCACAAGGTATCTTTTGTAACCAGGTCATGCCCTTCGGCCTGAAGAATGCAGGTGCCACCTATCAACGGGCGATGCACAGCATATTCAAGCCAATCTTCGACACACTGGTGGAATGCTACTTCGATGACTTGGTGGTCAAATCGCGCCAGCGTCGGGACCATCTCAAAGATCTTGAGAAAGTGTTTGGCTTCCTCCGGTCTTGCTGCTTGAAGATGAACCCGTTGAAGTGTGCCTTCGGGGTCACCTCCGGGAAGTTTCTTGGCTTTGTGGTAAGATACCGGGGTATTGAGATCGACCCGGAGAAGATCAGGGCGATTAGCCAGATGCCTCCCCCAGGTAACATCCAGGAACTACAAGGGTTCCAAGGCCACTTAGCCTATATACGCCGATTCATCGCGAATCTGGACGGCAAGTGTAATCCCTTCTCTCGGCTCATGAAGAAAGGCGCCACCTATGTATGGGATAAAGAGTGTCAGACCGCTTTTGAGGAAATCAAGCAGTACTTGCTTCAACCTCCGGTTCTGATGCCGCCTGTATCCGGGAAGCCGTTGGTCCTTTATGTGACCGCCCTGGAACGGTCCCTTGGTGCCCTTCTCGCCCAGAAGAACAAAGAGGGAACAGAGAATAGCCTCTATTACCTCAGTCGCATGCTCCTCGATGCAGAAGTTAGGTATTCCCCCATCGAGAAGAGCTTCCTGGCACTCGTATTTGCCATACAGAAATTACGGCATTACTTGCAGCACCACGAGGTACAGTTGGTTTCTCGGGTAGACCCATTGAAATATATCCTAAGCCGGCCTATGTTGACTGGCCGTCTAGCGCGGTGGGCTGTAATTTTCCAACAGTTTGACATCAGTTATGTGTCTCAGAAGGCCATCAAAGGGCAAGCATTGGCAGACTTTCTGGCTGCTCACCCAACCTCTGCGGATCAGCCGCTGGATCTAGGCTTTCCTGATGAGGCCATTCTCTCGGTCGATCGTGCCGATCCATGCTGGCAAATGCACTTTGACGGTGCCTCCCGGAGCCCCACCGGTAGAAGACTCGATAACCCTAAGCTCAACAGAGTGGGTTTGGGTATCGTCTTCATTACCCCGGAGCAAGCCGTGCTGCCATACTCTTTCCTGTTGTCAGAGGGCTGTACCAACAATGAGGCGGAATACCATGCCCTCATCACTGGCCTCGAGCTAGCTCTCGAGATCGACGTGCCCCATCTGTGTGTGAAAGGGGACTCCGAGCTGGTCGTTAAGCAGATCAATGGCGACTATGTTGTCAGGAAGCCGGAACTTGGGCCATTGCTGGAGTGCACCCTCCTCCTGATGGCCCAGTTCCCTTCTCGGCCAGAAATTGTCCATATTCCCCGGTCGCAAAACGGTCGAGCAGATGCTTTGGCCAGCCTTGCTGCGTCACTCGCGGAGCCTGAACAGGACAACCTGATCGTCCGCGTGACGCACCGCAGGCTCATCGCTCCCGTTATCCAGGAGGGAGATCGCGACGCGTCGGTATGTAATCTCACCACGGTTGCCCCTGCGCCTGGAGCCCCGTGTACCACAGATATGGCAGTCGAACCATCCCCCGATTGGAGGACGCCTTTGGTCGAATACCTCCAACATGGCACTCTCCTGTCGGATCGGGCCGAGCGTGAGCGAGTTCGACGCCGCGCATCGCAGTTTGTCCTCCAGAGCAGTCCCGGCATGGAGCAGATCCTCTATAGACGCGGATTCGATGGTGTTCTCCTCTGTTGCCTTCAAGGAGTTGAGATCCCACGAGTCATGCAAGAGGTTCATGCAGGGTCATGTGGTGCCCACCATACTGGGCCGAAGCTGTCCCACTAGATTCGGAGGTTGGGATACTTCTGGCCCTCCATGATCCATGACTGCATCGAGTATGCCAGGAAGTGCCATGCGTTCCAGGTTCATGTGAACTTTGTGCATCGGCCACCGGAGCCTCTCCATACCACCAGGTATTCCTGGCCCTTTGCAGTCTGGGGGCTAGACGTTGTGGGACCTTACCCGCCGGCGACGGCTCGCCAATGCCGGTTCATTCTGATCGCCACGGACTTCTTCTCCAAATGGGCAGAGGCGATTCCGCTCAGAGAGGTCAAATCCTGTTCTATCGCTGACTTCGTGACCTCCAACATCATTCATCGATTTAGGGTGCCTCACGCTATCCTCACGGATAACGGAGCCAATTTCCGAGCAGCCGAGTTGAAGAAGTTTTACGCCAAGTACAACATTCGCTCGAACCATACATCTCGCTATCATACGCAAGCGAATGGACAGATTGAGGTGTTTAACAAAACCCTCTGTAACATTCTGCAAAAGATGGTTGGTCAGAACAAGAAGAGTTGGCCGGACAAGCTCCCCAACGCCCTATGGGCTTATCGGACGACGACTCGCAATTCCACCCAGATGACCCCTTATTCCCTGGTGTATGGAGTTGAGGTCGTCCTGCCCATCGAGATCCAGTTACCGTCCTTGCGCACTGCGGTCTATGACCAGCAAGCGTCGGGCAGTGCTGCTGAAGCCCGTCTAGTCGAGTTGGAAGCACTGGATGAGAATAGGCTTCACGCTTTGCACAACTTGGAGAGGCATCAAAGCAGAATGGCTCGAGATTTCAATAAGAAGGTTCGCCTCTGCTCCTTCTTGCAGGGTGACCTAGTGCTGGCCCTAAGGGCACCAATGATCCCCGGCAGGAAGCCGCCCAAGTTGGAGCCCAAGAGGGAGGGACCTTTTGTCATCCACAAGGTCTATCCCAATGGTGCGTACTCCCTAGCGACTATGGATGGTGAGCGTGTCACTCCTCCCACCAACGCTAGGTTCCTCAAGCAGTACTTTGCCTAAGTCCATTACATCCGCGCTGCAAGACGTTAAACTGCCAAGTGTTTCGTCCAACATGACGTTAAACTGTACTTCATCCAACATGACATTAAACTGTACCACGTCCGAGCTACAAGACGTTAAACTGTTCAGCATTCGTCCTGCATGACGCTAAACTGTGCTTCAAAAACTATGTGTGGCTTGATTCCCATCCATATGGGATACGTAGGAACGCCCGGATGTTTGAAACTTCGGGTCCAGCCCCACCTCTTAATGATTCCCCCTTCTCTGGGGAATCTGCCACCTTCGGGTCACCCTCAAGGCGTGTCACTTGACCCCTTCCAGTGGTCCACCGGTGTCAAGAGTACTCTGGTCTATTGCTAGGAGGGTCAGGTTCAGCTTGGTTAGGCTCCTTCCACTTTCCAGGATTCATGCTCCCCTTCATTCGGACCCATCACCTACGCCCTGGGTGGGACCCCCGTGAGCAGTCTGGATACAATGCCTCAGTGCTATCCCACCGATCCGGGCTGGCACCCCCAAGGGTCCTGGGCAGCAAGTCGATATGAATCCTGCGATTGAGCGGTTGATGCTCGTTTGCTACCTCATTCCATCAACGGTCAGTGCGATATTGATGCTGCTTTTCCGCCACGGTCGGTAGTACTCATATCGTTACGCCGGTGCCCCAGTCCTTGAGTGAATGGCCGCATGATTCACATTTTTTCACCTCCCGTTCTGACCAGGCAAAATCTCGGCGCTCTTGACACTATCCCTCAGTGCATCTTGGCATATCCAGGGGATAGGACCACGAAGTGGCTTACTCTGAGGTTCTTATGGTCCGAGCTCTATGACCTTAAATTAAGATCTCCCTTTTCGTCGTCCCACATGACGTTAAACTGTACTTCGTCCTGCATGACGTTAAACTGCACCTCAAGAACTATGTGCGGCTTGATTCCCTCCCTTATGGGATACGTAGGACCGCCTGAACATTCGCGCTTCAGGCTCAGCCCCATCCTTTGGGAATTTCCATCCCATCTCGGGCCCTTGGCCCAAGTTCCTTTGGGTATGCGGCGTATGGTGTGAACGCGGGGCTATGCCCTCATTCACGTCGGTTTGCTCGCCACGCTGTACGCCCCCGCATCTGGGGATGCCTTCCGCTCCCCCCTTTTTCTTTTTCGTCCTGCATGACGTTAAACTGCACTTTAAGAACTACGTACGGATTGATTCCCATCCTTATGGGATACATAGAACCGCCTGAACATTCGTGTTTCGGGCCCAGCCCCATTTCCCGGGAATCTCTATCCCGCGTTGGTCCTCTGGCCCTAGTTCCCCTCTTTTTTGTGCGAGGCGTATGGCGTGAATGCGGGTCTATGCCCTCATTCGCGCCGGTCTACTGTCCGCGCCGTACGCCTCCCCCGTGTGTGGGACTACCTCACACCCCTCATCGTCCTGCATGACGTTAAACTGCCTCTCAAGAACTACGTACGGCTTGATTACCATCCTTATGGTATACGTAGGACCGCCTGGATGCTTGTGTTCCAGGTCCAGCCCCGTCTCGTGGTTGATCACGGGGATCTGCCGTCCTTTGGTTGCTCTCAAGGTGAGTCCTCCGACCCTTTCCGGTGATCTGTTAACATGTTTTGGGTACTCCGGTCTATGCCCTGTAGTGTCGGATTCAATCCCGACAAGTCCTGTGTTGCTTGTCGAGCCCCGCGCTTCCTCTTGTTTGGGCCTTCCTGGGCAGCAAATCGATATGAATCCTGCGCTTGAGCGGTTGCTGCTCGTTTGCTTGCCTCATCCTAGGCTGACGCGATCGGATGTTGTGTTGCGAACATGTTCAGCAACATCCTTGATCTCCATGTCAACTCTTTCAGGCTCTGAACATTGGTTGCGCAGTCCTCATCACACTCCTCCTTTGTGTGTTGTAGTGGAATCTCGACACTCTCTTCATACTGACCTTCAGTACACCTTTACACGTTAGGCAGGCCAACCAGGGTAATGGTGTCTTTCGAGGCTCCCACGATCTGAGAACCAAGGATATATGCTGATGTCCTCCCTAAGGGCCATGTGTAGCTGGACCCTCATCCCCATAAGGAGGAAGGAGTCGCCTGAGCAATCGCGTTCTGGGCCCAGTATAGCTGGAGGCTAGCATCTCTGCCCCTCGGGTGATGGACATACGCATGCCCCTATCCCAGGATCCTTCTCCTGAATCGTGCGTGACCTCAGGGCTGGGTATTTCCCCACCTTTGCTGGGTCTGCCGTATCGCAATAAGCGGATTCCTCCATGGTCCGAGCCACACGACCTTAAACTGTGTTGCATGGTCTTACCACACGACCATAAACTGTGATCGTCTTGGCCGCCCGACGAGAAACGGCACTGCATCGTGATGTTCTCCTCAGAGGACACTCACGTTGGGCGCTGGTTAAGAACCACGCCATTTATCAATGCCTTTCATGGCTTGATTATTGTGGCAACGCCAGGGATTTCTTATTCACGGGCATGTCGCTGCACAAAGAAAAACCATTCACCTTTAAGGACAAACAAGAAATATCAAATGCCGCTTCTTCTGGGTGCGAGGGCTAGACCCGCACCCCTCCCCGCGCTGGTGCCCGATTGTGTTGCGCCGCGCTTCAAGAACTATGTGTGGCTTGATTCCCATCCTTATGGGATACGTAGGAATGCCCGGATGTTTGAAAATTCGGGTCCAGCCCCAACTCTTAAAGATTCCCCCTTCTCTGGGGAATCCGCCACCTTCGGGTCACCCTGAAGGCACGTCCCTTGACCCCTTGCAGTGGTCCGCCGGTGTCAAGAGTACTCTGGTCTATTGCCAGGAGGGTCAGGTTCAGCTTGGTCAGGCTCCTTCCACTTTCCAGGCTTCATGCTCCCCTTCATTCGGACCCATCACCTACGCCCTGGGAGGGACCCCCGTGAGCGGTCTGGATACAATGCCTCAGTGCTCTCCCACTGATCCGGGCTGGCACCCCCAAGGTACCTGGGCAGCAAGTCGATATGAATCCTACGATTGAGCGGTTGATGCTCGTTTGCTGCCTCATTCCATCAATGGTCAGTGCGATATTGATGCCGCTTTTCTGCCACGGTCGGCAGTACTTCCATATCGTTACGCCGGTGCCCCCAGTCCTTGAGTGAATGGCCGCATGATTCACATTTTCCACCTCCCATTCTGACTAGGAAAAATCTCGGCGCTCTTGACACTATCCCTCAGTGCATCTTGGCATATCCAGGGGATAGGACCACAATGTGGCGTACTTTGAGGTTCTTATGGTCCGAGCACTAAGACCTTAAACTAAGACCTGCCCCTATGGTCCGAGCTCTATGACCTTAAACTATGATCTCCCCAATCGGGGTTCTACATCCCGCATGACGTTAAAACTGCACTCTTAAAACTACGTATGGCTTGATCTCCAGTCTGATGGAGTACATAGGAACACCCGGGCGTCTCGACTCGGGTCCAGCCTCAGGGATCGCTGAGTCCCGCCCCTCCTCGTCGCCGTCCGTTTGGCCTGGCTTCTGGTAGAGTTGTGCAGTTGTGATATTCTCCCTGATTCAGCTCGGGATGCCCCATTGCAATGATGGGAAGCGACAGTTTCCTTGTCAAAAGAGGTTCTGTCTGAGAATTGGAGTGATCCACGGCCAGATTAATGCATCCGCCTAATACGCTTTCCCCACGGTGGCGCAATTTTGGAAGCGTTGAATTCTGTCCGAACAAGTCATCACTTCGCCCCATGCTTCGCATGTTCTTTTGATCCGGATTTCCACCCTTGCGTCTGAAGGAACCCCCAAAGCGGTATTGATGATGACATGTGATCCGCCTCCTGCGATATGAATGATGACCTTCGGTCCGTCTATTGCAGTAGTATGGCTGATTGATCCATTGTCCGCTTGAAGTCTTGAGCATTTACTGGAAGACTGACTGTCGTGGATTTCTGAATTCGGGACACGCGATTCACCCTTTTTTCATTTCCCTATGTTCGGATAAAATCTCAACGCCCCTAGCGTTGTCCCGCTCGTGTGCCGAAACAAGTTGGGGGATGGTACATTGATTAGGTCTGAGGTCTCCTTTCCTAGGTATGACCTCCCTCTATTCCTTAGAAATCCAGGCCCAATTATGGATGCCTGAAGCTTGGTTAACGCTCCCGCAAGACAATGAATTGTGGTTGAGCACGTTATGCCAAAAGACGCAGATAAATATGTTGGTTCATACAAATGGGTCGATGTATTGAGTAGCGGAAGCAAAATGTTCTGGGAATGGCAAAAACAAAGCCCCTAGGGATTAGCGTGCTGAATAGATCTTTCCAACGCCGCTACCCTTTGACTGGCGGCCTCCAGAGCTGTTTCCCGCTCTCTGTGTATCCTCTCTTCGTCGGAGGTCGCGGTGCGCAGCTCACCGATCCTGGCCTATGCATGCTCCCGCTCGACTTGGAGTGTGACCATCTGGTGGCCCGCCTCCATCAGCTGTGCCTGGGCGTCATCCAGCTGGGCCGTCAATTGCTCCACAAGCTCAGTGCACACTGCGACAAGGGCCTCCTTCTCTGCTGCCTGCCATTCGAGGCGCCGGACTTCCTGCTCCGCTACGAGGAGCGCCCGCGTGTTCTGCGACATGTCCCGACATTGTGCGACGTCGGCACGCCGGCGGCTCTCGCGCATCTTTTCGGCCATGAAATCACGGACTGTCAGATGGAGGTGTCGAGCATCAGTTCCCCAGGTACATAGGAAGCGCAGCCAGGTTTGAAGTGACCCCATGTGCCCCAGCCACTCCGATGGGGGTCTCTTGAGGAAGAGCTGGATGCACTTCCACCCCCTGCGGCGCGTAATCCGGATCTCCTCGACCGCCTCCGAGTCCGAGTCATCCATCTCTTCAAGTTCGGCAGGCCGGTAGGCAGGAAAGACAGCCAGCAGTTCTGCTGCAGGGTCTTCCCCTGGGATGTCCTCGCAGGGGATAGGTTCCCCAACATTTGGGCGACCTTCTTCTCCCGCCCTAGCGGCGTTGACGCCCCCGTAAGCCCCCAACCTCTCTCCGATGGCAGCACTGCCAGCGTCCGTTGCCCCCTGATCGGCAGTTGGTGGGGCCAGCTCGGTGTGAGAAGTCTGTTCTAGAGAAGGTGGCATGTCTGCCACTGGTCCACTCGTGGATGGCCCGGGTTCGACAGCCCGACGAGCCTCCAGTGTTGAGATCACTGCGCAAGGCATGCCGCGGTTAGTCATGGATCGTCAACGGCAGGCACCAGCAGTAAAGCAAAGGAGACTTACGGGAGTTCAGAGCGTCATCTTCCGCTGTCCCAGCCGCCGCAGGAACAATTGCGGCAGGGGACCCCTCAGCGCTTGTCAATTCAATGATGGGTGTCTGGCCCTCGCCCTGTCCTGCTGGCGCCTCTCCTACTCCTACTGAGGATGTCTGATCCGCATCCGTGCACTCCTAAGGAAGATGAAGAAGTGAGTCAGAAGCTGCATAAGGGAATGGATGAAGCAGGTTGAGTAGGGATAGAAGCGGACCTCGAGGAGCTCAGTGATATCGATATTGTCAGAGCCGGCCACGTCGCCGCTCTCCCGCGGGCTCCCCGGATGGGACCTTCCCTCCGAGCCTTCATCCTCCCCAGTCTCCTCCTCTTCCTCAGAGTCATCGTTACTATCATCTTCCTCCGGCGGCATCTGTTCTGGAGCAGGCTCTAGACCGAGCATCACCTTCACTAGAAGGGACGGCTCCGCACGCTGGCCACGCTGGCACGCGTACTCGTCCATGGCCGTCAGATACGCGTACCGCCGGTGGAAGTTCACCCTATCGGCGACCTGAAGGCGCCCGACCTCTGGCAGATGGATCCCTTCTCTAGTTATCTTCTGCCAGATGGTTTCGGTCCCCAGCGACTGCCGCAGGGTCATCCAGGCCGACCACAGCGCTGGGAAGACCGCACCGTGAGAGGGTTCGAGCAGACACCTTATCTGCTTCCCGGGCCGCTCCCCTACCACCGCATGTGCCCCCTCTCTGGGCGTTGAAGTCGTGGCGGCAGCCTGTGATGTGCCTGCCGCCGAGGTCCCTCCTCGCGCTGACTCCACTGCTTGGCGCGCCTCCGTTCTCCCCCACGTAACGGCGCCTCGCCTCCTTCCTTGACGCCCGGTCTCTATGCGGGTGACCTCGAGCAGCCAAACTAGCTTCCGTAGAAGCCCCTCGGGGTACGCGATGGCCCAGTGTTCGGCGTACTCAGTTGCCAAGCCTGCGTCGACCCCGGTGGGAGGGAGAGTGATGACATCGCCAGAGCCGAAAGCAGTGAACATTAGCCACATCTGGCGAAGGACGCAAGGGTTCGTCTCCTCCTAGACAGCAGCGAATACCCTCTTCGGCATCCGTTGAAGGCACCCGAACTGCCTAGAGAACCGGGTTGGCACGTAGGGCTCGCAGATCACCTTCCCGTCGATCCGAGCCATGAGCACCCCGCCCCGCATGCTCAGGAAGTATTCGTGCTGCTCCAGCAGACCCTTCCCATTGTCGATCATCTAGCCAACAGGAGTGGGGAACGGGCTGAAGTTGAAATTGGCATGATTGCCAATCCGAATCCTCATGCCGTCCTCATTTAGGGTCATTGGAGCGACCCCCACGATGTTCAGCAGGGAGGGTCGTAGGCCGTCGCCCGGAGGAATGATGGCGTTTGGAAACGTGTACCCACCGAGGTGAGCAGCCACCCAGCCATGGAAGAATTGAAAGGGCCCACAGACCCTTCGTGGCGACCCCCCTCGCGAGATGCGTCCCAGGATGGCGTACAGCATAGCCAGCACTGGGACCCCGAGGTTGTATCTTTTGTTGGCGGCCATGTCGCCCGCCATCACCAGTGTCGCCGGGCGGACGCCCATCCTAGCATCCGCACTGGCAGGAGCCACCCACTCAGAAAGGCAGCCAGGAACGCCGCGTACCGGACATTTGGGTCCCGGGCCTCGATGACGCGGTACCCCCATGAGCGGTAGTCTCCCGTCTCCAGGACCCACCAGTACGACCCGTTCCGGCTCTTCTGAGCCGCGGTCGGGCACCGCTTTCCCCTGCCTGGCATCTTGACCGCTGGGTCGTGCTCCAAGAACTGGCCGAACCACTCCTTGTAGGCTATGTCCTTGCGGAAGTCCTTGACTCCGAGTCACTCCGTAGCCAAGTCCAGTAGATGCCATGTCAGGATGTGAGTCCATGACATGTCGCCCCAGGTATTCCTCGGAGGCAGGAACTCATCGTATTGGTAACCCTCCAGCAGGATTCCTTCGATGCAGTGGATGTCCCAGAGGCCGTTGCTGACCTCCCCATGATGGAGATGGAAGGTGTTGGTATCCAGGGACCAGCGGGTGAACAGCTCCGGCCCGAGCTCGGGCTGCTGGTAGAAGTGGAACTGTGACGTCCACACCGCCTCGAAAAGGCCGATGTACCGCAGTTCCTCCGCGAAGTGATCGCAGGTGTGGCGTACCCAGAACGCCCAGGCCCACTCACTGGTGAAATTTCCCCCAGACCGCAAGTCCCAGTCCTTCAGCCAGCCCTTGGTGTCGTCAGTGACACTCTGGCGATATGTACTCTAGTAGAGGGCTGGAGAGTTCTCCGCAGTAGGAAGACTCCCGGCAATGGTCCGCGTCCTTGGGTTCAGGACATAGACATCTAAGTGCCTGGTCTCCCTGGCAGGATTCCAGTTTTTGGTGATATTATAGCGGGGAAGCTCGTCCTCCCGAGTTACCCAGGTTCACGGCGCATCAACTTCGAACTCCGGCACCGGAACCTCATCCAGGAGGCCGTACTTCCAGAGTGGCAGGTTGTCGGACAGCGGATACGTCTTCTGGGCCGGCGTCAGCAAATCAAACAAGGATTGATTGTTGGAAACAATCTCCTTGGCTCCGTAGACCTCCTCGTTCGCCGCCATCTCAGCTCTGCGAGTGGCGGCATCCCCCTCGTTCACTTGATTCGCGGCCATCTTAGAAGCTCTGGGAGTCGTGTGGGTTAAGGGATGAGATGCGCGGAATCGAAGGAGGTTGGTGGAGAAGTTTGGGAGTTGGCGCGCAATCCTAGTGGACGACGCGCAATTGAGAAGGTTGTCGTGCAAAACCCCAGGAGTTCGCGCAAAATCAAGCTGAAATCCGAGAGTGTTTGCGCGCTGAACGGGCGAATTTTGCGCCAAAGAGGGCAATTTCGTGCACGAGAGCTCGGAAGCTTATCGCGCGGAAGGCCTTTGTATGGAACGCGGAACCCAGGACCCCTATTTATAGGTGAGGTCAGGTGGCCGCGCCGCGCGGAAAGCGTTTTGCGCGACCAAGGCCACGAATTTCGCGCCCGACGCCCTTTTTGCGTGCCCAAGTCCCGCGCCGCCCAGGACTTCAGCATTCCGGCGTCTCCCTCGGAACCCGATCGTTGCGACCTCTCGCCGATCAGGTTCCGAGGGGGGGCTTTTGTAGACGCCGGGAAAGTCTGTTGCTCCTCGAATGGAGTTCCGGATGAGGAAAGCAAGGTCATATTTGGGTCGGAAGCACGTTTCGGAAGGCCCGGAGGCCTTGCGCGGAATTTTGGAGGACCGCGCGCAAAGTTGAAGCATGGCACGCAACCATCCCGGGATGCGCGCAAAGCGCCGGTCCGGCGCGCAATCTTGTGCGCCCATGGCCTGCGCGACTCCCTTGCGCGCTGTGCCCCGATTCTGCGCCCGCGATGGGAATTGCGTGACCGCGAACCAGATTCCGCGCCTAGGGTTGCCTATAAATATTAGGCGACCCCCGACGTTTTGGAGGTTCCCAGAATTTGAAGGGTCGCTCGTGCGCGCAATCCATCCCCCTCTGCACGCAATGCCGATCTCCAGTTAACCCCTTTATTTCGCGCAAGCAAGCCTCGGGGTTCGCTTTCGCGCGCAACCCTTTGGCTCCCTTCCCTTTGACCAATCCCTCACCCGAAGGCATTCGCGCGCAAAAGAAGCCTCTTGCGCGCAATTTCCCCCCGGGTGCCTGCAATCCAGCCTGATTGCGCGCACCCCCCCTTTTTGCTAAGTGGCCATTCGTTAAAGAATGGGTCGTTGCCCCCACGCGCTATCTGAAGCCCGGTGCGCGCAATCTCAAACATCCGCGCGCAAAGTGCTGGCCCAATTGCGTGCCAGCCCGCTCAATTGCGCGCCGACCCGCGGTATTGCGCGCCAAGCTTCTCTTTTGCACGCAAACCGCCAAGGTCACCCCCTTTGATCCCCGGGTGCCCGCACCGTGCGTTGTCTTCCCGTGCGGCCCTCCAGGTTCGCGCGAAGTGACACGGACCCATTGGCGGCACCACCTCGTCCAAGCTACAAGACGTTAAACTATTCAGCCATCATCCCACATGACGTTAAACTGTACCTCGTCAGAGCTACAAGACGTTAAACTGTTCAGCCATCGCCCCACATGACGTTAAACTGTACCTCGTCCGAGCTACAAGACGTTAAACTGTTCAGCCATCTTCCCACATGACGTTAAACTGTACCTCGTCCGAGCTACAAGACGTTAAACTGTTTAGCCATCGTCCCACATGACGTTAAACTGTACCTCGTCCGAGCTACAAGACGTTAAACCGTTCAGCCATCGTCCCACATGACGTTAAACTGTACCTCGTCCGAGCTACAAGACATTAAACTGTTCAGCCATCGTCACACATGACGTTAAACTGTACCTCGTCTGAGCTACAAGACGTTAAACTGTTCAACCATCGTCCCACATGACGTTAAACTGTACCTCGTCCGAGCTACCAGACGTTAAACTGTTCAGACATCGTCCCACAAGACGTTAAACGACACCTCGTCCAAGCTACAAGATGTTAAACTGTTCAGCATTCATCCAACATGACGCTAAACTGCACCACGTCCGCGCTGCAAGACGTTAAACTGCCAAGCATCTTCATCCTCAACACACGACGTTAAACTATACTTCGTCCGGCAAGACGTTAAACCGTCCGCATCACCCGATCCCGTGCCTCGCACGCAGGATCCCCCTCCCAGTTTGGATGTGGCCCCCACCCGCTCGTCTATGCAGGGATGTCGGGATTGGAGTGGCCTTCGCCCACGGGGTAGGGTATCACAAACCAAACGAACTACGTGGACTTTGATCCCTGTCTTCTAAACAGGGTACGTAGGAAGCCTCTCTGAGGTTCAAGCCCACCACCTGGTCGTCCCGGTCGTATTCACGGCGGTTCGTCCATCAGTGGACCCCTCTTGGGTTCACATTCGCGTCGATTCACCTATGAATCCGCCCTTGTGGGGGACTGCACGTGTGTATCTCCATTGTGCTTCCCCACAGCCTCGACCTCCTCGTGAGTCGGCTTGCCAACGTCCAGCATGACGTTAAACTGTGATCCACCCGGTCGTTGCATCCCCCTCTATGCGAGGTGGTTCGGTTCAATACTCCGCCCGGCAGCCTCGACCTCCTCGTGAGTCGGCTTGCCAACGTCCAGCATGACGTTAAACTGTGATCCACCCGGCCGTTCCATCCCCCTCTGTGCGAGGTGGTTCGGTTCAACCCTCCGCCCGGAAGCCTCGACCTCCTTGTGAGTCGACTTGCCATCGTCCAACATGACGTTAAACTGTATATCCGAACTACGCTGACTTTGATCCGCGCTAACGCGCGGTACGTAGGAAGCCTCTACGAGGTCCAAGATCTTTACTCCATCATCCATCCTGATCATTACCCGGGCCGCCACATCCTGGTGGGGTCATGCCATTTTATTCCACTCCACCTTACTCGGGAAGCCGCCCATGTGCTGGCCCCAGCGTCGGAGGTTCCCCGCAAGGGGTTCTGTCATCTGATCCACTCCTCGTGTTGATCAGTCTGATGCCATCCCCGCTGGACGTTAAACTCACGGCATACTCTGTGTTAATCATGGGAAGCTGAGGAAAACCTCATGTAACGCAGTTCCCCGAACCCATCGCGGGATGCCTCGGGCCATCATGCCTTCGAGAAGCCCTATTAGGGACGGAAGGCAGACATGCAGAGCCGCAGTGTTAAGACACGCCCCCAACGCCCAGAGCTACCAGGTCTCCTCACCGCAGGTTGCTGCCCCGACCAGACTCCTTGGAGCGGCCGGGCGGAAGCAGCGTAATTAACCGGTGTCCATGGAAACATGGCACCGGGAACGAGATTCACGAACATTCTTAAATCTATGAGGGAGACACGGATTAGGCAACGAGTTCCGAGGAGACGTCCGCGGAAGGAGGAGCCGACATCCCATCATCCCGGTTTCGATCAAGGATTAGACTCCCCTGAATAAGGGACGGATGTCGCCCGCCTTTGGAAAGCGGGACTGCGGGGCCACAAGCCGCGCGCACATCCCCTCGGGTCGACGGGCGCACACGCGAACGCATCCTGGCGGAACATTGTCGGAACAGAAACCCAGCGCACATCCGCACCGAAACAAATATATCATAGGATTTCGTTGTTATTATTAATAAAAAATGATTCTCGATATTTTAAATTAAATTTTTATATTTTTATATTTCAATGTTTAAATTAATTTGAAATTATAGCGCAAAATTAATCATATTGGAGAATAAATTTTTAAAATGTAAGTTATTAGTTGTTATTATTCATTATCATTTAATTATGAATTTATGGGTAATAAATTATTAATATTATCAAAATATTTTAATACTATAAAAATATTTTATTAATATTTAATCATTCTATTCTTATTTTCTTTAAAAACATTAATTTTAAAAAATATTATGTATGTAACAGTTTTCTTGGTTGTATTATCTATAAAAATTAAATTTGATTTCTATTAAAAATATATATTATGTTCCATTTAATATATTTAAAATTTTTCATACCTTCATTTATACCCTCAAATTAAATTAATAGGTTTTAACTTTAAAATTTTATACATATATTATACAAAAAATATATCATGGTTTTCGTTTAAGCCTGTCATTACTTATAGAGTAATATATTGAACATATTATTTATTAATGGAATATATATAGTGAAATATTAGGTTTTTTGTAAGAAATTATGAGAGTTTTTATGGTGGATCAGTCTAACTAAGGAGGATAGTGAGTGTTGGTCTTGATTTGTAGGGGAAAGTTATGTGTGTGTAGGGGTTGGTGCGCGTTGGGTACACACAGTTCTATTTTTATTTCAGACAGTGAGTGGCCCATGTACAAATCCATTTATAATTGTATAGGTTAAGGATTTAATCATGTGGTGTTATGTTGGTTGTGTGGTGGTGAGATTGTTTATGTTACTTGAAACAATAATTCAATTCTGAGGGAGGTGTTTCCTAGAAATGAGAGGTGACATTAGTTATGGAATGGGGCATCGTGGTACAATTGACCTAAGTAGAGGTGGAGACAAGGACTGTTAGAGAGGAATGTCATTAGAGGATTATGATAGGTGAGCGTGGATCATGAGTATAGACACATGTTTGTTCAAGTGTCCCAATTGAGTCCACACATAAGGATATGTTTTTGGGAATCCGTATGGTAGGGAGTGTACGATTGAATATTAGAGGATGTAGTTCCTTGTGTGTTAGGAATTAGAAACATAGAGTCTTATGTTAGCATACTGATACAAGCGAGATGGAAATTTCCAATCATTCTTTGCAAGTGGATGAGGTACCAGAAATGGTGTACGAGTTTTAGATTGGTAGGTGATGATAATGATTTTATTATGGTGCAGATCACCATATCAATAGATAATAAATGAATCTTGTGTTCGAAGGGTCATTGTTGTGATGAGATTGTTTTATGGATGGTAGAGGGGACACTGTGGTAACATTGTGTGCTAAGACCCATTCATATCTCATTCCATTGGTAATACCGTATTGGATGTTCAAATATGGTTTTGGTTAGATTTAGTGTGTTTTCATTAGGCTAGAGTTATTTTTGGTGCGATCTATGGCTGTGTCAGATTGCATGTGAGCTAGTGCTTGAAGTTGGGCATTAGTGATGTTCTAATGAGAATCTTAATGTAAATCACGAAATATCCCATGATTCAAGTGTTTAAAAACGATTCATGATGTGATTGAAGGGGAGAATCATATATAAAATTATAATGATTCTTTCATTTGGGGTAGAAGTGATTTATGTAGAAAGTGAAGTTGGTTTCATGGATTGGGGTACGATCAACACCATATATGTTGAAAGTACTAGTGTGGGATATGCCTCACATTGAGAGGGAGGGTTTATCAGTGATGGGGAATTTGTAGCCCAATTTTATCTTTTTATCCCCCAACCTCTTAGACCTGTTAGGATTTTTATTCTCTTATTCCCTTTTCCCAATTGCATGCATGTATAGGAATGATGTAATGATAACACACTTTATTTTTATAGGGTTTAGTTCTCAATAAGAGTGGATATTCCTTCGAATGTTCTGGAAATAATACTTACCAGACAACCGGTGACATCGATAAATTCTTTTAATGGAAATTTCATGTAGATTATATTCTTTCTTTGTTTTAGGGGTTCCCCATGCATTTTCGGAGGAAATGGGTGGTTTTCATTATTTGGGCCCAACTGTGACCCCATTTCTAGATTTAAAAAAATTTGATTTTTTATAAATCCTTAATTTTTTAACATTATTCAACCATTCCACTTCCCACTTGGCCTCACCTTACCTATTCAACCCACCATGTCCATTTATACCCCTTAATAACTTATTATCATTTTGGATTTGGGTGATCTCGTTAGGCATTAGGCCAAACTATGAGCCCATTTTCTACTTCAAAAAATTAATTCATTACTATATCATTCATTTTATAATTATTTTCAATTATTCCACATCCCACTTGAATCCAAAAACCATAGTCTCACCCCAATTATTTATTTGACCTCATTGGAGCTCATTAGCATTGTGTATTAGGGAAAATTACAAAGGGTTTATCAAATCATCCAGATTTGAGATGGAAATTGATTTCATCTATAAATAATTCAATTTTAACTATTTACACCCATTTCAGCAACCAATTGACCTTCTCAGCCGCATTTTATCCTCTCTTCTCATTTCCGTTTCTTATAGATTCCACTTTTGATGGATTTGGGGCGATTTCTTCAAGATCTCCCAGGTAAGTGGGTTTCTATCCTTCCTCCTCCCATTTTCACAGGGTTTTTTCCATTTATTATTGATGTTTCAATTGTCTATAAATTAGGTATTAAAACATAGGATTTGATCTAGGTATTTTTTGTCTAATATTGTGGTTTCAGTTTTTATTTATAACCCTTGTGGTGCGGTTGTGGCGCCATTGAACATTCACATAATTATTTGGTATTTTTGACACTTGTGTTTGGTCATTCTATGTGTAATCCCTCATGGATGATTTAGAATTTCCGGTTTCACAATTTTTCCATGTTCATCTTCCTTTTTCATTGGTGTGAAATCTATTTTTGGTGGAGTTTGTTAAGCAAACAATGCAAAAATGGATTTTTTGTGTGAAAAAGGAATTTTTCCATGGATATCCCATATTGGATCATTTGGGTTTTTTTTCAAATGAATGAAATGGTTTTATTAAAATTTTTAGTACTTTGAATTATGTTTTTTTTGAAATATGGTTATGAGCGTGATTTTAATAGTGGGGTTTTCAATAGATTTAATGTGAAAAGCGTTGTTATATTTTGTGATGTTGTTTTATGGAAATTATAAATATCTTATTGAGTGATATAATTAGTTCAATGAATGTGTTTCTATTTCATTTAATTTTGGTGACCGTAATATATGATTTTTTTTGCAATTAGATTTTGGTATCACGTGGAATTTTTTTTACACAAAGGGGGAAACTTGGGTATCTAGTAGGGCAGATGTGTACTAGTATAGTAGTGATCCAGAGAGGTTTTGTCACTGTTTCACATAGAAAGTCGTATATTTTTAAAGACAAAAAAAATATATTTATGATGTTTGGGGACCATTAGGTTATTGGTATGTTCCCTACTAGTGGATATTACATGAGAACAAATATTACTATAGTTACTTTATACCTAGGTATGAGGTACATGGGGCATAAAGCTAACTAGTGCCTAGGGGTGTTCCTGAGATTCGTTCTTGTTGGATCGTTTGTATTTATCATTATCTTAAAGTGTGTTTGGATAAAAAACTGATGTAAATTAAATGTTTTAATTAATGTTGTTCACTCATTGATATTTTATTTTGAAATTGTTTTACCTTTAAATGTTTCATTCTTCAGAATTTAGTACCAAGATTTCTTGTTTATCAAAAGCATACATTCTTTTCATATTTTATTACATTATATATGGAATAATTTGGGTGGAATAATATTATTAATTTCCTCACCCCTACTTACACACCATGTGTCTATGTAGATTCGATCATGTCTGATGTTGGTAATGGGAGGGCCTTGGGTGATGGTGGTTCAAGTTTCTAGTTTCCTCCCTTGGTGCGATGTTGTGGAGATAGATTGTGGGTGATAATCCAATGTCATGTGGATCCCCATGGGATGTTTTTATCCTAAATTTATGTACCATTGGACCTCCTATGTCTCATTTAATCCTATGTATTTTTTAAGGATTTTATATAAGGCATGTTTGACATAAATTTTTAGATTAGGTTTATTGATTGTTTTTTGTGGTTAAATGATTCAAATCTAGGGTAAATCATTCCCATAACATAATAAATGATACCTGGGAACTTTTTCCAGCATGTGGTGATATTTAATGCCCATTGGGACTTACCATGTATGGGTTCATGTGGTCGTTTTACTGGAGAGAAAATTCAATTCGTGACAAAATGGTTTGAGAGGAGGTTTATATTTATGTGTAATATTATTATTTTGGGGTGAGTCTGGTTAGAAAATTGCTAGGAATATTGGGTATCATATTTTTTGTTGTGGTTAGGGTGCCTACCTAGTACCTCTTTTGATAAACCTTTAGTCACCATGGGATGATGGGATTGTTAGTTTGACTTCACTTCCATGTGACACATGTGGGTTGTAGACTACATGTGGACATCTGGTGGGGGTGAATTATTTTTTTATTTTATTATTATAATGTGATTCAGTTATTTATATTTGATGTTAATGATGATTTTTTTTACAAATGTGGTATATATTTTTTCTATTTTTACTTTTTCCTATTGTAGAAACATGCCACCCCATAGTGCTCACACACACCCACAAGAGGAAGATGGAGAGACTTCTCCCTCGCTGCTTGACCAGAGGAAAATAGAGGCTATGGTTAGGGATTTACAAGTTCAGGGATAGGGAAAAAATATTATTCCCTCCTCTTTTAGATAATTAAAGACTGGTCCAAGGAAGGATAAACCTAAGATTTTTTAAAAAACGAACCTTCTACATTCTGATGTAGCATAGAACCCAAGGAAGCAAAGGAGTGGCTCGAAAAGATCATGCACATGTTTGAGTTCCTGTAACCAAACAATGAGGTTACAGTGAAATTTTCCTCTATCCTATTTAATATTACTTGAAAAAGGTGGTGGGAATAATGTCTTCGATCTAGGAAGCATGATTAGATGAGCTGGAAGGACTTCAAGTTTATCTTCAACGAATAGTACTCCCCTGATGCTTTGACATATTCTCAATCAAGAGAGTTTATATTGACTGTAATGTGGGATCTTTATGTGATGGAGTATGCCAACTGTTTAATTGAGATGGTGCAGTATGGTTTGAAAATGGTCTCCAATGTGCAGATAAAGGCCCTGAAGTTTGAGAGGGGTTTGCAGCCATAGATCTATTCCCATGTATTCCTATTCATGATGAAAACCTATTCATTGGGGGTTAACTGGGAATGTATGGTGGAGATAGACTACCAGGGTAGGGATGGTTTTTTGGGATGATATCATGTCTGGGATTTGGCATCTCTTATGACAATAATTGAAGCAAGATGATTAGGTAAAAAGGTGGTTGGTTTCTTAGGGCAACCTTCTAGACAGTTTTACTCAGTGGCTTTTGATGCAAGGTCCTCCATGTGCCACAAGTGTCGGAGGCCATGGGACATCCGACAAGCATTCACATTTCTTCTAAAGACTTGTTATAAGTGTGGTGGTATGGGACACTTTCAGTACTTTTGCAGGATGGAATGTCCACTCGAATATGGGCAAGATCAGTGGCTTCCAAGGGAGTGCCAACCCATCAGCGCTGTTGAGGACAGAGGGATATCAGTTTAGAGGTGGTGGAAGTATGTCAGAATCAACTTCTAGGTAGGGCTAGTTAAGGATAGATCCATAAGAAAGAGACTATTCTCAGGTAGAGACATGGAATATTCATGTTGTTGATCAAGAACCAGTGGGATCAGAGGCAGGACCGTTGACTATTCAAGGTCCCATTTTTGATTTCCTCTTCAATAGGTGCTACTCTTTTTTGTATGAGTTATTCAGTTTCATTCATCTCTATGCATACTATGAAAAATATGAATTTACTAGTTTATATGTTGCCTTTGGCGATGGAGTTGGTGATGCTGGTGGGAAAGGAGAAGGGATAGGGACTTAGGCACCCTTCATGTGCACTTTCTATGTCAGGGGATGCGATGGAGTGGGACCTCCTAGTCATAGATATGGATCTTTTTGATGTGATTCTTTGAATGGATTTGCTGCTTAAATTTCAAGTTCACATCAATTACTATAGCTGGAGGGTGAGTTTCAAGGAACCTGATGGGATTCGTCAGGTTTTTCATGGGGAATGGGATCCCCAGACCGGTCGTGTGGGACCTCTACTCATAGAGTTGTGGAATATTATATTTCAGTTTTCATCAGTCATATAAGAGGAAGACTGTCATTCTCTTAATGGTGGGTTATCTCATGAAGTGGATCAGTTCCCAGAGGTATTCCTTGATGATTTTTCGGGCTTACCCCCAGAGTGGGACACAGAGTACTAGATTGATTTGGTAGTGGGGAAATCGTTGATATCTCTTCCCTAATTTTGTATGGCCCCCACTGAATTAAGGTAATTAATGATTCAGTTTGACGATTTAGATTCAAAAGGATTAATTTTCCCGAGTGTCTCTCTTTGGGCTATTATTGTTCACTTTGAGAAGAAGGATAATGGGTCCCTCTGGGTGTTTATTGATTACTGGAAGCAAAACAAGGTAATCATCAAGAAAAAATATCATTTTCTCGGAATAGATGACAAGTTTGATCAGTTGAAGGGAGAAAAGTGGGTTTCTAAATTATATTTCCGTTTGGGTTACAATAAACTCAGTGTGAAAGAGGCAGATATCTCAATGAAAACCATCCGACGTAGGTACATCAACTTTGAGTATCTGCTCATGCCCTTCAGATTGACCAAATATTCAGAAGTCTTTATGGAACTCATGAACATGGTGTTCCACATGTATCTTGATTCGTTCATCATGGTGTTCCTGGATGAAATCCTTGTTTACACTAGATCTGAGGAGATACATGAGAATCATATGCATATCTTGTTGGGAACTTTTTAGGATCATTGTCTCTTTGCAAAGTTGTCCAAGTGAACTTTCTAGATCAGGTAGGTGATGTTTTAGGGCATGTGATCTCATATTAGGGGGTTTTGGTGGAACCTGAGAAGATCAATGTAGTTATGTCATGGGATCAAAAGAAGAACGTGTTTTGGATTATTTGTTTTCTAAACCAGGATGGTTACTATAGGAATTTTATTTTGGATTTCTCTCATCTTTCTTATCCCTTGGCCGCACTCACCTAGAAAGGGGTGAAGTTTTTATTGGGCCCAGACTGACATGAATCCTTCGAGGAACTAATGTGAGTGTTGACTACCACCCCCATGCTTATTTTTTAGGAGGATGGAAAGGGGTATGTTGTGTATTGTGATGCTTCAGGTATGGGTCTTGGGTTTGTACTTATGTAGAGTGACCACATGGTGTCGTATGGTTCTCGCAAAATCCGACCACATGAAAAGCATTATCCAACCCATGACATGGAGTTAGATACTATGATTCATGATTCAAATGCTTGGGTTCATTACCTATTTGGGCAGAATTTTATAGTTTATTCTGATAAGAAATACTTGACCAGCATCTTCTCGCAAAAGGTCTTGAATTTGAGGAAACACAGCTTGATAGAGTACTTGTAGGGGATTGAAATTGACATTGTCTATACTCCAGGAAAGGTTAATTTGGTGGTGGGAACTTTGACTACTAAAGTACTAGTGCAATTCTTGAGGGATTCTGGTGATGAGTGGACTCAGATGGGGATCTCTGATCAGATTCATTTGGAGACCATGGATCACAGTGGAGATGTGTTCTTGGTGAGAATTCATTTGACTCCTCTATTGGAGTTGATTCTGTGAGAACAACAATGTGAGGATCTTCGTTAGTGGTTGAGCTTGTTTCATCATGGTGAGGAGACATCTTCTGGTTGTTCATCATATCTTGGGGGAATATTGTGCTTCAAGGGCCATTTATTATTGATGTTATCTCTACAGAAGGTGGTGATGCAGGATAGCCACCACTATAAGTGTAATATCAATCTATGTTCCAACAATATGAATTATTATGTGTGATGACTATTATGCTGGTTAGGTATGAGATGAGACATAGCCGACTTCATGTCGAGATGCTACACATGTCAGTAGGTGAAAGAGGAGCACCAAAGGTGCTTCCATTTTCTCCATCCATTAACCATTCTTACCTAGAAGTGGGACAAGGTCTACATTGACTTCGTTGTTGTTTTTCCTCATACAACTCATGGTAAGAATTAGATTTCAGTGGTGATTGATCATCTGAAAATATTAGTTGAATTCAATCCGATCAAAGATACTGCTAATGTGGATAAGGTGTGTCGTTTGTATCTCGAGGAGGTGTTAATGCTTCATGGTGTTCCATTTGCAGTTTTCTCATATAGAGACCCCTGTTTCACTTCCTATATTTGGGAAGGCCTTGGGGTCACTGATTAATATGAGCAAGGCATACCATCCTACAACAGATTATCAGATAGAGCGAGTGAATCAAATCCTGGAGGACATGTTCCATGCATGTGTTTTTTACTATGGTGGTTTATGGGATAACAATTTGGAATTGGTTGAATTTTCCTATAATAATATTTTCCAATCCTTGATTTGATTGGATAATATTAAGGATATATATGGTCAGCCTTTTCGACGCCCCCATGGTTGGGATAAGGTAGGTGAGACATCACTGTTGGGGATGAGCCTTGTGCAGGAGACGTATGAGATGGCCATGTTAATCTCGAGGCACCTATTAATAGATCAGGGTCATTATAAATCTTATTATGACCAGAGCCATTATGATCTAGGGTTTTCTGTGGGTGATAATGTATTCTTGAATGTGGCCCCTCATCTAGGCCATCGTCGATTGGGAAAGAAAGGGACATTGATTACACGATACATTAGTCATTTTGAGATCATCAACAATATCGTAAGGGTTGAATAATGGTTGGACATTCTATAACACCCCGATATTTAATGATAAATATTATTTTTAATTTCTTTGATGTCTTGTGTTGTACGCTACTCTAAGGCTCTCTTGTGCTATATGCAATAGAGGAATTATCTTTTAGTATACACAACACTAATCTTGTCTTGTGTTACACACAAGAGCATCCTTCCTCGATAGCTTGCGTTTTATGCAATACCGAGTTTCACTAAACATCGATATGTTATTAAAATGTTATATAAACTAGCCATTCTTAATATTAATACCCACTATATAAAATTTTATAAATTTTATCTCTCAATATGGACTTCATTTTTGGATTTAGAATATCAAAATTAGCCTAGGGAGAATTTTTGGTATTTTTCTGAAAACATTCAATTTATGATGAATAGTGAAAACACTGAGTTATTGGTTAAAATAAACATTTTATTTAAATAATCATTTATTTTATTTAAATTTATTTTAATAAAAAATAGATACATAATACCTATATAAGTTCAATGTAATCCATTAGGGTCATTTTATAATAATTTTCGATATATAAAAAATTTATCGAACTTTTTACCGTCTTTTACCCCCCTCATAGGAGCATTTGCAAATTTACATAAAACATTGTTTTACTGCTTCTATGAGATTAATTTTAAAAATATGAGAGACACTATTGATATCAATAATTAAAATTTGGTTCAATGAGATGAAAATATTTTTCGGTGAATAGTAACTTTTAACTTTAATTTACCACAACTAAAAGTAAATAGGGTAATTAAGGGTAAAAATGATATTATTATTACCCTAACACATGTCCTAATTCTATGGGATAAGTGTAATGCGACAAAAAACTACCTTAGGAATAAATTATGACCCTTTAGGTCCACTTAGATTAGATTAGGACATTTATTATTATTTTATTGAAAGAAAAGTTAAAATAGTTAAAATCAATGTTTAATAACTAAAATTTTTTTAATATATGGTTATACATAAAATAAATTCTACTATAAATATTAATTAAAAATTTTAAACTATTTCCTATAAAATTGTTCTTTTTTTATATTTTTTATATATTAAATATCTTAATTTATTTATGATACAATGATGATGCAGTAATTACACTATTAATGAAATATTAACATAATTGATATTATAAATACCCAAAATAAATGTAATTTTAGACTTTTTATGAATTAAACTAAATTTATAGGTTAATATAACATATTAGGGTTGGTTAGAGGAGTTTATTTCAAAGTAATAATGCTTTTATGAATTTAGAAAAAACAAAATACCAAATTGTGTCAAAATTGACATAAAAGAGTTTTTAAAACAAATATTATATTATTAATTAAAATAATGACACTAAAAATATAAGGTTAGGAAAAAAGTCTTATATAATAATTTATATGACAATAATTAACCAATTAGGGTTCTATGGGCAGTTTATAGTATGTTTATTAACCATATAGTGTAAGAATACAACAAGATACGGTAAAAGTTAAATTATTTAACTTAGAGTTAACTGAAAATTATATGGTTAAAATGGTAACCTAAACTTTTCTAAAACCTATTTTATTATAGGGTTTCTACCCATCACTATCCTAGCCTCGAACTATGTCTCTTGGGAGCCATTATAAACCGAATATGAATTTATTATAAAATAATATTTTAGGTTTTTCATAAGGTGCCACTCACCCAAATTATAAAAGGTCACTCCTCCTTCTCTATATTACAAACCTGAAAAGCCATTTTTATCTACAAAACCCAGCCCAAATACCCTATCAACTTTCCTCCATTCATCCTAGAGGCCATCCTTTAGTCAGAAATCCAACCTATAGAGACCTTTGGATCAAATCAAAAGGAAGAACCCGAAGAAGAAGTAAATATCTCACCACCTATTTCAAGTTACTTTCTTCTTCCACTTCCTCCTTCTTTGTTGTTTATATTATAAAATAATAAATACAATATTTTATATATATATTGTGATTTTATTATAAAAATTGTACAACCATATTAGTTATTGTATCCATCATATGAATGAAAAATTCACCGCATGTGTGTACGTATGGGTTAACATCACCACGTTGTGGTGTAGTTTGTTATTCAAACATTTCATCATTTTTATGGGTATAATAATGAGTATAAATGATATAAATAATAAATATAAAATTATTATGATTCTTTATATATGATATACCATCAAATTATTTATGATTTTAATTTAAATTGAATGATATTGTTACTCGTGCGTATGTACAGACTACCATCTCCACGAACGCGATAAGATTCATTTTCCATGATTAACCATTACAGTATGATTATAAAGTATATATAATAAATAATAATAAAATATATTACATAATAATGATACTGGATTTATTTGCATATATTTTTCATTTACTTAATTCCATTCAATTCAATAAGGATGCGAAAACATCGTTCTTACGTACGTACATCCTACCGTCTCCATGAACGGTGTATTTCATTCCATTTATCAATCTATCATATATATTTATATGATGAATATATATTATATTTAAATCATGTTTCACATTTTTTAATTATTCAAATTAGTATATATGTAATAATATCAAGAACAACAAGTCGAAACACGTACGATAAATGAAACGATTTTACCCAAAACGTTGTTTTATCGTGGAATTTACAAAAGAACGGGTTATATAAAGTAATAAGTGAATCATATATGATATCATAAAAATTATTATGGTTCTGTTACAAGTTCATAATATGTTTCAACCCACTATAAAGGAGTTTCAGACACATATGGAAGAAATTGGGCCTATGGAAAGGGATAATTTTGTAAATCTCATTTTTATCAGGGATTGCTTATACGTAAGTACTTTATAGGGTATATTTTTCATCCATGTCCATAAAACATTTTTCATAAAGTGTTTAATATTCTTCCATGTATGTTTAAAGTCATGTTTACCCCTATTTGACTTTTACTTTGTGTTATGGATGTAATCATTCTTTTGTTTATCATATAATGTAATTTTTGACTCCTTCGGTAAAAGTACGATGAGAATGTTCCTTTTAACTTATACAACGTGAATGGATTTTTACGGTTTCATAACACCTTATTTCCATAAATCTTATTATACAATATTTCATGATTATTTAGAACAAAATTCGTTTATTTTAAAATTGCACAACATTTGGAGAAAAGAAAATGATTATGAAGAAGAAAGTATATTTTCCTCAGGAATTCATTTCAATTGTTTATTCAAAACTATTTTCAATATAATATTACATTCTTCAACATGGTTACGTTTTAAGTATAATGTTCCGATTATTTACATGGTTTTATTTTGTTTATAATGAAATGATATCCATTTTTTTATATGGATTATGTTATGATGGGATGATGTTTATACAACCCATTTTATTTATTGGGTTACCATGAATGATTTATGTTTATTTTGTGGCACACGAAAGAATGATTTCATTATTAGATGGGTGGGACCTATATCTCCCTCTAATGAATTGGGTAAATATTTATATCTCATGAGATAGACATGTATGGAGTGGAAAGTGAATCTGGTTCAGTAATACATGGCTGGAATGACAAGTAAACCTAGTTTAGTAATGGACGTTGTCCACTATGATGGTTTTGGAAGAAATGCCTTGGAAACTATGGAAATAATATCATGTTCTTAATGTATTACACTACTAAATGATTTATTACAAAGCTATTTTATCATTATTAATGTTCCTTTATGATCTAAGCCATATGTAATGCCAAGAGTTATGTCGTTTCCCATTATTCTGATGTTTCATGTTCTTGTTTTTACGTTCAAATATTTATAGATTGTTTTTAGATTCCCCATGTTTACCCTTAACGAGCATTTTAGCTCACCTTTTTTATGTTTTATTTCCCCAGTATATAAATAATGGTTTTAGGTAAGAAAAAACGGGGAAGATATATATGGGAGATGTTGAAGATCTTTCACCAAGATTAGAAGATTATGTTCCGAGTTTCCAAACACACTAAACTAATACGGTCTTTGGGCGAATGTTTTTGTCATGTATTACGTATTCCAAAAAAGTAGTGTGATGTCTATGTATGTTAAGCTTTGGGTCTCTGTAGTTTTTATCAGAGTGAAGGTTTAGTTAACCATTGGAAACTAGGATGTGAAAACATTAGAGAAATTTCCATAGTTATTTATTAGTTATGTCTAGGGATGTCTCTAAGGTTAAGTATAAGTATAGGTTATATTCCTAGAATTACAGTAACGGTCTTTGAATTAAACCTAAGATGTTATATATTGAACTTACTCCCTTTTTATTATGTTTTTTCCTAGCATGAATTTTTCCCCTCACACTATTCCTTTAGGGTTTTCAAAAAATGGCTGTAAACATGAAGATTCGTGATAATGGAGAATATGATAGAAAATGTAATGATATTATTCAGGAGAAACCAAATGAAATTGGATCTAGAAGTCCAGATATTGTTATTATACCTAATTAGAAATCTCATAATATGATCAATAATCTCAACTTTGGTAAGTTTTGTGACTCATATAATAAGATAATGTTGGAGTTTCATGATGATCATAGAGGAAAAAATTTCAATTCCCCTCATGTAAATCATGTGGGAAGCGGAATCAGGGAGAATGTTTCAAAGGAACTGGAAGATGCTTTGGGTGTGGAAAAGAAGGACACAAAGCCAGTAAATGTAAAGGAAAATTTACAAGTAACATAGTATACATGGATAATAGTATTTCTAAGACATCAACAATGATTAAATGTTTTAAATGTGGAACATACGTACATTATGAAAACCTTTTACCAAAGGGAAAATATCCTGAAGAGAATCATCATGGTCGTATGGGTAGTATTTATGGTGGTGATGATGAAGAGAACACAAATGATATATGATATGAAAGAAGTGTTGAGGAATAAAATGATGAAGCTCGATCAATGTTTTAATAAGGTATTGGAATGATTTCATGCTTATCGAGAGTAATGTTGTATAAGTAATTTCATGGTACTATGGTATAAAGAAACATCTAAGGATTGTTACACTATTGTTTTCACTTAAGTTCTTTTTTTAAAGTATATGTTGAATGGTACTGGTATCTATGAATGGTTATTCATATATTTTTGGAAAGGAAATGATATGCAAATAATGAATGGGTAAAGAGAAAATGAAATGTTTGATAGTATTAATGAGCTCATATAAGGACAAAGTGACATCATGGATTGAGTATATAGAAATTTTGGGATTTTGGTATATGGAAAGAGTGGACTTTTGACAGCATTCATGTTTTCACAAAGATTCTATGGTAATTCATGTTTCAAGAGAATACATGATTAAGGTAATAACATTTTTGTAATGTGACCAAAAAGATATATCTTACGATATATTGGGGATAAATGATGGTATCCACATGCTTGGTTGAAGAAATTTCTAGTAATCGATGTCTTTATACTATGAGCTTGGATAGAAGTATCTTGGATAGTTCTAAATATTTGAAATGGATTATGTTGGACATAAGATAATATTCTTTAAGGATAGAACCTTTTCACAATATTATTTATAGAATGTTACAATAGTGAAGTTTAAGAAAAAAGACAACCAACAGGATGAGCGAAAACACGTCACGTCGGACAGGGTTGCGGGAATCGAACCCACAACCGAAGTGCGACATGCCTTTATCACCTACCACTAACCTACATGAAGTCACTGGTAAGTATAAATAAGTTTTAATTTATTATGTGGTATGATATATGAATTATAAGTCCATTTTAAGAACCATATACGATTAATCTTACCATATATCGACTTAAGTATATTTAATAACTTTTGCTAACCTGTTGTTTGAGACAGATATAATGACCTATCATTCTATCTCATGATATGATAACACTTCACGAATGAAAAATTCAAATTCATTTATTTAATATATTATGTGTAAATTGTTCAAGGAATGACCACCAATGAGATTATACCAAAATCATTTAAGTATTTATTCTAATTCCATTTTTTTAACATTAGGGAAATGATATTGAAATCCAAAAACATTGTCCAAGATGGTACCTTTGATCATCACCAATTTATGGCTTTGTGATTGCTTCATTTTTTATAGACATGTTCTCTACCACTCTCCATTATAACATGATGGTTATATTTTTCTTCCATATCCATATTTTCACCTATGTTCTTCTATACGGAATCCCAGTGATGAGTTAATTTGGCTAACCGTTAAATTTATTTTTTAAAATTATGTTTTAGTATGTCTTTTTAAGATGTGTTTTTCTATTAATGAATCATTCAAGTAGTAAACCATTTATAACCCAAACGAATTTCAATGGATAAATTCATTTTAAGCGAGGTAGAATGTAACACCCCGAGATTTTATGAGAAATATTATTTTTAATATCTTTTATGTCTTGTGTTGTACGCTACACCAAGATTATATTGTGCTATACACAACCTTGTATTATCTTTTAGTATACGCAACACTATTCTTGGCTTTCATTACACGCAAGAGCAACCTTCCTCGATAGCTTGTGTTATACGCAATACCGAGTTTCACTAAATAACGATGTGTTATTAAAATATTATATAAACTAGACGTTATGAATAGTAATACCCTCTTTTTGAAATTTTATAAATTTTATCATTCAATATGGGCTTCATTTTTGGATTTGGAATATCAAAATTAGACTATGGTGAACTTTTCATATTTTTCTGAAAAAATTCAATTTTTTATTAATAGTGAAAACACAGAGTTATTGGTTAAAACCGAATTTTTATTTAAATATTAATTTATTTTATATAAATTTATTTTATTTCAAAATATATACATAATACATATATATGTTCAATGTAATTCATTGGTGTCATTTTATAATAATTTTAGATATATAAAATTTTATTTAACTTTTTTACTATCTTTTACCCACCTCCTAGGAGCATTTGAAAATTTACAAAAAACATAATTTTACCACATATGTGTGTTGATTTTCAAAAATCTGAGAGACATGGTTGATATTAGTAATTAAAATGTGGGTCAATGAGAAGAAAATATTTTTTATGAATAGTAACTTTTAACTTTTATTTGCCACGGTTAAATGTAAATAGGGTAATTATGGGTAAAAATGATATTATTATTACCTCAAAACATGTCCTAATTATATTTGATAAGTGTGATTCAAAAAAACTACCTTAGGAATAAATTATGACCCTTTAGGTCCACACAGATTATATTAGTACATTTATTATTCTATTATTTAAAGAAGAGTTAAAATAGTTAAAATCAAATTTTAATAACTAAAACATTTTTAATATAGGGTTATACATAAGATAAATTAGACTATAAATATTCATTAGAACGATAAAACAATTTCCTAGAAAATAGTATTTTATTTATATTTTTGATACATTAAATAATTTAATTTATTTATGACACAATGATGATGCTGTAATTTCTTTATTAATGAAATATTAACATAATTGATATTATAAATACCGAAATAAATGTAATTCGAGACTTTTTATGAATAATAAAAATTTCTAGGTTAATATAACATATTAAGGTTGGTAAGATGTTTTTTTTTGAATTAATAATGCTTTTATTAATTTAGAAAAAACAAAATATCAAATAGTGTCAAAATGGACATAAAAGAGTTTTTAAAATGATTATTATATTATTAATTTATATAATGGTCCTAAAAAACTAAGGATCAGCAAAAAGAGTTATATAATAATTTATATGACATTAAAGAACCAATTGGGGTTCTATTGACTGTTTATAGTAAGTTTATTAACCATATAATGTAAGAATACAAGAAGACATGGTAAAAGTTATATTATTTAACTTAGAGTTAAATCTAATTGATAAGGTTTAAATGGTAACATAAACATGTCAAAACCTATTGGATGAAATGATTTCGACCAATACCCACCCTTATTTTAAAATAAGTAACTTTGGTGCCATTATTATCCAAATATGAATTTATTATAAAATAATATTTTATGTTTTTCATAAGGGGCCCCTCACCCCAATTATAAAAGGGAACTCACCATTCTCTCTAATTCACACATCAAAATCCATTTGGCTCCACCAAACCCTACCCAAATACCCTATCAATTTTCCTAACTTCATCCTAGTGGCTTTACTTTAGTTATAATGCCGTCATAAGGATCCCTTTTGATAAAATCAAATGGAAGAACGCGAAGAAGAGGTAAATATCTCACCACCTATTTTAAGTTCCTTTCTTCTTCCACATCCTCTTTATTTTTTGTTTCCATTATAAAATAATAACTCCAGTATATTCTATATACTGGTATGTTATAATAAAAATTGTAGAACCATAGTAGTTATTTTATCCATCTGATTAATGAAAAAGTCACCACACGTGCGTACATACGGCTTACCGTCTCCACGTCATGGGGTAGTTTGTTATTCAAACATTTCATCATTTGGATGGGTATATTATAATCAGTATAAATGATATAAATAAAAAATAAAAAATTATTATGATTCTTTATATATGATATACCATAAAATTATATAAGATTTTAATATCAATAAAATGATATAGTCGCTCATGCGTACGTACAGACTACCTTCTCCAAGAACGTGTTAAGATTAATTTTCCAAGATTAACAATTCAAGTATGATTATAAATTATATATATTAAATAATCATGAAATATATTAAATAATAATGATACTTTATTTATGTGAATATATGTTTAATTTACTTAATTTCATACAATTCAATTAGGAAACGAAATCAGCATTCATGCATACGTACAACCTACCATCTCCATAAACGGTGTATTTGATTCCATTTATCGATCTATCATATATATTTATATGAGGAATATATATTATATATAAATCATTTTTGAAAATCTGTAATTATGTAAATCAGGATATATGTAATAATATAAAGAACAACAAGTCAAACCACGTATGATAAATGAAACGATTTTACCCAAAACGCTATTCTAAAATGGAATTTACAAAAGAACAAGAAATATAAAGTCATAAGTGAATCATTTATGATATCATAAATATTATTATGGTTCTCTTACAAGTTAATAATATGTTTAAACCCACTATACAGGAGTTTCAGACACATATGGATGAAATTAGACCTAAGGTAAGGGATAATTTTGCAAATCTCATTTTTATCCGAGATTGCTTAAACGTAAGTATTTTCTATTGTATATCTATCATACATTTTCATAAAATGTTTTTCATAAAATGTTTAATATTCTTCCATGTATGTTTAAATTCATGTTGACCCCTCTTTGACTTTTACTTTGTGTTATGGAAGGAATCTTTCTTTTGATTACCGTACGAAATACTTTTTGACATTTTCGGTAAAAGTATAAGGAGAATGCTTTTTAACTTATACGGTGTGAATGAATTTTTATGGCTTCATAAAACCTTCATTCCATGAAGCTTATTCTAAAAGATTTCATGATTATTAAAAAAAATCATTTCTTTTAAAATTTCACGTCATTTGGAGAAAAGAAATTGATTTTGATGAAGAAAGGATATTTTCCTCAAGAATTCATTTCAAGTGTTTATTTAAAACTATTTTAATTCTAAGATTTCATTATTTAATATAGATAAATTTCATGTATAATGCTCCAATTATTTACATGGTTGGATTTTTTTATGATGAAATGATCTCCATTTTTTATATGGATTATGTTAGGATGGGATGATTTTTATGAAACCCAATTTATTAATTGGGTTATGATGAATGATTTATGTGTATTTTGTGGAAAACGAAAGAATGATTTCAATATGAGATGGGTGGGACCTATATCTACCTCTAATGCATTGGTTAATGATTTATATCTCATGAGATAGACATTGGATGGAATGAAAAGTGAATCTGATTCAGTAATACAAGGCTAGAACGACAAGTAAACCAAGTTCAGTAATGGACTTTGGCCACTATGATGGTCTTGGCTACAATTCCTTGGCTAATGAGGAAATAATATCATGTTTATAATGGATTACTATATTACATGTTTTATTCCCATGAAATTTTATCATGATTAATGTTCCTTTATGATTTGTGCCTTATGTACTGCCAAGAGTTATGTCATTACCAATGATTTTGATGTTTCATGTTCATGTTGTTATTTTCAAATTTATATGGATGGTTATTATGTTCTCCATTTTTAACCTGACTGAGCATTTGAGCTCACCCTTTTTATTTTTTGTTTTCCCCAGGATATATATAAAGGTTTTAGTTAAGAAAACAAAAGGGGACGATATATAAGGGAGATGTTGATGATCTTTCACCATGATTAGAAGATTAGGTTCCGAGTTTCCAAAGTCACTAAAGTAATATGGTCTTTGGGTGTCTATTCTTGTCATCTATTAAGTATTCTACAAAAGTAATTTAATGTCTATGTATGTCAAGAAATGGGTCTATACACTTTCCTTCTCATTTGACTTACATTCATTATTTCTTCCACGTCTCCCAATTGAAAAAGTAAAACTCGGATCTGTTCCATGTGCTGAATTGGGTAGAACCTGAGATAGATCCCAGTTTATCCGTGTATGAGTAGATGTTACAAAATGTGGACTCCTGAAAAAAATTATTCAATGGATGACTATTTCTCTAGTTCAAGTCCTCTAAAATCATGATAATGTTGAGGATAAGAGACGAGAGTAGATGTTTTCGGTCGAAGAGCAGTTTTTATATCACTTATCTGATCAGGATTCATGATGACTTTCTGAGGGTGGAATGTTATTATGGTGGGGAGAATTGTCACATAAATTACTTATGTTAAATTTATTTTTCATGTAATTTACATTCGTTCTTTGTTTCATGGGTTTCCCCTTCTTTTTTGGAGGAAATGGTGTGTTTTCATGATTTGGGCACAGTTGTGATCCCATTTCTAGTTTTAAAAACAAATTTTGTTTCTTTTATTACTCCATCATTTTTAATACATTTCACATATTCCCCTTACCACTTGGCCTTCCTTGATCTATTACAACCACCATGTATATTTAGACCCCTTAGGATGTCATTATCAATTTGGATTTGAGTGATTTAGTTAGGCATTGAGCCAAACCATGAGCCCATTTCTTTCATCAAAAATAATTTATTCTTTAATATCTCAATCAATTTTTATTGTTTTTCGGTTATGACACCTAAAAATCAAATCCAAAAACCCTATTCTCACCCCATTATCTAATTTTCCACTTTTGAGCTCATTTTCATCATGGATTTGGGAGAAAGTTCTTAGGGTTTCTCAAATCATCCAGATTTGAGAAGGTAATTTGTTTTATACATAAATCATTTAATTTTCAATATTTTCAACCATTTTATTCCCCACTTGACCTCATCATCCTCATTTGAGAATCCATAGCAGTTTTGGTTTCATGGATATTTAATATTTATGGATTTGTGGTGATTTATTCAAGATCTATCAAGTAAGTTATTTTCCATCCCTCCCCACCCATTTTTAAGGGTTTCATCGACTTCTTATTGAAGAATATATTGTTATAAAAGTGGGGATTCTAATCTAGGGTTTGATCTTGGGTTTATTTGTCTAATATTGTTGTTTTAGGTTCGATTTAACACCCTTGTGGTGTGACGGTGGTGCGGTTGAACTTTCTCACAAAGGTTTGATATTTTTGACACTTGTGTTATGTGATTCCATGTGTATGAACTCATGGAAGATTTATCATTGTTGGATTTATAATTTTTTAATGTTCATATTCATTGGTCATTGGTGTGAAAAATATTTTTGGTGGCGTATGATAATTGAATGGTTCTAAAATGTAACTTTTGTGTGCAAATAGGTGTTTTTCAAGGATACCCCTTTTTGGATCATTTGGGGTTGTTTTTTAATTGATGAAATGGTTTTGGAAAAATGATTTCCTTATCTAAATTAAATTTTCCTAAAATATGGTTATGTACATGGTGTTCAAATTAGGGGTTTCAATTGATTTTATGTGCAAAGCATTGTTATATTTTGTTATGTTTTTTATGGAAATTCTAAATGTTTTATTCAGTGATATAAGTGGTGAAAATATTGTGTAGATATTGTTTTGAATGTGGGTGAACAGAACATATGATTCTATGTGAAATTATATTTTGGTAACATGTAGAATTAGTTTTTGCATAAATGGGGGAACCCAAGTATCTAGGTTGGTGGACGTGTACCAATACCCTAGTGATCTCGAGTGGTTTTGTCCCTATTTCACTCTGAATGTTGGACTTTAAGAACACTAAAAAACTATATTGATGATGTTTGGGGAACAATCGGTTTTGGTTATGTTCCCTACTAGTGGACCATGAATATTTATGGATATTATTGTGGTTACATTACACCTAGATACGAGGTACATGGGTCCCAAAACTAACTAGTTCCTAGGGGTGTTCCCGGAGGAGGATATGCCCGTAAGGGGCTCTGAGTGGCGAGTTATCATCCCGTCGTCACCTTCCTCTACCCATGGAGAGATGGCCTCTTTTTCCCTAGTTTTTCTCCTCCATAGCTAGGTCAAGCTTGGGCTCCTCCTCTAGGCCCCGGGATTCCACGACGCTATCGGATCTGGACCCATGAGCATAAGATCCGGTTGCGACGACATTTCTAGAAGTTCTGGCATATGCCAGGAGCGGGTTGGTGGGTTCGTGGTCCTCGTGCTACGGAACTGGCCCTGAGTCGATATTTCTCAGTTGTTTTGGGTTGCAGCTTCGATCATGGGTGGATGTGTGTGATTTTGGGGTTTTCGGGGTCTTCTCCAGCGGGGCTGAAGGTGGTGACGGGCTCTGATTCCTTTTAGGAATTTTTGTATTGCGTTTTTGTGGTTGGGTCTGGTGGTATTTTGCCAAGGGTTCATACCTCGCTGTTAACAGTGATGAGAGTTTCTGGCTCGTTGTATTCGGTGAAGGGTTCCACCGGCAGGGATGTGCTATTTCTCGTCGCCGATGCAAGTGAGTGTGTGATGATGGGCGTTGGTGAAGCTCACCGGCGTTCTGGTGTTGGGATGATTTTTGAATGGTGTAGATCCGTGGTTATTCGACGATGCCGATGGATGGTGATGGCTCAGTTCTCTCACCGGCGACATGATATCTGTCATTTTTTATGACGTCGATGGAGGAATATGGCCAGAATCTCTCCCCAACGACATGGATGGAGGCGGTTGGATTTTCGTCGACTCACTTCTCGAGGTGGCGTGTGGCTCGAGGTGACGCAAATCGAGGAGGCGTGCGGATCGATGAGCCGCATGGTTCGATTAATGTTTCAATTTGAATTTGATTCGCTGTTTTTTGTATCCCGCTTATGCTAGTTTGAAGTTGGAATGTTGTGTGGTTTCCGGTTTTCCTCAAACCAGGCTGCAAGGGAACCGGCTACCCTCAAACCAGCCATTAGAAAATAAAAAAAATTATTTGTAGCATAGGGGTGTTCCCAAGATAAGTGCTCGCTCAATATTTTTTATATATAATTTTCTTAGGGTGTGTTTGGTTAATAAATGTGGTATCTTACATGATTTAATTAAATTTTTTCACTCTATGAAATTTCCCATTGAACATTTTTTACCATTAAATGTTTCATTCATTAAAAATGCATGGTTTTCATCTTCTATTGCTTACTATATGGAATAATTTGGTTGGAATCATATATTCATTAATATCACACCCTACTTATACCCCTTGGATGTTAGTATCCTTTATCATGTTTGAGGAATATAAAGGCATGGCATTGGGTAATGGCAGTTCGGGTTGCTAGTTTCCTCCCTTGCTGCGGTGTTGTGGAGACAGATTGTTGGTGATAACGCCTTGTCATGTGGAGCCCCTTGGGTTATTTTTCGGCTTCATGTTGGTTTATGTGGACCTCTTGTGTCATTTTCAAACCTAATAGTTATGTTATGGATTGTTTTTATGGCATGTTTGGCATAAATTTTCATATTTGGTTTATTGACTGTTTTTTGTTGTTAAATGATTCTAAACTCGAGTAAATCATTCCCAAACCATAATACATGATACCCGAGCACCTGTGCCAGCCCATGGGGATAGGGATATCTATGTGGTACTTTCCGAGGACAGGTTCAGGTTCTGATATTAATGGACACAAAATTAGGTTTGTGACACAACCACTAGAAAACAATCCTTTTTATGTGATCACATAGTGTAAGAAATACCCTTTCACATGAAATACACTATATTCAATTGGAAGTGCTTGTTTAATAACACTTGGATGGATATTTTTACTCCCACTCATGATTTAATTCCCATTATTTATAAGGTTTTGAAACACCAAGAATGTATTTCACTTATTGATACTTATTAGATGCCACAATACTGCTTTGATCTTCTACTCTTCACCTGTTACTTGCTTAGAATCATTAAAGTAACTCTTCTTACCTCTTTACAGAAGGAAAATAATAACCATACGATATTTTTCATATATTATTCACAATAAAATGAATGTTTTGAAAATTTATGAACACTAAATATTGTCTAAATAAAATTTCAATCAACTGATATCAATTTGTTCAACAAATCTTTTTCTCTTTTTCTCACATTATTATTCATTTCAAAATAAACTTCACTAAGATCTCATATTCATCTTATTAATAAAATCACAAATTTCCATTTTTATTATTAAATCAATTATGATAATATCTGTTTAGCATCATAATAGTTAGTCTACCAAATATAATAATCAATCTTTAAGTGGTCACACACTTTTCATCTTGGACACCCCTTAATCATTAATTATGTACCAATGAATTTTTATCCTTCTTCGACACTCAAGAGTGAATCTATTTTTTTATCTTCTTCCTTGTGAAAATATCAACATTGGTCCATGTCTATTTGTTGTTCACACAAAAAACTATGTTTTTCAATTCAATATCTATTATGTATCAATCAAGTACACACATGGTTTTACAGTGTGAATCACAGTGGGGGTATTATACGAATGCACTAGTTCACAGAACCATTCTATGGGAATCACTATAAGTGTTTGAGTTTAACACATGTCGAGTGACCATGGTTCATCATCTTCACAATGTATAATGATGGTTTCAAAACCTATAGGGCCTAAAATACATTTCTCCTTCACAAATTGACACGTATCCTTCAAAAACCGAGTCACCCACCATAGAGAATGTTCTTAGTGGGAAACCTTTTCCTAATGTAGACTATCCCTACTCTTTCTATACCTAATTCTTCCCCATAAAACCTCCCATTCCATTGAGCACCACTCCTTCCATGGATAGATGATACCTCTACCAACCAATGTTTCTTAATGGTGGATTTTTAATTACATGCTATCGAGCCTTGAAAACACCTTCCATGGAACACTTCCTCCTTCACCAAATCATTCATCCATGAATTACTTCCATTCGTAGAATTTTCCCTCGCAAACTCTTATCCTACATGAAATTCTCCCTCGTGAACTCCTTCAGAAATACCCGAATTATTAAATTATTAATGTTCTTGTCTAATGAATTCTTATTTATTAATTATCTCATTAGGGGGATTTATATAGCCAAATAAGTTCAATAAAACCCGCTAATCTGAATTACCAAAAACCATGATGTAATATATCCTTTACTAAAAACTGCTATATGATTCATATAACACCTTATCCCTTTTTGACATTCACCTAATTATGCTAATTGAAGTACTTTGTGGCCCCCATAATCACTGCCTCTTTACACAAATGATACACACCCCACTAAATATAAACATTCCCTTATCTATGAGCCTCTAGCAAACAGTTTTTCCTACACTGTCTGCATAGTAGACATTACAGTCTGTGTTGTGCTACATTGTGGAAATATTCTTTTTCAAATTTTCCTCCATTATTTCAAGTACCATATATGGGGTCCTCTAATTGAAATATGTAATCTAATTTATAGAAAAATATTCATTTTCAATAATACAAACTCCTGATTTTGATTCCCAAAAATTGGTAAAACACTGTGAAATTGTGCAAACATAAACATCTACTTTGGTAATATCATTAATAATGATTCATTATAATCACGATTATTAAAAAAATTGATATATATTTATAGCTTCAACCATCTTCTACCAAAATTCACTTTTGGTTTCATCACATGCCTTTTCTTTCGTGATATTCAACCATTTATCGATCATATTTAGCATCATCATATTTTCTAAGGAAAGTATTGTATCTTCTCTATTTTCAAGGAACATATTTCTTTTCAATCAAACTTAAACACGATTAGAAGAACCTCTTTCCATCAAACTGGATACTTGATAATACTATCAATAATTCTTCTCCCAATTTATTTCATCAAGCTAGCATCGATTGTTTCACAACATATTTATGATTTATGGGAAATTAAAACAACAAAGTATGATCATATTTAACTTGGATAATTATTCATACATGACAACCAATTTAATATAATAAGTCTACAACAATTCACTAGTAATCACCTTGATAATCAATGCCCTCAAATTATGGTTGTTGAATTGTCGAGAATTTATGTCATTATCCAAGATCAATTAACATTGGAACTACTTCATCATATTTTCCTCAATTTGATCTTCTAATCTCATTTGTCTCCACTTAAAACCTTTCACAATTAGTTGAAAACATGTACAATCCATACAAAAAGGGGGATCTTCAATATCTCCATTTGTATTTGAGGAAAATACCTTTATGGTTCTTTCTAACTAAATGAGTCAGATGTGGAACTATTTTATTCTCTATCCCCTTTACTTTTAATCATTAATTTGAATTTATATCATCCTTATTGAAATGAAATACAAAGTTCATGGGAAAAATTTTATCGGTCCATACTTAAGAAATTCGACATCTGTCATTCCACTCTATGTCTACAAGTTTTGTACTCGATGTAGAAAACAAGTGTATTTTATTTAGAAAATAAAGATATCCATTACCAGCTGATCATGATACCTTAAGATATTAGAACATATATACATATCTTCAAGTATCATTCACTTTCATTTCAAGTTGAAATTATTAAATATGAGATGAATCTTTATAAAAACAGACAAATTGAAACTCTGGAAATCACTTAAAAAAATAGATAAAAAATTTCTAGTTAAATCGGTTGGATAAGAGTCATTGGGAATCTTCCAAAATTCTTATGACATTAATTTTTCAAATTTTGTGATATTTTTTAAATTTTTTGTTGTTTTTAATAACCAAGGATGACATATTAAAATAGATACATACATTTTCCAATGCCAAGATCTTCATGAAATTTACAGAATAATTATATTTGATACAAGTTGAAATAATAATTCTAGTCACTTCTTTATTTGTCTCCCCATCAAGTGAAAAATGACTCATTAACATCATAATGGAAGATCTTATCAATAATGGCTTTCATGAAATTAAATAATGGATAATATACCAGATTAGTGTTTCAGTTGGGGATAGTCCATGTTGGGAAACTTTCATAACTTCACCAAGGATAATCTATAAGAATATTTGTTCTAAAGAATACCATGAAATAAGATCCAACCCAGATTAAACCATATTTATTCTGATTATCCAGAATAATACATCATGAATTTTTCAACTTCATCAAGGATTTTACTCCATCATATTAGTTTTTAAATATCAACTGTGTAATCATTCATGTATGGTAACTTATTCATCTATTCTATCAAGAATTAACAACACTCACTGTGTATCTGGTTCTCCCCCTCAGAGCATACCTCACCATCATTTCAATGAATTATAAGCACAAATAAAATACGTAGTTTTTTTAGGTAATAAGGTGTATCCTCATTGGTTAACTAATATGAATAGAAAGGATAAGATTATATTCTTAATAATGTTTCCCTATTTACTCTAGTCTTCATGATTTCACATCTAAGTATATGTTCAGATTTTTTTGAGGAATTATATATCTCTTCACATCTCCTTTTACATTGTTTAGAGAACTTTTTTTCATAACATCCTTCATAGGTGATACATCATTACTCCACTTGAGGATTTAATCTTTCTCTGGTAGTAAGGTTAAACAACCTTTTTGAATTTTACTATATTTCTTACATATCTCAAATAAAACATATTTATCAAAATAGTTTCATTTTTTGAAAAAAAAATCTCATGAAATTTGTCTTTATCATGTGGAATATTTTCTTCCCACATTTCAATAGCATTAGTTTGTGCATCGTCCATTTTTCTCATTCTTTAAAAATTTTCTGTCCAAATTATTATAATTTCATTTGGAAATAAGGGTGAAATTTTGGATCCTCCACGTGGGTTTTTATGAGTTTCATCCAATATAGTAGTTCATTTGGATGAGCTATGCTTCATTTTATTGCATTTAGAATCCATGGTTTTAACAGCAGTCTTCTATAGTACCTTCTTGGGAGGATTACTTCTCACAACACTCTTCTCATATTTTCCCATGGAATATTATTCATTCAGAGTAATATTTTGTGATCTTATTATCTTATAATAATTGGATACATGTTGATATGAGAATGTACCAACATTATGACCACTACCATTGATACATGAAAGATGTAATCAAGTATTAAAAATATATTTTTATTATATATAATCCTTTAGACCTATGGATGTTGTTAATTTTTCTCAAGATTTCTCTCTGTTGATACAGGATTGATTTGTTCTTTTACATTTTAAGGATTGTACAATCAATTTAATTCTGAATTCTCAAATCTACTGCAGTACAAACATTGACCAACACATCTCGATTTCCTGATTTTTTGAATCAGATTATTGAGTCTTCTTTATGAGTTTTTTTATTTATGTGGGGAATCCACTTGCACATTATTTTTCCTATCAACCTGAGTCATGGTTGTATGATTATTATCACATTTATTCGTCCATACATGTTCATATTTTTTTTTAAAATTTCATTATTCATCATAATAGTTCTAGATACATTAGAACAAAATTGTAGGGACGATACCAGATTTGTCTCAGCTACTTGTGAAAGATCATTGAGTGAAGCCATGAAATTATTATCTTTTGTTATGTTTATTTTGATAGTAGAGTTCATCAATGAATTTTTAGAATCATTAGAAATTCATTCCTTATTTTGTTAAGTATCAGAATTTTTATTCTCAAAATGTTTCTGCTGAGCTTCCAAATATAGACATTTCATATTGAGGATGATTTTTTGATATCCCATCAGATTCATATTTTCCTCATTATTATTCTTAATTCATTCAACAATATCTTCATGAATCTTAACTTTGTTTGAAGACAAATATTCATGTTCCTTTCTCTTCTTGGATATTTCTTCTAATTTGAAACCATTGGCATCAGTTATATTATTAAAATTTTCATCATATGCAGGGATCTTTTCTTCAATATTCTATTTGTCTCTCTCTTTATCTAAAAATTATTTTAGACATTTTAGGAGATTATTTGAATTTACCACTTTGTTTATTAAAATTTACTGACCTATCTAGACAGAATAAAAAATTCTACAATTTATGATCTCAAGATATTCTCCGAAATCCAAGTTTCTCCCTCCATCTTCTATATTTATTCCTACATACATTGAAAGACTCCATAAACGAGGCATGATCTTTCTTTAGTAATATCATACATAATAACTCATAATATATCAACTAATAATTCTTGATAGTTTAATGAGAATCTTCACTATTTGTGCTACAATTTTCAAATTGAGGAATGTTTTCAAATGTAATAACACATACCTCGTTACCATCAATGGTAGGAAAATTATCCATATTATTGGTGTAAATATGATCATCCTTATTATTAATTTCAATCATGATATATCTTTATTTCCTACAAGGAATATAAAAATATATGTCCTCTCTACATCAGATAAGAGGGAATTGTTCTTCCACATTCTATTATATTTATTTTTCTTATTCATCATAGTGTTTTTAAATATAGAATTCTACTCAAAGGTAACAAAATATTCACTAAAAAATCAATTCATTTTTGATTTCGGAAAGAAACTATAGTTGTCAAAAGGGAATAACTATCACTATAGATAATCTAATAGAAGTGAGATTAACTATGATACCAATTTAAAGGACATTTTTGGATATTTATAACACCAAGAGGGGGTGAATCATAATTTGTAGATTTTTAATCAAATTCCAAATTTTAATCCCTATACAACATGGAACTCTTTGGATATTGATTATATTATTACCTTTTACCTATCACATGCATGTATATGAAAGTAGTAAAGACCACAAAAGAAATTTTTTTCAAGGATCAATACTCAATAAGAGTGTCTAGTCCTTTTCTTTTTCAAGAAATAATCTTCACCACACAAACACTATAAACAAATTATTTGAATATTGCTACAGAAAGTAGGAAATACCTTTTTTACTTATAATACAATATTTTCAATTTAAAGTTGATGTTTTACCAAACATGGATGGAGCTTTATAAAGCTTCTAAAGAAAATATTCCCATAGTTGACAAGGTTTTGTAACTTCATGAAATTATTCCACCGGTTGATACATGCTCAATGCGACAATACTTATTTGATCTTCCACTTTTCACTTTTTACTTTCATAGAAGCATTCATGAAACTATTATTACCACTTCTAATTGTAAAACTCAATCCTGTAAAACTTTCTTCTTATAATATTCATAATAATATATATTTTTAATAAGCTTATGAAAAACAAATTTTCACTGACCCAAATTATAATCAACAAATTCAAATTGGGTCACCAAATTTTATTTTATTCTTATCACTTTATTCTTCTGTGAAAAACAAACTACACTAATATATCCTATTCTTCTTCCTACCAGAATCAGAAAATAACATTATGATTATTAAATAAATGATTATTGATTAGTTTAGAATCATAAAAATTAGCGTGGCTATAATCATAATCAATCATTAAGTTGGAACACTCTATTCTTCATGCAGACAAAATAATGTGTAATTATGTATTATTGTATTATTAACCATATACGATACTCAAGAGTGTATTAGTTTACATCTATAATTACTTTTAAAAAACTAACTTTGGTGAATGTATAGATCATTTCAGACAAACATACAATGTGTGTTATGTCTTCTATGTCCATTTTGTATCCACCTGGTATATACATTGTTTTACTTTATGAAACAATGTGGGGGTATTAAACCCATTAACTGGATTACATAACCATTATTTGATAATCCTTATAATCGTGTGAGTTTAATATGTATAGAGTGCACACGAATCATATTATTCACAAAGAATGATGACGGTGTAAATGACTATCATAGGTACATGGAATTTCCACATCTCTAACTTACATGTATAGTAACGACCCAAACATTCATTAATGGAAATTCCTCTTGATCAAATTATATGATTGTTATGGTTATATAAAATGTAAATATATTTGGTTTTATGTTTCTAGATTTTAAAATACTGTTATGAATTATGATTGTTTCTAATATAGCCATTGAACATTGATCACATGATTAGTATAAATATAGGGCTTTAACAAATCCAATTTACTGAGATAAAGGAAGTGATGGCCTCAAATTGTAGACTTTCCCCCTACGAAGCCCATTTTTCAGATCATGGAAAGGAGGGGGTTTCATTAGGCTTTTATCATTACCAATCCCAAGCCGAGCCTGAACAAATTATGCTTGAGCGGAATCAACTACGGGAGAAGTGGAAGTTAATAGAGATTACCTCCCGAGCGATGTTATCTGAGCTACCCAAAGAGTATGTCACCATCTCACACATTAACCTTTGAAATTATACGGGTGTTATATGGGGTTATGTAACAATACCCTAGTATTATAACTATGTACATTATTTTTGAATAAAAAATGTGTAGTAATATTATTATTGATACTTTGTAAATCGTTTTTAAAGCACAAAAAGTAATTTCAGTTAATATTAAACTATGAATTTTTTTGATGAAATAATTTATTTTTGAATTATATAATATTTTAATAAAATATTATTATAATTAAATTAATTTTTATTAAATATAAATGAAAATATAATTTTATGAATGCAATTGTAATTTTTTTATGGTTTGAAAGCTATTTTTTTTTCAAAACACATTAATTTTTGGTTAATGTTGGTTTTTTTTTCAATGTAAAAATTCACATATTTATAAATAATTTATATAAAATGAATATTATATTTGGAATCAGGATATTGAAATTATCAAATAGTGAAGTTTTCATAATTTTCTGAGACAGTCGATGTTTTGGGTACAAAATTAAAAACTCTTTAAATATATAATGTGTTTTATAACATAATAATTACCCAATAGTAATGAAATAAAATAAATTAAACATTATTTTTGGCCAATATAAGATTTAAAATTAAATTAATTTTATTTTGGGTTTTTTTGATTTATTTCACAAATCTTTAGTGGACCATTAAAAGCTTATAAAACATTTTGTCTTTAAATTTTTTTCTTTCATAGTGTGAATCACCTACACATACTAAACCCAATTATTTTAGGATGTTTCTCCATTGGAATTTTAAAATATTATTTTTCCACTCCTCTTTGGAAAAAACCATGGGAAAAAACATGGTCTGCTTTGTGGTTTTGATTAGTTTAATGTGAGGTGTCCCAAACATAAATAATAATGAATTCCCTCTCCTTTCCTATATAAGAACACCAAAGATCCCACTTCCTCATCACTCAAAGACGTTTTAGTTCCACCAAACCCTTCCCTCCTATCTCTAGAATCCTCCCAAGGTACCCCAAGCTCCCATGAAGTATCTCTCAAGCCTTTTGGATCACACTTCCAATTAAGGGATTTCATCGTTTCTCATTTTTGTCCATTTTCATTAAGTTGTTATGACCTTTTGTTTTAAATTAAAAATCTTGGGGTATGATTTATCACCTCCCTCATACTAGCCTATATATGTCTAGATGACGGTAGACCCCTCTCTCTCTCAATAATTCCTCCCATGTACACCGGTTAACATGTTGAAATTCTTTGAGGGGGTTCTCTCTCCTCTATTACATCCAAGTAATTATTTTTAATTATGCATCTAAATTCCATTAGATTTGTTGGGAGATGTATCTATATGACCATATTAATCTCCATTTCAAGTATGTATGATGAAATACCATTTTTTCTATGATAAACCATTTTCATGAATCTCTATGTCACACTGTTATGCTGCCAAAATTGCACCGCGTTTTTCCAAGCCAAGATCATTGGGTAGTGAATACCATACCCATGTCTCTATCAAGGATGTTCACCTTTATACACATATACATATTTAATGGTACATTCATGTATTTATTCCACATTACTTAATCATTTAAAAACTTATGATGTTGATTGATTCCATGATCCATGTGGAACACTTATGCATGAAATGAAATGTTTAAGAAGGGTGTGCACTGATAGCATTCTAATGCATTGGGCAAAGTATAGTATCACGATAAGTCATGTGTAATGGGAGTTGACTCATGCTAATTCAAGTTCAAATAGGTTTTACTCATGTTCCATGTGCAATGAGGGTTTACTTTTGCTCCATGTGTAATGAGATTTGGCTCATGCTAATTCCATTTTAAGTGTTTCAACATTTCAATGTAATGAATATCATGATTTATCATTCATTTATGTTAATGTATCTCTTAGGATCAATATTATATTCCTATTTATTAACTTTTATTTTAGTCCACATGTTATTCCATGTTTATTCCCTTACTTGGATTTACAGCTCATCATTTTCTTATGCATGTCCTCAGGTTATCCCATGCAATGCTATGTATGAGAGAATGTAGTGGTCATGAAAAAGAAGTTTTCAATAAAGATGTTATGTGTTTTATGTTCTAAGATATTATGTAATGTACCTAAGACCCAATGACACTAGACCGCTCTATGTTCATTGTTATAACAAGTGAATATTTTATGTAATAAATCAGGTTTAAGTGGGAAATACAAAGTAGGGTTGTTATTGTTGGAATCAGTGGATAGGTTTAGTTTTTTTGGGATTAGAATTAGAAAAACCCAGTGAAGACATAAAGACATGAATAAGTGTAATAAAAACATCCCTAGGTATTGGTTAGTTTTTATTAAGTTGTTTATCAATCAACTACTTCCCCGTCTTGATATGAGTAGGTAGAGGCCTCTCTAGCACAAATGTATCCTAGTGGTAAAATCCAAAAACATCTCTTTGTGCTAGACTTAAACGGGAACTGGTGCCTGAAAATGGGCCTTGCTGTACTCTTGGTTATGACACTCTTGAGGTATATTCTTTGGTAAATTCACAAGCATAGTATGAACCCTTATTAAGGGAATGAAAAAAATGCCCCTTAGAATATATGTTAGAATTTATATCATGAATAACATAGATTAAAGCATGTGGATTCATAAGTTAGTGAAATAAAAGTTATTTTAAAGTCATTAGTTTTGTCCTTGGATTAACCTTTATTAGTTACCCTTAACTTTCATTTTATTCCATCCAATGGAGGGTAATAAGTGTACTCGGGCTAACAACTGATGTGAAGATCAATGTGATGACTGTGTTAATGAGATTACAAATCTGATGGGTGTGGGAATCACAATCTTTATCATTCTTATCTCTAATTTAACTCATTCTTAGAGCAGAAACATGGGTTAAGAGAATCATTCACCCCCCCCCCCCAAGAAAGAACAAGTCACTATCGAGAGCTTCATGATACAAAGTCCTCCTACATTTAATGGATCATTTGATCCCTCAATCGTTGAAAAATCGATCAAATCCATTGAAAAGATATTCCCAATCCTTCAATGTTCTAAAAAAGATAAGGTTCTCCTAGCTTATTTTCTTATGGAGGGTGAAGCTGATCAATGGTGGACGTTCATCAAAAATACGAAGCCTTAGGAGGAGATTGAGGAATTGGAATGGAAGGATCTATGGTAGATGTTTTTCGATAAATATTTTACGTGCACCCTCTGACAAAATAAAGAAAGGGACTTCCTTTCCCTCAAGAAAATAAGACAACTAATTTGTCAGATCATACAAGGCAAACATCACAAGGCTTGCAACATATGCCTCCATCTTTGTTGTTACCCCCGAATATAAGGTTGGTAGCTTCTTTGGTGGGCTGAAACCTATCCTACATAAAGTTCTAGCGATCCATGACTTCAATTTCTATGAGAAAATTTCTTGATGTGCCCTCAAGGTCAAAATGAGGATCAGATAATCTCAGAGGTATCATGGGGAGAAGAATCATATGGTGGAATTCAATGCTGGTAGTCCGATGGATAAATCCAATGGTGGTAAGAAGATCCAGTACCCCGCTTGCCAACGGTACGGAAAGAAGCACCCCGAAAATTTCTTGAAAGGGGTGAGGAAATGATTTAGGTGTAAAAGAGAAGGGAACCTAGCTGTTAACTACCGAAAAGAAAAATCCACGATTGCAACAGAGGTGAGGAACTCACCATTCAAACCTCAATGCATTGTTCATTGCTACAACTGCAAAGAACCAGGGCATCTTGAAGATCACTTCCCTAAGCCAAGGCTTTTTGGAGGCAACCAACAACCTCCAAGGCAGCAAGGTAGCTCTTTTTCCATCACTAATGCTGAATTAAACCCCTAAAAACAAGTGGTGACAGGTACTCTAGTTATCCATTCAAGAATAGAGAAAATAATTTTCGATTCAGGTTCTACGCATTCTTTTATATCCCAAAAGTTCACTAGATCAATCCCAACAACACCAAAAATCATTGAAGTATAGATTTCTGAGAGTACGAAAAATGGGGAAATCATTGCATCCCATGAATATAACTCTTCCATTGTCATATTCTATGAATTTAATTTCCCGTAGAACCTAGTCAAACTCACTCTGGTGGAATTTAATGCAATTATTAGCATGGATTGGCTTTCCTTATATAGAGCCAACATAAATTGTTGTCAGAGAGAAATCACTCTCCATGTGGAGAAGTGACCATTGATTCTATACAAGTGAAAGGATTAAGATGAAACTTATTTAGCTCCATCATCCCAATGATGGATATTACTACACTATGAGCATGTGTATCTGTCTTAGAAGATTGAGTCTAAGGAGGGAACAATCCTTGAAGACATGCCTATTGTGAGGGAATTTGCTGATGTGTTTTCCGAGGAATTTCCTAGTCTTCCTCCTAGAAGAGATGTTGAATTCTAAATTGATCTTATACCTAGTGTGATGAAAATATCCAAGACTCTGTATAGAATGGCTGTTGTGGAGCTTGAGGAGCTGAAGAAACAACTATAAGTGATTCTGGATAAAGGGTTTACATTCCCAAGTGCTTCACCATGGGGTGCACCAGTCCTCTTCATCAAGAAGAAGGATGGGCCAATGAGCCTTCACATTGATTATCAATAGCTTAAAAAAATTGATAAAGAACAAGTATCATATGCCACAAATTTATGACTTGCTCGATCAGCTATGTAGAGAACAATACTTCTCCATGGTGGATTTGTGGTCGGAATATTATCAAGTAATGGTGAAGAAGGAATATATCTCCAAGACTACTTTTTGTACAAGGTAATGGAAATATGAATTCATATTAATAACTTTTAGACTCAATAATTCTCTCGAAATACTCATGGACTTGATTAATAGAGTCTTTAGTGATTACCTCAACAAATTTGTGGTAGTCTTTATAGATGATATTCTGATATGACCCAAAACCAAGGAGGATCATGAGGATCATTTACTAACTGTACTAGAAACCCTATAGAAAAATAATATCTATGAAAAGTACATAAATGGTGAGTTCTAGTTGAATGAGGTCTCATTATTGGTCCATAGCATCACAAGCAAGTGGATTTCTATGTATCCCTCCAAAATAGATGAAATTGAGGGATAGATGAAGCCAACAACGGTAATGGATATATATAGCTTGTTGGGGTTAACTGGATATTATCGACGATTTGTGAGAAATCATTGTCCAACCCTCTTACCAAGCTAACTCTAAAGGGAGTAAATTTTTTATGGAGTGTTGAATGCGAAGAAAGATTGAAGGATTTAAAAAGGTGTCTTATCATTGCACCCATTCTCACTTTACCCAAAATTGGATAACTTTTTCTGGTATTTAGTAATTCTTCGAAGAAGGGCCTTGGTGGTTTGTTGATGCAAAATGACAAATTCTATTCCTATGCTTTAAGGTAATTGAATGATCATGAGTATAATTATCCAACACTTGATTTGGAGTTGGTTGCGGTGATCTTTGCTTTAAAAATTTTGGGGAATTATATCTTTGGGGATATGTGTGAAATATATACAGACCACAAAAGCCTCAAGTATATATTCACACAGAAAGATTTGAACATTCACCAATTAAGATGGTTAGAATTGATAAAATACTATGACTGATAAATCCATTACCATCTTGGGAAAGAAAAAAATGTGGTAGATGCTATAAGTATAAATTACATGATGATTCTATCATTGATGTGAATTGAGAAAGATCCATTCTTCTAAGACTTAATGAAGATGGACATGAGAATCATAAAGAAGGGAACATCATCCATCCTTTCACAAATGACTACTCAACCATCTCTTTTGGAAAGGTTAAAGTATGCTCAAAAGGATGATGTGGGAATTCAGAAGAAATTGGAAGCTATTAGAAAAGGGAAATCATTGATGTTCAATGTTAATGAATAAGGAATTGGGATATTTGGGAAAAGACTATGTGTTCCATCTTGTCCAGATATGAAGAAGGACCTTGTTGATGATGCACGTAGTTCTAGTTTCTCAATATACACAGGAAACACAAATATGTATCGAGATATTCCAAAGAATTATTGGTGGGATAATATGAAGAAGGATATCGCTGAGTATACATCAAAGTGCCTAGAGTGTTAGCAAGTGAAGGTAGAGAGGTACAAGTCTAATGGGACGTCGAAACCATTTCCCTTACCTGCATGGAAATGGGAGAACATCACCATGGACTTAGTCACTGGACATCCGAAGACATCCAAAGGCAATAATGCTATTTGGGTTATTGTGGATCATCTTACAATGTCTTCTCACTTTATTGCAATTCGGGAGACTTTCTCATTGGTTCAATTGGACCCTATATATATATATATTAGTGAAGTGGTAAGGATGCATGATGAACCACTATCTATTGTATCCGTTCGAGATCCAAGATTCACAACTATGTTTTAGAAGAGTCTTCAACATGCTCTGGATACTGAACTGAATATTAGTACAACTTATCATCCTCAAAATGATGGCCAATCTGAGTGAACTATTCATAAACTGGAGGATATGTTATGATCATGTTCTATGGACCTCAAAGGAGGATGGGACCAACATCTTCCACTAGTTGAATTCTTCTATAATAGTAGTTTCCACTTGACCATAGAATGGAACCTTATGAATCCCTATATGGGAAGATGTGCAGAACACTGACATGTTGGTTTGAAGTTCGTGAACGTAAGCTTCTAGGACCAGAATTGATCGAAGAAATCGTGGAGAAGGTGAAAAACGTTCAGTAGCATATCAAGGCAGCCCAGAGTTTACAGAAGAGTTATACTGATAACCGATGATGAGACCATGAGTTTAATGTTGGAGATATTTAATTTTTACACATATCTCCATGGAATAAGGTCATGAGGTTTGGAAAGAAAAGGAATTTATGTCCTAGGTACATCGGCCCCATCGAGATTCTTGATCATGTTGGGGTTGTGGCTTATTGACTAGAACATTCACCTACCATGTCAAGAGTACATGATTTATTTATTGTATCATTATTAAGGAAGTACATACCATACCCTTTAGATGTACTCTCTTCAGAGGTAGTATAGCTAGAGGATGATATTTCTTATAAGGAGGAACTAGAGAAGGTCTTAGATTGTAGATAAATAGTTCTATAAAATAAGACAATGGCCCCTATTAAGTTGTTTTGGTGAAACCATAAGTTTGAAGATGCAACATGGGAATTATAGGATGTGATGAAGCAGAGTTACCCACATATGTTTTAGAGCGGGAAAAGGAAATTTTGAGGGTGAAGTTTTTTAAGGGGGGAAGATTGCAATGAACCAAACATTAATTATTATAATTTCCTCTTGATCTAATTAAATATTTATTATTGTTAAATAAAATATGAATATCATTGGTTTTATGTTTCTAGATTTTAAAATATAGTTATGAATTTTAATTTTTTTAATATAGTCATTGAACAATGACCACTAGATTATTATAAAAATAGGGCTTTAACAAATTCAATTTACTCAAACAAAGGAAGTGATGTCCTCATCTAGTAGACCTGCCCTGTATAAAGCCTATTTTTTAGAGCTCAAAAAGTATGTGGCATCATTGGGCTTCTCTCTTGACCAAGCCTAAGCCGAGCATGAACATGTTAAGCTTGAGCGGGTCCGACTACAGGAGAAGTGGAAGTTAATAGAGATTACTACCCGAGGGATGTTATCTGAGCCACCACAAGAGGCTGTCACCATCGCACACCTTACCCTTCAGTTTTATCAGGGTGTTATAAGGGGTTATTTAAAAATACCCATGCACTATGACTATGTACATTATTTTTGTATAATGAATGTTCATTCATTTTATTATTGTTACTTTGTAAATACTTTTTAAGGCACAAATAGTATTTTTAGCTAATATTCAACTAAGAAGTCTATTTTGATTCTAAAATAAATTTTTTAATAAAATAATATTTTAGTAAAATATTATTATAATTAAATTAAGTTTTATTAATTATAATTGATCATATAATTTTATGAATGCAATTGTAATTCTTATTACGGTTTGAAAGATGTTTTTTTCAAAAACCTTGAATTTTTTATAAATGTTGGTTTTTATTTTAATAGTTACAATTAGAATAATTATAAGATTATTTAGATAAAATGAATGTTATTGTTGGAATCAGGATGTCGAAATTACCCAATGGTGAAGTTTTCATAATTTTATGAGACAGTCAAACTTTTGGGTAAAAAATAAAATATCATTTAAATATACAATTTGTTTTATGACATCATAATGACGCAATAGTTATGTAATAATATAAAACAAACATTATTTTAGGCTAATATTTGTTTTAACATTATAATAATGTAATTTTGGAGTTGTTTGTTTTATTTCACAAAGCTTTAGTGGACCCTTCAAGGCATATAAAACATTTTGTCTTTTTAAATTGTTTTCCTTGAGAGTGTGACTCACCTCTACTTAAGCATCCCTTTAATTTTAAGTATTTCAGCCATTAGCCTTATAAAATATTTGTTTCCACTCACCTGTGGAAAAAAACTTGTGCAAAAACCATGGGCTGGTTTTTGGTTTTGAGTAGGTTAATGTGTGGTGTCCCAAACGTAAATAATAAAGAATTCCCTGTCCTTTCCTATATAAACCCACCCAAACTCCTACTTTCTCTTCAATAAAATCCCATAGATTTAGGCCAAACCATTCCCACATCTCTCTATAATCCTACCAAGGTTCACCAAGCTCCCAGGAATCCTCCCCCAAGCCTCTCTCAAGCCTTTGGGATCACACTTCCAAGTAAGGGATTTCTTCCTTTCTCATTTTTCTCCTATTTTCATGAAGTTGTTATGACCTTTTATTTTCAATTAAAAATGTTGGGGTATGATTTCACACCTACCCCATAATATCCTCTTTATATATGTATGATGCGAGACCCATTTCTCTCTCATTAATTCCTCCCATGTTCACCTGTTACAAAGATGAAATTCCATGAGGGATTTCTCTCTCCTATTTTAGATCCAAGTAATTGTTTTGCATTATGCATCTTAATTAATTTATGTTTCTTTTTAGAAATGTATCTATATGACCCCTTACTGTAAATTTAATATATATATATAATGATAAAACCATTTCTCTCTCGTCAACCATTTTCATAAATCCTTATCTCATGCTGTTATGCTGTCGAAATTGCACCGCTTTTTTCCAAGCCAAGATCATTGTGTAGTGAATACCATACCCACGTCTCTATAAATGTTATGAACCTTTATAAACATATAAATATTGAATGGTACTTTTAATTATTTATTCCACATTACTTAATCATGGAATGACTTATGATGTTGATTGATTTCATGATCCATGTAGCACAGTTATGCATGAAATGACATGTTTAAGAAGGGTGCGCCCTAATAGCGATCCAATGCATTAAGTAAAGTATAGTATCCTGATACGTCATGTGCAATGGGTTTTGACTAATGAAAATTCAATTAAAACGAGGATTTACATTTGCTTCATGTGCAACGAGGTGTTTATAATGCTTCATGTGCAAGGAGCCATAGCTCATGATAATTCCATGTTAACTGTTGCTGCCACATTTCCATGCTATGATTATCATGAGTTATCATGCCTTTATGTTCATGTTTCTACTGTGCTCAATTTGATATTACTATTTTCCAACATGTATTGTATTCCTCATGTAATTCCATTTTATTCCCTTTCTAGAATTTATAGCTCACCCTTTTCTTTTTCATGTCCTCAGGTTATCCCATGCTATGCTATGTACGAGGGAATGTAGTGGTCATGTAAAGGATGTTTTCAATAGATATGATGTTTTTTTTATGTTCTAAGTTTTTATGTAATGTTCCTAAGATAAAAAAACACTATACTTATCAATATTCTATATTGTATCAAGTGAATAATTAATTTTATAAATTAGGATTAAGTGTGTAATAAAAATAAAGGTTGTTATATGTATTCTCCCCAAACTATGTTTCACATCATGATGTGACTACTTTAGAAACATCCTTTACCTCTTGTAGCCATCTCTATTTCATGGATTCCTGATTCTTCCATGGACCACCTCTCCATCAGTGTACCACCTCTCCTTTCACAAGATGTTGATACCTACATAAAGCATTATGTTTTGTGGAACCTTATTCTTTGTGGGTTATCAAGCACCAAAAACACCTTCCATGGAAAACTTACTCCTTCGTATAATCTTTCCTCTGTCGATTATTCCCCTTCACAGAAATTTCCCTCTTGAACGCTTATCCTTTGTGGAATTATACCTCACAAAATAATTCATACTTACTTAAAATCTTCAAGAAGAGATGATCTTATCTCATGAGTTTTTATCTTCTAATGATCTGATTATGGTTATTTATAAATGAATATATGATATTTAAAACCAATGAACCTGAATTTTAGGAAACATTGATATTGTATAGAATTTACCATGAAATTATTTGCGATAATGATAGTGCCTTAACCCTTTACATAGGCTACAATACTCAATAAATGAAAGTCCTTTGTGTTCTCTATAATCACTAACTCGTTCATCAAATGATCACAAACCACAAACTACAATACTAATGTGAAATGTGAGACTCATGTGAACTATTTTACCTATGTGGTCTATGTTTCATGCTTCACGGTCCATATAGCACTTATATAAGTAAATATTCCACTTAAAATTTTCCTTTATCATTCTATGTACCTTTTATGTAGTCTGTGAACTTAGCATCTTAGTCCTCAAAATTTATTCAATGAACTCCTTTGTAGAAAATCCTTCCTTTTCCATAAAAAACTCATCATTTTGAGGGAAAATGGTTTTTTCAAACACTAGGAAACCGCTCCAACATAAAAATCTACTATATAAATAACAATAATATTGATTCATGGTCATCCAGATTGGTAAAAAATGACAAATTGATAAATATTTAAGGATTCAGTCAGATTCTAAAAAAAATCACTTCTTCTTTCATCATGATCCTTTTTATCGTGATATTAAACCCTTAATCGATCATATTTAGCACCATTATATTTACCAAGGAAGGTATTGTAACTTCTATATATTTTAGGAACACCATTATTTATTATCAAACCTAAATACAATTTGTAGCACCTATTTTCTTCTAACTGGATACTCAATATGATCATAATCAATTCTTCTCCCCCTTTTTTTACCTATCTAGCATCACAATTTTTACAACATACTTATGATTTTTGGGACATACCAACAAAATTACCCTCATATTTAACTACAATTATTATTCAACCATGACATCCAATATAATGTAATTTATCCACAACAATTCCCCAATCATCACCTTGTATATCAAAGTATTGAAAATATATTTCTTGAATTATCGAGACCTGAGGAAATTATCGATGTTCCATTTACATTGAAACTACCTCATCATATTGAAAACAATGAAATCTTCTTGTCTCATTGATGGAAGATGACAACCAATGACAATTATTTGACAAAAAATAAAATCCATACTAAAATTGGTATCATTACATGTGGGGGTTAGTTCAAATTTAGATTTAGAGGAAGGTTTTTCTTTTAAGGATGTGTTAATGGGTACGACCAGATGTTTTAGGAAAGGTAAAATAAATGAGGACATGCTGATTTTTTCATGTGTTTAGATATATTGAGAGTGAAATATTATTGGTAGTGTTATTAGGAATGTGGTTGGTAGGTCATTAGAACACCAGAGGATTGTTCCAGTAGGTGATTCATATGGTGGGGAGAACCATGGTTTGGAATTAGCCTTCAAGAGTAATGACTTATAAGGGGTCTCCAAAAGCCTCAAGATTAACCAATTTCTGAAAAAATCATATATCATGAGAAATTTTCATGGTAGGAATCTTCTTGGTTTTGTAATTAGTGAAAAGGGAGTTGTACAACCATATGGGAATAGTGAACCACTATGTTTGGGGTTGTAAAATGGATGCGAATTGGGAATTGAAAGCCAAATATAGTGATTTCAGGGTGAATTGATGATTGTTATTGGCTGGGAAATGTGGCTTTAAGTCTACCGATGTTTATTGAGGAAGAGAATCATTATTTTGGGGAGTTCTTAAACACCTATATATTTCTGGGACATTTTTTGGAGATAGAATATTAATTTTTATTTTATTGGTTTGAGTGTTTTAAAAACTAATACATATAATGGGATTATGAGTGTTATTATGTTCATTAATTCTATTTTCATATGTATTTTGGGGTTTGTTGATATATCAATGGTTTATGTGAGTATCAAAGGATGGACAGGTGATCAAAGATACAAAAAAAAGTAGTAGTTGTCCTTTCAGTATTTGAATAGATCTTCATCACATGAATGTTCAGGGGAATTAGAACCCATCCCACACCTCTTGGTGGTTCATAGAATGAAAAATATGTTCACTGAGTGAAATTTTATTGTGAATTTTTTTAATTGAAATGTTTCTCATAAAATTTTTATTTCGGATAAAGAGGAGTGTTTGTGGGGTGGTCAGATGGCTGAATCTCTATTACCATTGTTCCCTCCTTGAAGGGGGGGGGGGGTGTGAGGGGTTTTGTTAGTAAGTTATTGTAAGGCACTCCATCCAATAATCATTTTTTTCAGTATATATCCATAATTTTGGCTTGATTTTGTCCACGGTTTGGTAATTATTACACAAAATAATGTTGAAATTATCTTCAAATGAAATTGATTCGATGATTGGCGTTTATAAGATGTCCAAGAAGGTTGATCACAATTCATTAGAAGTATTTTTAGTCCGAGATGAATCAGTGGTAGGTTTTTTGGTAATATAAATATCTTCATCCATTTTAATGGATGAATTAATTGGTTTTTTTTCATGTATTAGACTTAGGTTTATGTTAAGAGTTTACAACACCCCATTGATAAGGGTTATAGATGGAAACATATTCCCATTGAGTATTTTGAAAATAATTCTTATTTTGGTTCAATTTAAATAATTAATTATAAATTTATATAATTAATTATTTAAAATATTAGGTGTTATACAGGTTCCTAGGATCAAGAACGAGGATCTGTGGGCTTCGATGAGTTTTGCAAAATCTCGGCAAGAGGTTTACTCTATGTTTGAGGTAGGTGTAAACTTTAACAAAAGACCATGTTTTTTTTAATGAACATATATTCCTTCATATTTAATGGGATTAAAAGATTTGTTTTGGACCCCATGTTTCTTTAGGTATAAGATTTAGGGTAGTGATTGGACTCTTTTAATTTGAATAATTTCTATTGAGAAATTTGGTTAGTTTTGGGATCACCTAGTGACTATGTACGAAAGGGGAGAGATCCATGATTGAGTTAGTAAGGGGACTCAGGAGGTATAAAGATGTTATATGGGATGTAAGATAACATATTTTATATTCCTATATATGGGGATCATGTATGAAGGGATTGAAGCTTAGTAATGAGGGTCGAGATTGATGAAATTCTCATGATAGATCAAAAATTTACTCCTATGGTTGAAAGAGGATCTAGATATGAACTATGTGAATGAAAATTCCTATGAGATATGATATTTGTTATGTATATGAGTTTCCTCTAGTAGATAAGTTGAGGTATCTCATTTATGAAATGTGTGATGGTCTCTAAGTGTGGGTTGTGAGAGTTTTCTGAGACATGGAATTAGAATGTCGAGGGGGTTTGGGTTGGGAGGTGGGCCACCACCACCCTATTAAGGCAACGATTTAGTAGGTTGTGATTCTTTCAGATTTTATCTAGGTAGAAATACAAGTATTTACAATGGATTTTGAAGAGATTTATCTAGACCACGAGGTCTGTGTTAGAAGAGCCTTCGAGAAGTATTGCAATTGAAGTGTGATAGATGATAGATAGTATAAAGAAAATGAGAATATGATTGGTATAGGTCACATAATGTATTATCTAATAGGTGGGATGGGAAATGTCATGATCAGCTTTTGAGGCTTCATTGACTAGCACACTGGGATCCATTTATAAGCTGTCTTATTTCATATGAGTCCTTGATGTGTTTTATGTGCTTGTTAGACCATGATTTTAGAGGATTTGGTGAATGTGATTGATTCCTTCTCCCCACATTCCATGAAATGGGTCATTTTATTGATTTTAATACCCTATTGTCTATGGGTATTAGTTGGTGTCCCTGATGTTACCTCCCCAAAATATGTAGTGATGGTTTAGTGTGCTTTATGTGACCCCCATTAATTGTACAAGGATGGTTTGGTGGGAATTAATGAGACCTTTCCTTGAATGTTCTTGGGTGTAGGAACTTTTCACATGTCTTATTGGGTCATGAAATATTATGGTGAGATGAAGAAAAGTTGGAATATTTCGTGAGAGAAAAGATAAGGGGTCAAGATATTGATGTATGACTATGCCTTTTCCAATTTTTTGTCGGTTGAGTATTGGGTGTCAGCCTAACCTTAGTCTTTGAGTGTGGGTCAGGCACCAGTTATCATGGGAGACGGCTACATAAATATTATGGTATGGTTTTTAATTAGGATAGGTCATGTTTGGGGTGACCTTATTAGTACACTATAACCAGAGAGTCATGTTTATGTCATTAGGTATCATAGCATCCAAGTTAGTGAATAATGACTAAATGAGCATGCTTTTTTATATATTTATTCTCTTCATTCATACATACTCATATGATTGTGTAGATTAGTGATTCTTTCTGAGACCATTGTGATTTATATTATCTCACCCTTAATGGTAATTTTGGTGCATTTTCAGACGTTATTCCTGCATTTCAGGTTCAGTATGAGATGTGTAATTGATTGGGTTGGAGCTAATCAAGAATTTTTGAGATAGGGTGTGTGTGGCCTAGGGATGGTAACAATGCCAACATGGGTTTGTTGGATTTTATTTTTTGGCGGATTGGACCAGTGGCTGATCAATTTTATTTTTTTTAAAATATCATCACATATGTTATTAGATATGATTATTATTAATCACTGTACTCATATGAAAGTTTTTTTGGATTTTATTCGGTCACATACGTTATATTCTTACTCCAATTCAAGGGTATATTATCCTCAATATATGGATTAATTAATTGACTATAGTTAGTATCCTCAAGCATATAGTGTGTCCTATTTAATTCCACATATAACCTCAACTCAGACACTATTGAGTGGCCTAGGGATATAGAATCTTAGAAGGCCATAAGTATCCAAGCCTTCTAATTTGAAAAACTTTTTTTCCTAACTGGTGGGTTATATAAGCATCAAAATGGACTTTTTGTATAATATTGATTGTATAACATACTTCAATTATTTTAAGGATGAACCCATAAAAACCCTGTTTATAATGGATCTTCTAGGAAGTCAGGTTTGCATAGAGGAAACTATTTATTTCTCACTGATAAATCAATTCCTTCTTTCCTCGATCCAGTGAGAGAATTCAGTATTGTAGATTTTATATTATAGGAGACATCCATCTAAATGTGGCATCATGAAGTGAAGTTAATGGATCTATTTGACTCATAGTGGTGTTAAATCCATTGAATTATTCCTTATTAAAAATGATTAATATGGAATCCACTATATAATGTGTGCTAAAAATGATCATTTTAGCCTATTTTGGATCATCTAGTGTTGTAAATACATTTTACAGTACATCTTCCAAGTAATTATATGAGAAAAATATGTGACACAATATTTCTTTGTAAGGTAATCCCTCTATAAAAACTCATAAATAGACAATAAAGAGAATCGATACTCCTGTTTTATTGCATATACAACATTAATTTTTGTAATTACCAAATTTATTTCACCCTTGATATTAAATTAAGCTTCTGATGTCTATAAGGATACCTTTATGCCAATTATGAGGGATTAATACACTACCTCATTGTAGTCGCACCTATCTAAGAGTTAGAAGTATTAAAAAACCTATTTTATCAAAGAGAAAACAAAATCTCCATGTTATCCCATTTCAGATTTGGGTTTTCTATATTTATACCTATTAGGCTCCTCAAGGAATTATGGAATTACACCTCCCATGCCTGGGAGGTTCCATGGATTTAGAAGATTTATTCATCAGTTATTTCTATTTAGAATAGAGACTTCCTTTAAATAGGGTGTGATGTGGTGAAATTTGATAACAATTTTCCATTAATAACATTTTTTGACACAAACAAGATGAAAAATACTATAGAATTACCACCCACAATGATAGAAACCCAATTAACATTTCATGACTGGGGATATATTTGACATGATCAACACAATATATAATGTTTAAATAATGGGGTTATAAATAGTCCCTCATGGTTTTCATTATGAAAATCAATGTGAATAATTTTTTTTAGGTATCAAAAAATAATTCTTCTCATCTAAAATTATATAATTGTTATAGTTGAGATTGTTCTCATTTCCCACATCACTCTTCTTGGTAAGAAGGGAATTGATTTATCACTATGCAGTGATTATAGATAGGATGATAGCATTATCTTCTATAGGTATCCTCAAGACTTTTGGATTTATGAGATACATTTTAAGAACATCAATGGATTTATGAAGATATTTATCCCAAAGATAATAATCCCATTATTCATTAACTATGTAAATATAAATAACCTTTTTTCAAGGATTGATATGAAGCATTTGACATAATAAATGTATCCCTAGACTATGATAAATTCTTTGATGATTAAATGAGGATACATATAAAGAATTCATTCTGGACTTTTGGGTGTTTAATTCAATATTTTGATGGAATACAACACAGACTAGGAATTTATCTGATATTTCCTCGAAAGAAAACTTCAAAGAATTCATCATCAATCTATATTACCACAGTTTTTTGAATACTACGTCATTATTAGAAATATAATATTGGAATTATTTATATTTTTCTACCATATGATATACATATCACCCAATGGTATTTCCTATAAAAGGATTGAAAATATTGTGCATATAATTATTAGAATGTGGCACCAGTGTTCTTCAAGATGAAGGGTATTAAATGGTAATAATTTACCCCTGGGTGACCTAATGGAAGTGGTCTCTTAAATTTATGGTCTATTAATATTAGGTTACACTCCAAATACCCATCCATATAGAAGATGGATTAGAATTCTGTTATTATATTGATCAGTAGTTTCATGATTGGGATTGGGAAATCACCCTTTAGACAATGCCAATTTGGATCCATAAAGTCAATGCAGACCCAATTTGTTTATTATTTATATACAATAATGATATTTCGAAGATATATCAGGTGTCTAACATCCAATATGAATTTTTGTTTTATTATCTTATGAATTTTTTTTCATCCTTGTAATCATGTGTGAGATTTATTCTCCTTGATTTTTATTTATAGCCATGTTGATATTTTGATGAACCAGAATGATTGGTATCAAATTGGGGATTCAAGTAATTAATTTTTCATATAATTTTACAAAAATACATGTCATTTTTGTTTCAATAATTATACATTTTAATATTATTACTTAAGGGTCTTGTTGGAACTAATCAATATAGGTCAAGGATTTTCCTCCATACCTCGGTTAAATTATATGGGTTCATCAATGTTATTTGTGACACCATCAAGAAATTATGGAGAAGATATTTTGATTTCATCTTTTACTCGTCAGCATAATATATGATAGAAGGTAAAATATAACCTTTGCATCTCGAGGTTGATACCTATGAATTGTTATTCCCATAAAAATGAAATCCATATGCTAAATAGTTCAGTTCTTATGATGAAAAAGATTCCATGAGAACAAAAGAGAATGTTCCTAACTCATCAATATTCCTTTTTCAGTACTTACATATAGATAATACTGAGTCCTTAGCTTTTTACTCTAAATAAAAGTATTACCATCACACATATGATGATTCTTGAGGGAAAGAGTGATTCTCATGAATTGTATATTTTTGTTTTCCTCAGTTTCTGGAAGATACAAAATAAAATATTTTTCATGATAATTATATTAGAGGAATGAGATTTGAGGGTTAATTTCATTAGTTATTGTGACCAATGTCTCCCAATTACTTCCTAAAATCTAGAGTTTTTACCTAAATTTATTCAATGGTTAACACAAAGACTTCCCTGAGTTCACTCTATGGTTTGATATGAGTGATTTACAAACCATTAGGGGAATAAATATTTATGGAGATAACTATATCAAATTTATCCCCCATCCATTTATAATATCAACTATCTATGTATTGAGATTAAAAGAACTCGAAAGTGGAACCACCAAAAAATAATACTATTAAATTCCCATTATTACAATATTTCATCAACTAATGATATGACAAAGGAACTAATAAACACATGTAGTGCCACAATCACCCATTAAGACATTTTATGTAGCATTTCTTTTAACTACCAAGAATTTAGTGTAAAAAATGAAGCCTCATAAATTATTCCTCAACTTGATTCATAAAAGGGGACTTTGTCCACTCTTTTTAAACACCTGAATTATCATGTTGGATGGAGGAAAGTCACCTTCACAATAGACTAAGTGTTGAAGGGTCTGGATTTGGATGAGGTAGAATCGCAAACCTTTATTAGCATAGTTTCCATTAATATAGATATTAATAATCTGTTTATATATTAAAAAATTATTGATATTACCATGTTGGGTAGCTTCCTGATCTTGTTTTACAATAAAAATTAACATAAATAATTTAGCAGATCTGTACATTACATGATACTTCGTAGCTGAAAAACATTTAGTATCATGATATTGAGAGATTGAAAGATCCTTAATATGGTTTTCCCCGAGTCCTATTAAAATATAGATCATATACAATATAGATATTTTATTTGGATCATAACATGATTCTTAAATATATCTACTTCAAAACCAAGGGATTATGCTTCTTATCATGATGTTGCTCACGGTCTTGAAGAATATAGGCTAAATATTCTTATACTAACCTTACCATTCCTTGGATTGAATTTAGGATTGACCATTACATTTACAAGTTATGGTGTTAATATGTCTATAAATTAATTATATTTTATTTTTAATACAATGATTTTATTCCTCGGTATTAATTAATTAATTAGGTTTTTCATATTTTAATAATTAAATTAAAATTTTATTATGTTTTTAAACTGGTTTTCATAATCCAAAATTAGGGAAATAATTTTTATATTTAATATTTTGGAATAAATTATTTTATTCATCTTGATTCCTCTTTAATTTTATGTTTGAATTTTATGTAAAAGGTTTTGAGGATAGTTGGAGATACTTTGGAGGATTCTGAAATCACTGCGTACAAATAAGAAAAAGTTACAACGAGTTCCCTTGTAGAGTATCCAAGAAAATTTCCTACTGAACAGTTTCCAACATTGAGTTCCCATGTAGTGTTATCTATCATTAGCATAGAGTTATATATATTTTTTGAAATTTTACGGTGAAAGCTCACATAGAGTAAATTTCAACAAATATATATTTATTAATAGAGCATAAATTAGAAAAGTGGTCAATGCAGAGTTCTATTTAGATCTATGTATATCTACAACAAGTTGAAGGTGTAGTTGAGTTCAATGTATTGTAATGTTGTAGAGTTCAAAACAACACTAATTCAATCCAAATATATTTTATGAAATTCAAAATAGAGTTCATTTCTAATATAGAGTTTACTGCCATTTCAACACCTACCACTCAAAAGATAGTTTTAGTCAAACTAGTGAAGAACACTCAAAATAAAATTTGAATTATTGGTCTACCCTAAAATCATTCATACGATCCAAAAATTATATTCCATTTGGAATACATAAAACAAAATCATTTAAATTCTATGACTTATAATTCCAGTTAAAATAGGGAAACATTGAAATGAAATCCATTGATTAGTTGAATATAAATTTGATTAAAAGGGAATATGTTCAATATTACAGGGGAAAATAATTTTTTATGATTAAACACAACTAAATAAGATATAATATAAGGATCTAAAAAGAGTGTATAATATCAAATATAAAAGGAAGTTAACGAAATTTGTGTCTCTATTAATTCCACTACTATTTCTTTTGTTTGTAGTTTTCATTTTATTTTAGTCTTTATTTTAATTATGTAATTAATTATCATTACATAGAAAAAATTATTAACCATAAAATGGTGGGGTATAATATATTTGAATTATTGCAACCCAACTTTTAATTACATGACTACTACATCATTTAACGATAAACAAATTAAAAGTGTTACAAAAGTAGATTCCAAATGTTTAGTAACTTGGGAGAATTAGGACATTGAATCAGTTATGCATAATGAAACATTAAAAATAATTTAATTATTTATTTTAAATCGGCTTATTATCCTTTTCATTCTTCATATAACAAGTAATCACATGAGGATATAAATCAAAGAAAGTGGGGGCCCAAAAGCCCGGTAAGGAAAAAAAGAACATGAATAAATATGACATGAGTGAGCATAATCATCATCATCAAAACATGAGCATAGTATCATACTCATAATCATCATAGGAATCATTACATAATGTCATGGAATAGGGAAGTGCATAAAAAATGAATCATATTTTCTTAGTGGTCAAATGCCACACATAGTTATGAATAATGCTATCATCATGTTATCATATAACATATGTTCATAGTCATTACATCATCGTTGAAGAAAAACTATCATTATGTTAATGTATATTTCAAATTATATAATGAGATATATAATATTACACAATGCATTAGAACTCTATATAATTCCAGGTGCACCCATCACATCATATGATTTACATTATCATGCATGACACATAGAGCATACATCAAATAAATTCATGAAGTTACCCATGTAAAGAAGTGGGTTTAAAAAGTATTTAGTCACCCATGATTAAAATTTTCGATCCCAAATTAAAATGTAAAAATATCATTGGTATAAGATTCATCATTCCTGAGTGAAGAATAAATACTCAAGAGGTGAAAATATTTATTTTTGAAAGAAGGGTTCTTTTTAAAAGTAATTGTGTTTCTCATAAAATCATAATTGAAACATGTATATCACAAAAAAATAAAATTTAAGAATAATTAAATAATATTTAAAATTAATAAATGATTAGCCACACTAAAATAGGGCATGAATGAGTGATAACCCATAGAAAGGGATTTTGGTTTGAGAATACCCCTACCTTTTGTGCAAATGCAGTCTTCACATTAATATCCTGGATAATAAAAATGCATTCATTAATTAGTAAATAAATAACCCCTTATAAATTTATTTTATTTATTATAGTTTAATTATCTTTGGCTGTTTTCTTTTAAATGAGTTATTAAATTCGATTAAATCATTCTAGAAGTGTTCCTTTTCTGGGATTTCAAGATCGATTCACTTGTATACAATTATAGAAGTTCATGTAAAATGAGAATTATTATACAAAATTGAAATAATATGTTATTAATTAACTTATATAAGATTATTATTCATATATATCATTTTTTATACAGTGTGGGGATGATTTATTAAATAAAATGTTAATGAAAGCGGTTCAATCTATTTTGGCATTTTTTATGACCATCATGTACTTATATCATTTTATTTAATATAATGTTGATATACTAGTTCTAGAATGTGATAAGAAAATATAATATGTATATTATAATCTTAATTAACCATCATAATGGTTTTATAACCAGCATTGATGGCAGTAATAGAAAATGAAAATGCATCACCAACGATGGTGGTAAAGCGACACATCACAGATGATATTTTCATTTTTGGAATAAAAGAGAGAGGAGAAGGGGTATACTGATAAATGAAACATATAGATAATAAAATTATATTATATATAATATTAAATAGTTACTATTTAAAAAATATTAGGGTAGGTGAGGATAGGATAAAAAAAATAAGTTATAGTAAATTAAACGTACATAGAAGATAAATTTACCTATGGAACTTCTTCTCCTTGAGAACCTCCATAGGCCAGTTGGGTTTTGTCTTTTTGTGAGAGAAAAGTATCTTTTGACATGGGGAGTGGATTTGGAAGGGTATTGGTTAGATTTTTTATGATGTCTCAATAGTTTTAAGGTGAGAGGAGAAGAGGTGGTGAGGGGTTGTATTTATAGGGGATGACCGGAGTGGTTTTTGATTATTTTATTCATTAGATTATTATTCTGGATCAAGACTTTGAATAGTTAATATTAAAATTAATAAATATAGTATATTGAGAAATATATTTTCATATTATCGTTATCAAATCATCCATAAAATGTATATGAATAAAAAAATTAAATATTTAGGTTATATAAAAAATTATCATATTTCACTATTCACAAAAAAATCTAATATTAAAAAAAACAAAAAATTCAAAAAATTTGTTTTTTGATGTGTATAATTAAAAAATGTACCACATTTTATGAAAAAAAAATTCTAAATAAATAAAAATTCATTTTAATAAAAATTATCATTTATTAAAAAAACTAACGATTTAAATATTAAAACATATTTTATAATACTACAAATTTTAGTTAAGGCCGCATAAAAATATTATAATAATAAGATTGTGAAATATTAATTTATGAAAATATTTTATGAATATAATATTTTTAAATCATTATATTAATTATTAAATTATAAATAACCATTTATGTTTTATGAAAATACAAACACTTAATTTATCATTTTTTAAAAAATATTATCCTTATACTATGATATAATTATATCAAATTTTCATACATAATATGCCTAAATTGTATTAGTACTTTCACAAGTGAGGTTATTATCATATTTGATGTATTACTATTCATAATGGACTAGTTACTATTCAAAGGGTTAAGTTACTATTTCATCGGTAGAGGTTCCTTGAATTTAATTCATATAAATTATTTATTTATTTACTTATGGGAATAATTTGTTTATTGCGATTTATATTATATTTATGTCATTTATTCTTCATATCATAATTATAACAATTTAAAATTCCGTTGAAAAATGTTTGGGTTGTTACATTCTTCCCTCCTTTTGAAATTTCTCCCTTGAAATTTTATTTTACAAACAAAAGTGAAGGTATTTCACTTTCATTGCTTCCTAGAGATCCCAAGTTGGTTCTTTATATATATGATTCATCAAAAAAACTTTGAAAATTCATGTTTTTTTCTTTGGTAGGACATCGAATCTATTGTCCAAGATCATGTTTGATTACTCCTCACAAGAGAGATCATTCTCTAGTTGTACCACATCTTGATTCATTGCACGTTAGGGGTTATGTATGTACATAATCGATACTGACACATGGAACACATCATGAACTTGAGCCATATTTGTTGAAAGGGATAGGTGATAGTCCGCTATTCATTTACAATCAAGGATATCCAAAGGGACATTGTACTTTGTGATAAGATTCCCTTTCAATCCAAACTGCTTGTCTCTCTTCCATGGTGATATTTGAAGGATGAATTTATCTACACAATTGAAGTCAAAGTCAATTCTATGATTGTCTAAATAGTTCTTTTTTGACTCTTATAATATATAATATCTTATTGGATGGCTTAAACCTTATCAGTATTCTCTTGCAAATGATCAGGTCGAAGTAAATTTCGTTTGAAAAATTCATCCCAATAGGTTGGTGTTCTACATCGCTTCCCTTATAGATATTCATATCGTTCCATAGGAATACTCGAGTGGAAACAATTGTTATATTATAACTCAATCAATGGTATATATATCCCATACACCATTGAATTACATCGAGAAGGCTCTAAGATTGTCTTAGAGCATATGAATATTCCTCTCAAAATGGCCATCCATTTGTGAGTGATAGTCCATTATTAAATTATATTATGTACTCATAGAATGTTGAATACTACTCAAGAATTTATATGTGAACTATGAATCACAATCAATAAAAATTGAAAGTGGAACCCCATGAAGCCTCACCTCATCCTTCACCTATATCTTGCAATTTTTTTCAATAAATAGTTCTTCCCTAATAGAAATAAAGTAGGATGTTTTGGTGAATATATCCATTACAAACCATATCACATTTTTTCCTTTTGAGGTTTTCGAGAGACTAGTGACAAAGTCTATTGTAACATCCTCCCATTTCTACATGGGTATATGAAATTTTTTCGTCATCCCTTTTGACATATATCACTATACTATAATATAATGACATACCAAACATATTGAGATATATTCAATAATATATTTCTTTATGTTATCCCAAAAGAAGTGTTCTCAGAGATCACAATACATCCTGGAACTTCTAGGATGAATGGGTAAAGATTATATATGTTAATTATACAATAAATAAATCTTTATCAATATTGATAAAGGAACTCAAAACCTCATTTTAAAAAAAATCACACCATCATCATTGATATTAAACTCATGTAGCTTCCCATCCTTTACTACATTGACATTATTTCAATGCTCGAGGGCATCCTTTTAGGAAACCTTGATTTCAAATTGGATGTATGGTTGTGAAATAATTTGGGAAAGGTAGGATGTATTACATACTATTATGATTTCCAAATACATAATTTAAATATTTATGATGTTATGTTCTTTCACAATCAGCATCTTGGATAATGTAGTACTTTGGTTTCTGCTAAGAGCATCATCTACCTTGTTTTCCTTCCTAGGATGGTAGTGAATAGAGAAATCATTGACCTTCATCATATCTAACCATATATATTGACTCTTGTTGAGATTATATATGTGAATATATACTTTTGGATATTGGGATTAGTATAAATGTCATGCTTCTCACCATAGTGATAGTGCCTCTAGATCTTTAGAACAACGATCATAGTAGTTAGCTATAGATCACGGACCAAGTAGTTCTTCTCATGGATCTTAAACTACCATGAGGTGTAAGATATAAATTTATCATTATAAATGAGTATAAAACTTAAGAATTTATTTTAATCATCACTATATAGAAAAAAATTCGCAAATTTTTGGCAATGTGAGTAAAGGAACAATGATAAACCTATTTTTTAGCTCTTTAATGATTTCCTCATATTATTCTGTCCAAAAATACTTTACCGTTTCTTTTTAAACCTAGTTAATAGGCTATAAAATCATGGTAAATTTCTCAAAATAATAGTTAGTACCCATTTAATCCATGAAAACTATCTATTTCCATGAAACCAGTGGGTTTAGGCCATTACTAAATTGCTTTTGTTTATAAAGGTTCCATAGAAATTCCTTCACTTGTGATCATGTGTCACAGGAATTCACCTTTCTATATCCAAAATTCACACTAGTCGAGCATGGAAGAAAATTTACCCTTCCTTAATATATCTATAAAAATCATTATATGTTCTTAAGGTTCCTCTTATCCTTTATAGTAGATGAGAATTTCATCGATAAAAACTACCAAAAAAATCAATGTAGTGTCTAAAGACTCTATTCATCAAATAATTGTAGATTTTATGGGCATTCATAAGTCTGAATGAATTAACTAAAAACTCATAGTTCCCATACCTTGTATAGAATTATGTTTTCTAAATATATTCATTCATAAACTTTAGTTAATAATATCAAGAATGAAGATCCAACATTGATAAATAATGATCTCCTTGTAGTTTATCTAAAAAATCTGTAATCCATGTATGGAGATAATTTTTCTTTAAGGTGATCTTTTTGAATTTCACATAATCATTACACAATCGCATTGATCCGTCCTTCACCTTTAAAAAGACCATTGTAGAACCCAAAGGTGATGCACTGGGGCTTATGAACCATTTTTCCAAGTTATCATGAAGCTGCATCATTAACTCCTCTAGATCGATAGTGTCCATCCTATAGAGGAATTTTGATGTATGAGTTGATTCGGTTATGAGTTATATTAAAACTATACCTCACGATCTGGGGGATGTTTGAGTAACTCTATGGGAAACACAAAACTATATTCCCCCATTGTGGTCATTTCATCTAGGTTGATACCTTCCTTTGACTCAACCGTTTGAGTGAGGTATGCTTCTTTAATTGGAATCAACACCCACACCATTGACAGATTTCACAAAGGAGGCTTATTTTCTTACTTTTATTTTTAGAGGATCATGGGATGGATTATAATTTCAAAATAAATTTCCTTTTTTTATAGTTTTTGTTTTCTCTAAGTAATGAGACCCAATCCATGCCTAGTATAGCATCAAATTCATATTCCCACATACACAAACATGTGAAGAGTCCAACACTTAGGTTGCAATTATTGAACATCTAGTTGTTTTTTTGTATATATGAACATCAAGGTATTAGGGATTTGACTCAATAGTTCTAGAAAACATGAAGGATATAAAGAAATTCATAGAACCATAACAAAATACGAAATTTTCCATTCTTTAGTGAATATGATGTGTTCCTTATAAAAACATGTTAATGATCCTCATTAGTAGTAATGATGGAATAATAGGCCCATTTATCCTTTAGATTTTGGGATAATGACTCTAATATCCCCTCAAGGAGTTCAGGTCTAGTTTATTGACTTTCATAGTTACCATTAAACATAATGACGAATCATTGGACCATGGGTGGTACTCTCTTTTCCCCCATCATATTTTTAGTATTATTTATTTCTATCTGATATTTACGAGCTTGGTTCCCATACTTGATGTACATCCATGTCACTTTGAGGTAATTCCCATAAATTTTCTTCCCAAACTTTTGACATGTGATTGATCGATTTTTCTTTACACCTTTTTTACTAGATCCAAAAGATTTAAATTATATCTTTCATTTCTTATCTCCATATCCATGGGACCATTATCCAAACTCCATTTTCTCCTTTAGAGCACTTCAAAAAAAATCATCATAAATCCCAAAGCCTAAAATTGGTATATCCTTCGGAAGGTGTGTTTTTAAACCACTAAAAAATATATATATTTTGATAAAATTATTGATAAGAAAACATGAGACATTCCTTGAATTTTTTGTGATGTTTTATTCATAAGTTTTGACAGATTCGCATTCCTTTTTTCTTTATATTTAGGAAATCTCCCTTTATATTTGAATAAATAGTTTGACAGAAATACTTTTTAAGAAATATTCTCTTAATGTAATCCCACTCCATATCATCAATTTCATGATTCCTTTTGGTGTTCTTAATCAACTCCCAGTACTGATTAGCCTCTAAATCGCAGTGATAAATAACTAGAGTGAACATATCTATCTGAGAAGTGTGAAACAAAAAATGAAACATTCCATTGAGTTGAACAACTATTATTTGGTTAGTGGATTGAATATCTACAAGATTTTGGTGTTAATTAGTGCATAAATTATTCGATTGAAATTTGAACCATCTTAGGTGAAGGATGATGTTCTAGATTATTTAGGTTATTTTTTATAGCCTGAGAAAACGGGTTAGAAACATCAAGAAATTTTGGACTCCACCTCCCAAAAAATTGGCGATTTCATTTTGGAACACACTACATTGTCAATCAAATAGGTTGTTGGTCTGGTTTCCTGTGGTTCCAACAATTTTCTAAAATAAAAATGTTTTAAACAAATAATAATTAAAAAATTCATGAATATATAATTTATTCAGTTTTAAAATTAACTCTAATAGCATATATTTTTGGATCCCTATGTTTATATTTTTGTAAAGAAACGTTTCCTTATTGATTACATATAATTAATCTCATATTTAATATTTACATTATTGTTATATAATAGGAATTCCGAAATTAACTAAACCAAGCCCGAATACCAACTATAGCGACCCTAATTTTCCATCCATGACTATTATATCATTTCTATATAAAAAAATAATTGTATAAAAAACATGATCAAAAGTTATTTTATATTGGAAATATTAGGAACATACAACACATATGCATAATAAATCATAATGATTAATTTACTTACTTATTTTGTGGCTTCTTAGTGGCCCTCGTGTTATTTTTATCACAAGTCATCACTTGAGGATAAACATCAATGATAGGGGTGATCTAAAAGCCCTATAAGAGGATAGATTACAACATGAATCATTATAACATGGGTGACCATAATCATCATCATCATAACCTAATAATAGGATAATCATCATAATCATGGGAGGAATTATTAGATAAAGGCATATCATGTGTCAATTTATAAAAATGAATAATCATGCCTTTGTGGTCAAATACCACACAATGTTGAGAATAAAGATAACATCATGTTCAGGCATAAAATATGAGAATTATCGTAAAATAAAAATTTATTAAAATTATAGTATTTTATTAATTAATATTTCACATTATCTACTGGGATACATAACATTTCCCAATTCATTGGAGTGATATATAATTCCGGGTGCACCCATTACATCAAAACATTTACATAATCATGAATAAAACATAAAACATACATCAATAAAAGATATGATGTGACCCATGAAAAATAATTTCATTTCTTAAGGATTTAATCAATCACGAATAAAATTTGTATTCTTGAATGGAAATGGAAAAACAAAATTAGTATATGATTTATCATTCTTGAGCGAAGAAGAGACAACTCAAGAGGTTGTGTTTTGGAAAGAAATTCTATTTTGTAACATCAATGTATACGCCATAAAATAAAATTTGAAACAATTATATCCTATAAAAAATTAAAAATCTATGAAATTATTTTTTAAGAACATTAAAGGGTTAAACTTAATGACATTTGGCATGGAAGAGTGATAACCCAAAGAAAGGGAGTTGGGTTTGAGATTAAACTAATTTTTTGGTCTGAATGATTTCTTCACTTTAATATGATAGAAAATAAAATTACATTAATTAATTAAGAAATAATGAAAATATTAAGCATTGATTTTATTTATTATAGTTTAATTGAGTTAATTTATGTTATATTTGTTGAGTTATAGAATTGAATTTCATCATTCAAGATGTGTTTTTTTCTTGTTTTTCATGATCGATTCGCTTGAATACTAGTATTGAAGTTAATGTAAAATGAAAATAATTATCCATAATGGAAGTAAAATGTCTTTAATGAAATTATATAAGTTTAAGTTTTCTTATATATGATTTTTTATAAATATTTTGAGGATGATTTATTGGATAAAATGTTAATGAAAATGATTTAATTTATTTTGGCAATTTTTATGACGATCACGAACTTATTTCATTTTATATAATGTAATGTTTATATACTGGTACTATTGTATGGTAAAAAATATAATATTTTTATTAAAATAATATTTTAGAATAATAATGGTTTTATGATGATCCTTGAATATGGAAGTGAAAAATTAAAATGCATCAATCCCGATGTAGGTAAATTGACACATCATATATGATGATTTCTTTATTAGAGTAAGAGGGAGGGGAAAATGTTTTTATTAGATTTTACATTAACATAATGAAATTAAATTATATATATGAAACTGGAGGTATCTTTCCACTTTTATTTGTGTAGGTGATAATAGGTTAAGAAAATAAAAGAAAAAGAATTTAAAAGAAAATAGAAGATGATTTCACCTCTAGAACATATTCTCCTTGAGAACCGCTTTAGGGAAATCTAGTATTAGATTTTTTGAGACCAAAGGATCTTCGACATGGGGAAGTTTCTTTGGAAATGGATTTGGTAGATTTTGAACAAGCTTCAAAGATTGGAAGGTCTGAGGAGAAGATGTGGTGAGGGGTGGTATTTATAGTGGAAGAGAGGGTTTGTTTTGAGTATTTTATTCTATCTTTTATTATTTTCGGATCATGATTAAGGATATTTTTTATTCTGATGAATTAATAAAATAAAGGGAGAAGGATATTTTCATATTAGTCTTCTTACATCAGCCATACATTAGACATGAGACAAATATTCATGTATTTATCATAAATCATAAATTATCTTATTTCACTATTCACCAAAACATTAACTATTTTAAAAAATCCCAAAAATTAATTATAACTATTTTTAATAGGATAGAATTAAAAAATGGTATCCATTTTAGGAAAATAATATTCTAAATATATTAAATTACATTTTAAATTGAAATCATATTTTATTAAAAAAATACCAATTTACAAATTACAACAGATATCAGACAATTTTAAAATATAATTATGGTCTCATTAAAATATATTATAATCCTAAGAAAAATAAATATTAATTGAAAAATATTTTTTAGGAAAAAAAATTTTCTTTTAATGAATTATATTATTAAAAAAATTTAAATAACCAATAATGTTTTCCAAAAATACCAACAAATAATTTTTCATTTTTGAACAATTTATATACTTATACTAGGATATAATTATATCATATTTTCATTGCTAATATTTATAAATTTTATTAATACTATAATTTCTAAGGATACAATTCTATTAGTTGTATTACTATTCCCTATAGTCATGTTACTATACTATGATTTCTATTACTATTCCATCTGTTGAGGTTTCTTAATTTTTATGAATATAAATTATTTCATTTTTATTTATAAGAATAATTTTTCTCTAGTATTTAATTTCTATGTTGCTATTTTATAATATATAATATAATTATAAGATGGTGAAATTCATTTGATAAAAGTTTATGTTATTGGGGAAGGGAAAAAGATACATTATACTGTTTGAATCATTCACATAATAAATAATACCATATTCTATTGATTGGTATCTGTTATAAATGGTTGTTTTATTCTATTAATACAATTTTATTTTTTGTTTTATACTTATTACTTGTTAAATGGTTAGGTGGATAATATATAATCTCCCTTCACATAATAAACCCTATATCGAAAGGAAAAACTATATTAACTGTTGTTTTTCAATAAATTGATGGAATATATGTGGAATCAGTAGGTTACATTTTAATTTCCCATGATCAACAAAACCCGATTGGTTATTTACTTTGTATTTTATGAGTGGTCTTATAAATTTTCTTATACAAATTAAGGGAGACCAACCAAAATGTAATCACTATTAAATCGATATCCACAATAAAATCCAATAGATGTGATTAGTTATTTAATCAAGGAGTCTTTTAGTTTATTAATTAATCATAAGAGAAGCAAATTTGTATTAAATACTATTATAGAATTAAAAAAATAAATACAACTTTGAACCCATCACTTAATTCATCAATTTGTTCAATATATTATTTTTTAGATTTATTTTATTTTAAAAACTCGCCATTTTCATTACACTCCCTTGTTCATATATGAATATCGATCAATGGGAATAACTATTTAGAGACGAATCAATGGTTTATAGTAATAATACACTTAATATAGGAGGGATAAAATTCTTTTTGATTAATCTATGTTTGTTGCATCATAAACCCAGTGTCTTTGTTTGGGAGGCAGTGTGAAATCAATAAAATTATTTTTCATGACTTGATCCCAAACTATTAATATTTTCAACATTGAACCACAAATTTAAATAACCATGATAAAAAATATACAAATTTAGAAATTCAAATTTTATTCTTAGATATTAACTTTTGAGATACCGGTGTGGAACCATGTAATAACATGATTCCTAAAAAAATAGAATAAAACCAAAATTAAACACTAATAGATCTATGTCAACTATGATTTGAAAACCATAGTACTCAAATTGTATAAATTATACTAAAAATTAATATCAATTTAAAACTAGTCTAATAAAATTACTACAAATATTTCATGTGTTTTCAGGTGAAGACCCAAATAAATTCATCATGGTCGTTAACAAAGTGTGAAAATATATGATGCTACGAGAAGTGGACAAGGAGAAATTCAAAAGGATGGAATTTACCCTTTCAATTTCAGGAGAATCCATGTAATTGTTGTATTTCATATAACTCATTGATTTTCATGAATGTGAAGATCTATATAGAATCTTCTAAAAAATAATTTTTCCCACAACCTGAAGCACAATCATAAGATATGGGATCTAGGAATCTGATAAATCATCAATATAAACTAATTATGTTTACATGAATCGGTTCATGAATATTTGTTGAGGCTACCCAAATCATGTTCCTGAAGATAATTATTTTCATGAATTTTTCTATAAAGGTCATACAGATAGGGATAGGAACCATTTAGATGCCCCATCATGATGGTCCTAGATTGAAAATTCCCTAATGGTGGCTAAGGGAATTTTTTAGAATCTTTCATAGAACAATCAATAATTTGGCATAATAGTTATTTGTACTAGAAGTATTAATTAGGTAAGAAATTTTAACTCATATTTATTACTTTAATATATGATTGAAGAGGTGACCATTCTTATTATAAAAAATTCCTTCAACTATGATAAGTGAACAATAATTAGTTGTCATGTTATGTGGTTTATGTTTATAACCTACATATTTTTCTATATATTTTTCTAAAGTGAATATAAAGGAGTGGTGAAATATAATTTTTTGCAAGCTAATTCTCAGAAATAAAACTATGTTCTGGTAGAAAAATCCCAAATCAATATATATTTGAAAATAAATAGAACTGAGCCACACTACACTACCAAAACAAATTTTAATTACCACCTATATAAAAAAATTCCACCAAGCCCTTCCATTTCAATAACCTCACAATAAGTTTTATAACCAAATATTCTACCATTTAATGCCTTTTTGAAAATATAAATCTTATTGTCAGACATCCAAACAAATCAAATCCATGGTAAAAAAATGAATCAATGATGGATGATCGTAATAATTAAATTAAACACTTAATAGAAATAAATTATGTATTATCTAAATATATGGGTAATTCATTGGCCCGAATATTCCCTAATCCTAAGTGATCAGTAAGCATGATGATAATAGAATGTTTAGAAAAACATAAATCACTATCCACAATTAAATATAAATCTTATAAACTGGAACATAAGGAGGATAATGATGTATAGTATGTGATAATTATTTAGAGCCATCCCCAATAATAAATTATCATATAATATGAGAATAATGAGAAAGAGGAGGTGGATATACATAATATTAAAATACAAATAATAAAACTAAAAAGTAATAAATGGAGGAGAAATATCATCCACCTCCATTCCCATCAAGGATGATCTAATCTAAAATGATTCTAAAGTTAGTACTTCAAATAGAGACTATAAAAACATTAAAAAATTAGAGATCAATATATCCATTCTAGTGATTCTCAAACGTATCAAAACTTATGTAATGTTACTCAAGGAACGTTACACCAAAAATAAGAGGCTTCAATGTAATAATTTTATCAGTTAAGGAAGGAATGTATCAACCCTTATTATAGCCCAAAATCCTACAAAATATTTAGATCCAAGAAAAATTGTCTTCCCTTTCACTATTGGTTACATTGGTTTTTAATGGTTTTTGTGATTTAGTTGCATCTATTAATGTATTTCATAACTAAGTGTTTACATCCTTTTATAAGGATAAATAAATCACTTAATATTTTTAGTACAATTGACATAGATATCCCCTAATATTTTTTGAAATAGTTTCAGAAGATGTGTTAGTTTTATTTTAAGACTTTATATTTCTATTAGATTTTAATGAGCTGAACATAGTGGAATATAGAAAACAATCCCTCTCCAAAATCATTCCAGAGTAAAAATTGTCCAAAAGGGTGAAGAAAATAATTAATGTTTTTAAAGGAATACATACAATGGTATTTGAATATAGTGAAATATTCTTTTACATTTCAGGATAAACATGGCACCCTTCAAATGATCTTTCCCTTCGTGCACTTTCCCACATTGAAAGAGATAATAACATTGAAGACACTAATAGTTAAAATGAATTTTTATCATTAAATAAACTATTAATAATTTAAAAATAACTAATTAAGGAATATTTTAAAAAAATCTAGAAATTTTATTTTTATTTTGGATGAAGAGCGTAAAACAATGATATTATAGGAAATAATTTTTAAAAATAATTTTAATTTCTT